>PVKV010000865.1:68112-124254 GCA_004027835.1 Alouatta palliata | reverse complement strand
GATTTAAGAAAATACAGTATATCAAAAAACAAAACTAGGAAAAAGTGTTTGCAATTCATATCATAGGAAAAGAGCTGATTTCATAAATATATAAAGGACACCAACAACTCAATGAGAAGAAGACCAACAATTGGATAGAAAAATGGGCAAAGGATGGGGGACGGGAAAAAAAAAGGACAAAGATACGAATAATAGTAACAGTTAATAATAAGAGAAATGCAAAATTAAAACTTTAATGAGATGCCTTTTTTAAAAACCTAATTGGCAAAGAAACAAATTTGAAAACACAATGTGTCATTGAGGGTGTAGGGAACTGGGCAAATGTGATCATTGCTAATGGGAGTATGGATTTGTACAATTTTCATTGAGATCAGTTTGGAAAATTTGAAATATATATAACATTTGAGTTTTCTACTAGAATGTATCCTATAGATCCTGTAATTGTGTGAAATAATATATATTTAAGGATATTCTTGGCAATAACTGGAAGCAACTTAAATGCCTATCCTTAGGGGACTGGATCAATAAATTATAGTATACATAATGAAATATTTATATTAAAAATAATAAGGTAGCTTATATATACTGAAATGTAATAATCTTCAAGATATAGTAAGTCAGAAAGATAAAGTGCAGAACAATGGATAGATTATTTTGGAGGAGACTTAAGATATGTATTTTCTTATATATGCATAGACTATTTCTGGAGCGAATTAGAAGAAGATGGAAAATACCTCTGGCAATTGGAACTTGGTAGCTGAAGAACAGGAATGGAGGTTATTTTCCGCTGTATTCCTCTTGAGTATTTTAAAATTTGAATTAGGTAAAAAATAAAAACAAGGAAGAAGTATATTTAACTCAAAATGTACTTCTGCATTACGTATAGCCAACTCTGAGAAATTAGGGAATAGAAAAGTGAATTTAAAAAAAATCCTGTGGTTCATGGATCTGATAAGGGGTTGCTATCCACAGTATATAGTTTGGGGGCCAGGGTAGGTTGATCACCTGAGGTCAGGAGTTGAAGACCAGCCTGGCCAACATGGTGAAACCCTGTCTCTACTAAAAATATGAAAAGTTAGCTGGGTGTGGTGGCGCATGCCTGTAATTCCAGCTACTCAGGAGGCTGAGGCAGGAGAATTGCTTGAACCTGGGAGTCAGAGGTTGCTGTGAGCCGAGATTGCGCCTGGCACTCTAGCTGAGTGACAGAGTGAGACTCGGTCTCAAAAAACTCCAAACATCTCGATAAGAAAAAACAACCTTATTAAAACATGGGCAAAGGATTTGAATTGACATTTCTCCAAAGAAAATATACAAATGGCCCGTAAGGGCATGAAAAGATATTTAACATCATTAATCATTAGCAAAATGCATATCAAAGCCCCTGTGAAATTCTGTCTCACATCCATTAGGTTGACTCCTATGGAGTATTTTGGAAGCTTCTATGGGCAGAGCTGATCAACTTTTTAAAAATTAGTATTTAAAAATATATAACAATTATATTAGTTTTAATATTGTAAAATATGTTATCCTTTTGTTCTCCTGCTGTATAGTATGTATGTATGTGAACCTGACTTCTGGATGCAGATATTTTGTTCTTGGTGTTATCTTATTCTACTTTTCTCAATGCAAGAGAGAAGATTGGGGTTTTTGTTTTGGTTGGGGTTTTTGGTCTTTTTTCTGCTTTAATTTGTCTCAGTCTTGTTTTGTTTGGGGTATAAACCATTCTCAGGGACTCTTTAATTTTCCTTTGGTTTTGTTTCTTGCCATGCTGATTCTATTTCATTCTTAGGGTAGCCAGTTACATTCCTCCCCCCATAGAAAAAAAAGCCAATATACAATTTTTTAAATATGCTGAACCTAAACCTCCCCTCTTTAACTGCTTTTCTCTCACCTTGTTTTGCTGCTCTGTTACAGTAAGTCTGAGTTCTGTTTGTACTCTGCCACAAATGTCACCTTTTCAGTTTTTCCTAGTCAATGGAGTAGAACATGTCTAGAATACAAGAAGCGGAAGACATATTTTTCCAAAGTTCTTCCATAAATAAATGTATACATATAAATTCACTAGGTCTTGTTGATTTTCTCCGTGATAGGTGAGGTATCCAATTTAGTTGCTTTGTTGATGTTTTACACTTTTATCTCTTCATTCTGTAACTTTGCTCTTTCCCTCTTTGTGTTAGAGAAATATGAACTGAATTCATAGAGTCAATAGAAGCCATACTTAATTTTAAGGATAGAATTTGTCCTTCAACCAGGTATTAGGTTGCTAACTTTATTTCCTTGATCTCTTTTTCTTCCTAGTTCTCAGGTATTAAAGCTAGAAGATTTGCACTGTCCACACCTTTTAATGATTCTGGGTTCATTTGTTTTGCTAATTTTTCTCTCCTGCTAGGAGATTTGTGGAAAAAATCTGAGGAAAAGTATTTTCTGTTCAGCTTCTTTTGGAAATACTTAACGTAGTCAAAGGGGAATGAAAGGTATATTCTTAAGGATTGCTATTTGATTATGGTATAAAAAGAATTTTGAGTAGTAGTTTGTCTGAAGTGTGATTCTCTTTTGGAAAATCTGACATCCTATTAGCATTGATTTGCATATCTTTTGCTTTTAACCAAGATATTGGATCAGAAGATAAAAGGCTATAAATTTGCTCTCACATAAAATTTAATTTTAGGATAATATAATCTTCTAGCTAATTTTTATCTTTGTTTACAGTATTTTTTTTTTTTTTTTAGATCTTCAGTGTTAATGCTCTCCCAACTTAGCTATTTTTGCTACTCTTTTTTTTTTTTTTTTTAAAGATGGGGTTTCACCATGTTGGTCAGGCTGGTCTTGAACTCCCGACCTCAGGTGATCCACCTGCCTTGGCCTCCAAAGTGGTTGGATTACAGGCGTGAGCCACCACGCCCGGCCCTTGTTTACAGTATTTTTGACTGAGGAGTCTGGTTGGTTAGAAGCCATGCTGTTGAGGCCATTGCATTAGAGATTAATCAAGAGTGGTCTTGTTTGCTTACAGAGAAGCCTTATCCCATCTCTTTGCCCAACAGATATTTTTGTTCTTAAGCAAACTAATATAGGGAAATTGGGGTCAGGGAAATGGTTTGTTCTACTAGTGGTTCCCACCAATTACAGGAGGTGACTAAGGTCATGCATTGGTTAACATCAGCTTTGTATTTGAAAAGTAGAGCACACTAATATGATTATGAATGTTTTAATAGGTAGACAACAGACTACAGAAAAAGTAGTAATTTAAAATTAATTGCAATTTTGGTTTAATAATGTGGTTGATTTTGTTCTGTATTTGCTTTTATATTTCCTGAAAGTATTGCGCATAAAGATTATGTTTTAAATACTGTAAAATGTTTTTCTAGTATTAACTAAATTATTGTGGAAAATTTTATATTTGAAAGGTTATGTTGATTTTCTGGCATTTCCAGTTTTACATTTTATATATACAGTTGGATTGCTTTAGCTTCTAGTTGAGTTTTAGAAGATCCAGGTAATAAATGTAGAAGATAAATTGCAAAAGGGCACAATTTTTTGGAATGTACATATATTTTATCTTTCTTTTGTTTCAGCAGTGAAATTTCAAATTCTAAGAGGCAATTGAGAGTGCTAAAAGGACAGCAGGATAATAAGAATCTTCAGTAATTGTGAAGTTTAAAGACAACGCTGATAATATTTTTTATTAATCGATGTTACATATAGACTTAGTACTTTTCTTCCTTTTCTACCTACCCCTTCTCCATTTGAATGAGACTTGAACATTTACCTTTTACATAGTGGAGTGAATTAATTGAGTATTCAGAACACTTTTCCTAATAAACAGTATCGGAATGCTGCAGTAGCAGTTATGAAATCAATAACTCATCATGCCCTGTGTTTTATTGGGAGTGTTGAATATTTATTGGGAGTTGTGAATAACTGGAGGCAAGGTAGCATAGTGCTTAAATACACAGGTTACATGGTCAAATAATCTGGATTCAGCTCTGCTATTTACTGTCTCTTTGAGCCTGGGAAGATTTTTTAAGCTCTCTGAGCATCAGTTTATATCTTTTAAAATAGGGATAAAAATAAGGTTAATGGGAAGATTAAATGAGGTAATTAAAATAACACAATTTTAATATTACTGTGTTTAATACAGTGATGTAAAATTTAACCAACACAAAATGAATATTCTCTGTGAGCTGAGGTTATTTTATTAGTTTCACAATAAAAATATTTAGTTCTTTTTTCTTTTCCCAATTAATGCTTCATTTAGAGTTTGTAGATTTTTATCATAATTTATGGAGGAGTAATAGTGACTGATTATTGTGACTGGCTAATCACTCTATTTAAAATGAAACAAAACCTCACTGTACCATTAGCCAAATATTTTTATATTTTATATTTGATGGTCATCTAATGTTTGTACTGAGGGTAATATCCAAAATGCAGGAAAATGTTGGTATGATTTTGGCTGAGGAAAAATAACGTTTTAAGTATTTACTGGAGGATTATGTTACCTACATCTCACTTTTATTTTTAAAACTCATCTTTCATCAGGGATTTTATTATGGTTGGTTTGGCTTAACATGTATGAAGAGGCAAAATTGCCACTTTTCTTTTTAATTACTTGGATAACCATTGGTTGGTTAGGGACAGGTTTTTCAGGTGATATACCTAGTCCTTTTTTGCAGAACAAAGCTACATTTGGTTCTGAGAAACTTTATTATTCAAAACTGGTAGATATTAATTTAAATTGCATAAAATATATGGCCCATATATTTTTATCTAGCGCATATATTCCCTAAAGCGTATCAAAATTGTTATTGAATTTTCTTTCTAAGCCATTTATTGTCACAGTCATTGTGAAACTCCCTAATATCAATTGATGTTGATCAACATCAATTGATATTTGCTTGGAATGCCATTATTAAAAAAAAAGAGATAAAAGCAGAGTGGCTCTGATTGAGGCAGACTCAGAACTCTGTTCATAAGTTTCTTATAAAATGGTGGAGATAAGGAGATTAGTCTCAAGGCTACTGAGCTGTTGATTAAGATGAAAACAACCTTTCTGGTGACTGGTATAAAAAGAATTTAGTTTCATTTACTATTATTGGTGCTTTTTTTGCAAATGGACCCCTAACTTATCTTTGCTGCTGAAAACAGGAATATATTAGAAGCTTCCCTAAATGAGTGTCTTTTCTCCTGTTACTCAGCTACCCACCGGACTTGTGTTTATTAAATGAAAACAGGTATGAAGTAAAGATCAGACAATTAGAAGTGTTATCATTAGAAGTGTAAATAATTTCATGAGTGTGTTGACCTTGTAGCAGGAGTCAGAAATGGTCTTTGAACATGGGCGTAGTGATGATGATGATGGGACATATCATAAAAGATAGGGTTAGTACTGTGAGGGAGGGGCCATTCTGATATCAGAGTGTAAAGGCCTGAAGTTAGAATCATAGATAGTTGGAGGTAAGGTCGTCTGTTCAAATAGATGAAATGAATTGCTTACTCATTGGCATAGCTAAGACTTGAATCCACATCTTATTTCTGACTTGCTACAAAGTGTAGCAGGAACAGAAAACACATACCCCTAGAACAGAGTGGACTCTCAGTTCTTTGGGAGGGACACATGCATGGAGAGGTAATATCAGGTGGGTTCCATGGCTCTCAATACAGTCTAATCTGGCCACTTATTTTCTCCCTTACTCTTCTGACTGGCATTTAAAGAGTATAATATCTGACATAACCATATGAAAATATCAACATTATAAATGGGTGGTTATATAAACCATATCTACAATTAAACAAGCAGTCAAGATACATTTATTTAGCATCTGCAAAAGCTTAGCAAAATTCTAAGAACTTCAGGGTGTATACAAAGGAGTGAGACGTGGCCTATATGCTTTAGGGGCTTACAACTTGGTTGGGGAGTTACCTATAAAACGGTAACTAACACTTTTGGATGGCAAATGAAGGTGTGGCTAGTGAATGCTAGAGGAGTTTGGAAGTGGAGGAGAGCCTTGTAGGTTACAGTGCTGATATAGGGTTTCCCAGAGAGATGAAAATTAATTTGGTTACTTCTCACCTTATTAGGTCTTATGAATAATTTTATGTGTTTAGCTCTTTTATTTATTTATTTATTTATTTTTAATAATTTATTTATTTTACTTTAGATGCATACTATATCTGGCATTTCTCCCCATGTTATCCCTCCCCACCCTCCCCTCCTTCCCCACCCCCCATTGTCTCTCCTCTACCCCTCCCAACTGTCCCCTGTGTGTGATGCTCCTCTCCCTGAGTCCACGTGTTCTTCTTGTTCAACACCCACCTATGAGTGAGAACATGCGGTACTTGGCTTTCTGTTCTTGGATCAGTTTGCTGAGAATGATGGTTTCCAGATTCATCCAAGTCCCTACAAAGGACACAAACTCATCGTTTTTTGTGGTTGCATAGTATTCCATGGTGTATATGTACCACATTTTCTTTGTCCAGTCTATCATTGATGGGCATTTGGGTTGGTTCCAGGTCTTTGCTATTGTACACAGGGCTGCATGAATACACGTGTGCATGTGTCTTTATAGTAGAACAATTTATAGTTCTTTGGGTATATACCCAATAGTGGGATTGCTGGATCAAATGGAATTTCTATTTCTAGATCCTTGAGAAATCGCCACACCGTCTTCCACAATGGTTGAACTAATTTACAGTCACACCAACTGTGTAAGAATGTTCCTATTTCTCCACATCCTCTCCAGCATCTGTTATCTCTCGATTTTTTAATGATTGCCATTCTAACAGGCGTGAGATGATATCTCAGTGTGATTTTGATTTGCATTTCTCTAAAGGTTTTGGGTTCGTATAACTTGTTAAGTTACAGAGCTGGGACTTGATTGCAAGTGTTTCCCTGACTTCTAGTCAAGCGCCATTCCGCAGTTGCCCAATGTTGTGTACAGGTTGGCAGGAGGTTTCTGTTGCAAGAAGCCCATTTTTGCTTATCAGTCTTCAGTGTGTTCTTTGGCAGGTCAAATTCACCCGTTTTATGATGAAGCACCCCCAGTGTCGGTTACTCTGAGCCCCTTTTGTTTCTTGATTGGCAAAATAGCTAAAATTGCTAGTTAAGTATTAGTTTGGTGGATCTTTCTCTTTAAGGTGATCTTTCTACTAAGAAACTGTTAAAGTGAGATGGAGTATTTGTTTACAGTATATGAAACATAGCAGCAGCTGGCATTTACAGTGTGCTTCTGTTGTTCAATTAGATTATTTCGGTGTTCTATGTTACGAATCGTTAACTTGAAGATTGGTACATAAATAATGCCATTAAAAATAACAAGATAAATTTAGAAATAGCTGCATCAGAGAATAAATATACTTCTCAAAAACACATTTCGTTTTTCCTCTACCTGGATGTTTCTGTATTCAAATGGTATTTCTCATTTTAGCACAAAGAAAGGCCTATAAACGTGACAGTTGAATTTAGGCTAACCAAGAAATATGAAATACATTAGAGCTTAAATTATATAGTACAAACCTCAATCCACTGCTGAGTCTTTAAGGCAGTGTTTTTTAACCTTTTTCTTTTATTCTTATTTTAAGGTTGTGAACCCTTCTTCAAAGAAAATCTTGCTTGGAATTCCATTATTGAAAAAAAAAAAAAGAGATAAAAGGGTGGCTCTTACTGAGGCAGGCTCAGAACTCTGTTCATTTAGCACCTGCTCCCCCCAGCCCTCAAGACTCCTGGGAATCATTAGGAGACCGTGGAGCACAGACTGAAAAATATTGCTTTTAAGGAAAATCTAACTAAACACTTCCTAAAAATCAGCTGTTAATTGGGAAAAAAATTCTTAATGCCTTATAGTTGAGTGGGTTATGAAGGTTACTTGATCCTTCTTATTCGTCTTTACTGCCTTTGGACAAGAATGTTGTGCTATGATTTACTGAAGAAACACAGACAAGCACACGCACACACACACACACACCCCTTCTTGAAGTTCAATATACAGATATAGATATATGTAATAATCTACATATGTTATGTTTTTTTTTTTTTTGGAGATGGAGTCTCGTTCTGTCGCCAAGGCTAGAGTGCAGTGGCATGATCTCGGCTCACTGCAACCTCTGCCTCCCAGGTTCAAGCTGTTCTCCTGCCTCACCCTCCTGAGTAGCTGAGATTACAGACATGTGCCACCACACCCAGCTAATTTTTGTGTATTTAGTAGAGGTGGGGTTTCACCATGTTGGCCAGGCTGGCCTTGAACTCCTGACCTCATGATCAGCCTCCCAAAGTGCTGGGATTACAGGTGTGAGCCACCGCACCTGACCTTTTCCTTTTTTTAAAAATGAGCCAGGGACTCATGGCTCTGTCACCCAGGCTGGAGTGCAGTGGTGTAATCAAAGCTCACTGCAGTCTCGATCTCCTTTGCTCAAAAGATCTTTCACTGCAGCCTCCTGAGTAGCTGGGAGCATAGGCATGTGCCAGCATGCCTGGCTACATTACATTTTGTTTGTTTGTTTGTTTTTGTAGAGACAGGGTCTCCCTGTGCTGCTCAGGTTGGTTTCAAACTCTTGAGCTCAAGTGATCTTCATGCCTTGGCCTCCTAAAGGGCTGGGATTACAGGCATGAGCCACTGTGCCTAGTTCACTTATTTTTTTCTGTGTATATTTATACTTAAGGCATAAGTATAATTTATTTTAAAAATAACTTTCTCCATAAATATCTTCAGTTGTCAAGTAAAACGATCAGGTAAGTGATGGAGATAGTCATTTGTGTGCACATATACAACACACACACACAATTTATGGCATGTGGTTGTACAGCGCCATTCAATCTAGGCCTCCAGAACTTATTATCACATTCTTAGTATGATGTAGTTTATATGGACAGCTAAGTGGTTTATTAATTTCTTCAATGAAACTACTCAACACTGAGCACTTAAGTGCAAGGCACTAAGTACAGCATTGAACAAGTGTTTCTGCCCTCACAGAAGTCACAGCTGATTAGGGGTAAGGATGAGAAAATCAGGTGTGATAAATGCCGTGCTAGCATTTCATGAGTATGGGAAGGATAGAGTTTTATGAGAACACATAGGAAGGGAATCAGTCAGATATGGAGAGTCAGAGTGGACTTCCTGATACAGTGACATCCAAGCTAACATGAAGTATGGGTAAGAGCTGGCCAAAACAAAGAAAGGTGGGAGGAGTGATGTAGACAGAAGGGAGAGATGTATAAGGGCCCAGAGACAAGTAAAAGTGTGGCATATTCTAGAAACTGCATGGAGCTGGGTTTGGTTGAAGCATGATGTACTGTGAAAGACAGAAACTGGCCAGGCTCGGTGGTTCACACCTGTAATCCCAGCACTTTGGGAAGGTGCGTGGATCACTTGAGCTCAGGAGTTTGAGACTAGCCTGGGAAACATGGTGAGACTCCATCTCCACAAAAAATAAAAAAATTAGCCAGGTGTGGTGGCACATGCCTGTGGTTCCCGCTACTTGGGAGGCTGAAGTGGGAGGATTGCTTGAGCCTGGGAGGCAGAGGATGCAGTGAGCTGAGATTGCACCACTGCACTCCAGCCTGGGTTACAGAGTGAGACTCTGTCTCAAAAAATAGAGTGAAAGTGATGAGACTAGGAATCTAATCATAATTAGCCTTGTATGCTAAATCTAAGCAGCTTGATACTATGCTATAAAAAATGAGGTGTTACTGAAGGATTTCAAGCAAGAGAAAGGATGATTTCTATTTTTTTTTTATGAGTGGTCACTTTGGCTCACTACCATGTTGACCTTTGGGCAGCTTTTTGGATGATAGAGTCATTCTCTGAAAGTAGAAGAACCAGAGAATATAGAATGCTGTGTAGTTTGTCTTTCTGTGACATCCCCAATTGCCTCTATCCTTTATAAAATCCATCTTTCTTCATTTTATTTTTAGGCCCTCTTAGCCTTTTCACGAGGCTGGAATAATTCCAAAGAAAAATGCTTAATGTTCAATATCTATATAGATACTACACAGAAATGTCTTTACTCTTTCAGTTTCATAGAAACTGGTATGATGCCTGGCAGGTAGCAGATGTTCCAATAAATGTTTATTGATGTGCATGGAGTAAATACCAAAGAAAGAGATGCTGATTCACATTTTTTTTTTTTTTTTGTAAGATTTCTCTGCTTCTCCCAACATGTCCTTTAGGGCCAGACAATTGCAATGTCAGCTGTTTCTTAACAAACTTACCAGGGTACAACCACTGTATAATAGTACTACTAATGATAAGTAATAAAACACTGTACATTTTAAATAGTCCTCAAAGTCATAAACTTTTTGGTTTACTAGTGGACCTCAAATTCAGTTAACAGTTGGATATGCAGATATAATACTCGTGTGAAAAGCTTTAACTCAGCTCAACGATTATTATTTGGAAATAAGTGTAGAAGGATAATTTGTAAATTGAAAAAAATTTTTTATACCTGCAAGGGAACTTCTTTTCTAACATATTTCTGAGAATGATCATAAAGAGGACTTACTTTAAAACAGTATTTTAAGTGGAGCACGGTGGCTGACGCCTGTAATCCCAGCACTTTGGGAGACTGAGGCTGGCAGATTGCTTGAATTCAGGAGTTTGAGACCAGCCTGGGCAACATGGTGAGTCTCCATCTCTATAAAAAATACAAAAAATTAGCCAAACCTGGTGGTATACATCTGTAGTCCTAGCTATTGGGAGGCAGAGGCAGGAGGAACACTTGAGCCCCAGGTTGAGGTTACAGTGAGCTATGATCATGCCACTGCACTCCAGTGTGGACAGCAGAGGGAGACCTTGTTTCAAAAAAAATCCCAAAGAACCAAACAACAAAAAACAACCTCCCGTCAATATTGCATATTTTACTTAACTTAGTAGTTTGTAACATTTTTGTCATGGTATTAATTACTTGAATGAATTACCTTTAGAAGCTAAATTAAATTACCTGATTTACCTTTAGAAGCTAAAACACATATATTTAAATATTGCTCAGTTTTAGAAAATCAGCAAAATCAAAGTTGTTTTTTTAGTGGTTTAAACTCATTACTGGCTTTGTTTAATAAGTAATCAGTTTTTTTCATATTTAGCCAGTGGGATCACCAAGCAAGCTCTTGTGTCCTTTTGATGTACTTCCATCTTTTTCTAAGCACTTCTCAGTGGCCACAGAAAATGCTTAAACGTTCCCTATCCCAGCCCCAGAATCAGTAGGGAATGGTATTAGACTCTTAAGATTTGAGTACTAGATATATTCATTGCTCCTTCTATGGTTTTGCTTCTAGGGCCCCACAGCATTCTTCCCTGATTCCCTCTGGGCATTTATGTCTCCTTTTACCACAGTCAGCACTCTTCTCCCAAGTAATTTGCTGAATCCTACAATGTACCTTAAGTAGTTTCAGAATTGTTTCCCTTATTGTTTGCATTCCCCACCCCCCCAACTTCCCAGACCAAATACCTCCCACAGCATTTGATTATATACCTTTGGGTTGGGTATAATAAAATAATGTGTCCAAAAGTTAATTGGATTAGTCCCTTTTCCTCCCCCACCATAGTAGATGACTGTTTAATTCACTGCCTTGTTTAGATTTTAAGTGTCTGATGGGGCAAAGACCATTTCTTTAAATATATAGAATCAAAATGTGTGGTATAAATCAAGAAATGTTAATGAGATTGTTTTGCCTTGCATTTAATATCTTTCATTAGACACTGTCACGGAAACAAAGTGAGGTGTGCAGTTTTTTCTTTCCTCTTCCTCCTCTTTTTCCCTCCTTTTCCTCCTTCTTTCATTCATTCCTCTTTTTTGGTTTATTTCTTTGTTTTTTGTTTTTTGGTATGGAACGTTTCTCTACCTTAATGCATTTTACTCAGAATAGTAGAGGCATTTCTGCTATTAATGACATAAATGCATTCCTGAAAAATTTTTAATTTTGCAAAATTATACCATAAAATTTTAGGGCCTGTAAAGAAAATAGGGCTAGCAACAGATCATTTGAAACCAGTGGAATTTGCAAACAGAGCTAAGAAAATAGAAGTTGTAATAAAAACAGTAGCACTATTAAATCCCTACTGGCATTTGCACCCAGCATCACGTTGATCTTAGCCTGAAATCCTGGTTTTCTTCCTTTGTTGTAGGTCCTTAAAGTCATCTACTTCTAATACAGACCAATTTCATCAAAGTTGAAAATCTGCTCCAGGGTATTGACCCGTTGATTTGATTTTATTTTAAACACAGGGGAAAATATCTTTGCATTTCTTCATTGGTACTCTCAGCTGCCTTTAACAGTGGAAAGTCTTGAAGCCACCAAATGAGACTTTTGCTTTAATTGGGAGAAAACTTGCTCTTAGTTGGATCAAAACCTTCACGTACTGGGGAAAATTGTATATGAACCAGCACAGCTTTCACGTAATACTGATGTCATTTTCCTACATATGAGCTAATTTACATTAAGAAATATCTACTGTAGCAGAAAAGACTAATATTAATTTTGTTTTAGTATATAAAGATACTAAATACCCATTACTAAAGATTTAAGTAATATGGAAAAATATAAAAAATAAAGTAAAATTCCTTTGATTGCAAATAAATACTGTAATCATTTTGGTTCATATTCTTATTACTTGACCTCTTTCTATGATGTTGATGATGATAAGGATGACGATGAGGATGATGCTCTGTATGTGTATAAAATTTCACATAAATGGGTTCATATTATACATACAGTCTTCCAACTTTTTTGGAAACAGAATCTTAAGCAATATAACTGTATATTGTCCTTTTTAATGATTGCAAATTATTCTACTGTATGCATGCCATAATTTATTTACATATTTGTGGACATTTGATTGTTTTCAGTTATTCACTGCAGTAAAAATGGTATATTGAGAAATGGTATACATCCTTGATCATATCTTTGCATCCATAAAATAAATTCCTGGGGTGGTGTTTCTGCATCAGAAGCTGTACTCATGTAACATTTTGGTACATATTGCCATATTATATTTGTCAGTTTGATAGACTAAAGTGATGCTTTGTTTTTATTTATATTCATTTTATTATTAGTGTGTTTGCACATCTTTTTATGTCTTTGTATACTGTCCATATTTTGTTTCAGTGAAATACTTTTCATGAATTTTATTCCCCTTTCTTTCAGAATTTTTGTCTTTTTTCTTATACTCTATAAGAATTGTGGGTGTGGGGAAGAAAAAAATTAAAAAAAAGAATTATATAATTTTAGAGACATTAAGCCTTCACGATTAATAAATGTTATAATTTTTTATATCCTGCTGATTGTCTTTAAACCTTATTTATGGTATGTTTTGATTTTTATATAATGAAATCTATCAGTATTTGTCTTTTATGTTTTTGGGGTTTTGTAAAATGTTCAGAAAGGCCTCTTTCCACCCTTAAAAGACTGTTGACTTTATTTTCTTTTATTATTTTTACATTTTTATTTATTACATTTAATGTTTTACTTATCTGGAATTTGTTTTCTTATAATGAATTTAATAAATATCCACCTTTGATTTTATTCACCCTCCAAATTGTAGCTAGTTGTTTCAACATAACTTGTTAATTCAACTTCTTCTCTTCCCAATATGAATGTCAACTTTATCAAATACCAAGTTTCTTTGTGTCCTTGTATCTTTTTGGGCATTTAGTATTGTATTAGTCATTTCTGCAAACAACCACCAAAATTGGTGGCTTAACACATTTATTATCCCACACCGTTTCAATGGGTCATCAGAAATTTAGGTGGCTCAGCTTTTAGTCTAGATTCAGTGTTTCTCTTAAGGTTGAAGTTAAGATTTCATCTCTAGCCACCATCATTAGAAGGCTTAACTGAGCCTGGCGAATCTGCCTTGAAAGTGGCTCACTCACTGGGTGGTGAGTGAGTGCTGGCTGTTGGTTCAATTCTTCTCCATGGACTTCTGCCAGGGCTGGCTTCCCTCATGACAGGGTGAGCTGGCTTGCCTAAAAGTAACAACCTGAGAGAGAGGAGAAAGAGCCTGGGAGAAGCTATTCTTTTTACAACTGGCCTCAGAAGTCACATACCATCACTTATGTCACATTTTGTTTGCTAGAAGCAGGTCACTAAGTCCGATTCGTGCTTAAGGGAAGGGGAATTAGGTTTCACATTTTGAAGAATGTGCCTGTTAAATAGTTAGTAAACATTTTGAAACTACCTCCGTTTCCTTTTGTTTCATTTGTATATTTGTCTACTTCTGCACTAATGTCATACCTTTTAATACATTGCTTCTTTTAAAGAATCATATCAAACTAATAGGATGTCACATAATGCCATGCTCTACTGTATTTGACAGCTATTAGCTTTTCCTGGTCAAGTATCTGAAAGTAGATATACCAAATAATATTGATAATAATCTAGTGACATTTTAAGTTGCTTTATTTCCCCAATTTCTCATGCTCCTTTGGAATCATATAGTAAGGATCATTGTATTTCATTGCAGACACCTGCCTATAGCACATTAAAAAAATTGTTTTCTACTATTTCGTGCTTCCTTGAGTAATTTTGACTGTTTTGATTGGCAGTTACATAGTAACTTAAGGGTATTACATGTTGGTTAAATTTCACAGGTATCTTAAAACAGTGTCTTCTAATTTATAGGCAAGTATGCAAAAATCAAAACATGGCATATAAGTGTGGAGAATAATCTAAATAAGATCACAGTTCCATATGCTGCAATACTCATCAGAGGCTCATTATAATCCCCGGACTTTTTGTGCAGCAGACACCTGAGTCTGGGTAGTGCTGTGCTCCATCTGCCTTTATCTCCAGGCCACTCAGGATAAGCTTCTTTGTACTCTGACCTCTTGGCTGTTTTTACTTACACATTTATTTTTCCTTTTTTTTTTTTAACATATGCTGCCAACTTGGCATTTGTTGCCATTTCAACAAGTGTGTATGCGTGTTTGTGTGTACACTTGTACTTATAAGCTAAAAGGACTGTAAACACTCATTCCAAAGGAGTTTATTTTTGTTGCTTTCACCTTAAATTGCATAATTTTTTTCCTCTGGCTTGCATCTTCAGTACTGAGTCTGCACCATTGCTGTTTGAGCTCCCCATGGACTTGCAGCTGCCATACATGGGCTGCAGGCACCCTTCCAAATCTTTAAGCCATAGTCTGAACAGATTTTATTTTTGACAGACTAATCAGAGCCTTAATGTGCTTCCCTGATGGGGGAGTGTGTGTTTCTAATTTTTTGTATTTATCATTTTGTAAAGAGTAGTAATAGTTCCTGGGCTAGCTATAAGTTTGCGAGTTAAACTGTATTTTTCATTCCTACTTTTTTGTGACTTTCTCTTTCCATCTTTGTCCCTTGGGGTCTAGTGGCCTGGTTGTTTTGAGAAGCCTTCCTACTCCTTACTCCCAACCCTGAAAAGCCATGTTGTAGGTATGATTTGAGTTGATATGGCAATCTAGTAAAGGCATTTGCATTCTAAAGAAAGCAACATAATTTGAGGCATGAAGGGTAGGGATCAGGATACAATTTTCATGAGACCCAGAAGCTATGTTCTTTAAAATAGTTTTTCAATTTTACTTATTGTTAAGCCTTGCTAAGACCCTTGTGCCGTTCTAAAATAAGACAGAAGTAGGCCTGCTATGTAAGAGAAGTGATTATGAAGCAGTGTTAGATAATAGGAAAAAATGTGAGGTAGCAAAGTAGATAAGGAACAGCAAAGCTTGATACTTGGATGAGTGTGCTTCAGAAATTGGCTGTCACATGGTTTCTAGTGATATTTTTCCATTACTCATGTTATTGCCTAATGCCCACTTTCTAATATTTTGTTTATTTTGTACATTTCTTTTTTTAGGTTCTGAGTGTTATTAACTTTTTCTTATTTCCCCTGCCTGTCTTCTTCTAAGTTTTGATTTTCGAAAGGTTCTTGAGATTTTTTTTTCTAAAAAGAGTGCTTTTTCCATTTATAGGCTTTCTTAATTTTTTTTAAAGTCCATTTTGAACACAGCCCAAATGTCAACTAATGCAGTGTTTTCTTCTTAGCTACTCAGTAAGTATTCTTGATGCTGGTAATGTATCCTTTTACTAACCCAATGTATTATTGCTTCAAGAAAAAATGGACTTACGGTGAAATAGTCAGTATCCTCTAATTTCTTTGCTTGGGTTATGGATAAGTACCTGGTCTGTTTTATTTACACACATATTTAAGTCCTCACGTTGTTAGCTTAAAATTCACCTTGCCTTTAGCTTCTGCTTAATGATAGCAGTTATATTTTTCTATTAAATTGGAAAAAAATTGAGTACAGTGTTGAAATCCAAATTTTGTTGTTATTAGGATTTAAAGCTTACCAAGCTTCTCCTTGGTAATGGTTGTCATATAATAGAATTTTTCTCTTTCTATAAAAAGCTATTCACTGTCTTATTAATTTTTATAGTAAACAATTTTTGCAGAATTTATTTCATTTTAATAACTGAAATTTGAGATTAGGGCTTAGTTGTAAATACTGTCAAATGATGTGTATTTGGAGTTACAGGATAGGGATAAATTACAGGATTTGAGAGGCCTAGAATATTGTTAATGGATTTTGATTTATATGGTTTCCAAAGATATTGCAGCCACGAAGATGTCCATACTGATGAGAAAACAAAAAAAAAAAAACTAAAAAATTCATATTCAGTCTTATGTTTTACTTGTCTTAATATATATCCTGTTTCCTGATCTGTCCAGCATTCTTGCTATCTCAGATAGACTGTTTGCACCTTTATTCTAATTATATTTTTCTTTTATCTGAGTGACTTAACAAATGTAATTTATTCTTTTATTTCCAAAATTTTGAGGAAAAATTTTAAACATACAGAAATATTCTAAGAATTTTATAATGAACATCTTAAAACCCACCACCTACATTCTAATTCATTTTTTTCTTTTTAGCCTTTCTCATCATGAATTTTTTTCTTGTAATTCCAGCCCTTTTCTTCCTTTTTTTTTTGTTCCTCAATGACTATTATATAATTTATTCCTGTGCTCCAATTCTGATACTAAGTCATATATTTCTTTTTATTTTGTTTAAAAAATAAAAATCTCAAGACACCTAAGACAGTGATGAACACATTCTTGTTAACTGATGAATACCAGTACATATGATTGCCCCTAACTGATCAAAACAGAACAAAATGATTATGTATTAGGTGTCTTATCATCTAGAAGATGAACCTTATTGGTTTATTGTCTGTAATGGACATTCTTAATTCTGTTATCCTTTTTTGATTTGTTATTACTAGTCCTCTTCCTTACACATAGCTAGTGCTTTATCTGAAGTAATACCCTTTATTTGATGATCTAGCCATTTTCTTTACACAAATGCTTACGTAAACAAAACAAACACGTTAGAACATTTTGAACCTCTGGAAACCTTGCGAGGTTTCTCAGATAAAAATTTTGCCTTAGTGAAATAAAGTAATTTGTCATACTGTTGAATCACAATTTGAACTGAGGTCTTAGATTCAAAGCCTACCAGGTTTTCACTGACTTTCCCTCTTTGCTGATGCTGCTTCTGAAGAGCACCTTGGACAGAGTGGGGCCTGCTGTTCCACTGAATCAAAGGGAAGGGTGTATGTTTACAAGTTAAAGGAGTCCTTACCAAAAATCAGGAAGCCTTTATGAATTTCTGTATCCTAGTTGTTTCCTGGTTCTATTTTCTTTACATTTGTACTAGAGCATGACCTTGAAATTCATTTGTTTTTACATATTGGTGACTTAAAATTGAATACATCAGTTTTAACCTCTCTTCTCTTAGTATCCAGATGCTTATCAGTTTACCAATAGAAAGTTATAATTATCTCCATGAAAGAGGCAATTTTAGAGAGATTAGCTTCATCATTGTATCAGTTGACTTTTTTATTGGGTATCTTTGCCAGAAAATGACTAACTTTATGCCTTGTATAATTATATTTCTCCTCTTTTATTATTTTTGGCTAGTTTTCCTCTTTCTATTTCTTTTTTTGTGTATGTGCCATTTTGGTCTTTCCTGAGAATTTTCAAGTGAGAACTACTAAGTCAGACAAGATAAAAGATAAAGAATTAGATACTGGTATTCATGTTCTAAAGTATACTAAGTGTTTGTTTATAAAACATTGTTTATATTTACAGTGTGAAAGGAAGGAGCAAGATGGTCCAGAAAAAAATTTTTTAAATTGCTTTCTGTAGATTACTTGCCAAGATCTGCTTCCAGTGGAACAAAAATTGTTCTAATTAGTCAGTTTTTCTTTTTTATCTTTGATTAGTCCAAATGTCTCTTGATTTTTCACATGCTTAGGCTCTGTTTGCCAAGCCAGGTTATTGGTACCGGGGGCTGCTAGAGAGATCCATGGAGGATGATAGCTGGATTATGTGTGATCATATATTTGTTTCTTGTGATCTTGTCACAGATTCCTCTAGGGAGGAACTATGGGTTGGTCAATCTGGTGTCTTAACATAGTGTCTAGCACAAAGTAGGCACTTACTGTTGAAAGAATGAAAATACAAACTCCACATGAGAAAGGAACCATGCTGGCCTTGTTCTGTATCACACATTTATTTCTTAGTACAATTCCAGACTGATTGAGGAATTGCATGTCAGATTTGCTTGGATCCCCACTCTCGTGTTCTCTGATATTCATAGTTTGATGGTTTCTTCTTTATAAACAAAATCTTGACTTTGTGTAGGCTTATTATGATGATTGAAAGGTTACATTTTACATAAGATACTGCTTTATAACTTATTATTTTCCTCTTACCTTCAAACCTCCCACACACCTTTTAAATAGTTTTTATAATTAGGATGACTTGTGGTGGATTTATCCACCTGGTTGCTATGGATGAGTGATTGGTGACTTTGTACAAGCTAAAATATAAGCAGGCTTAAGAACAATTTTAGATGAATTCATGCATGATCAAGTCACAAGTTGTTATGGAAGGGAGAGAAATTTACAGTGTGGGTTGTTACGTGGTTGAGGTCAGCATCTCCAAGAAACTCTCACTTGTAAGTGCTAGATGCCAGGTGGCAAATATGATTTCACTTGATTCTGAAAGCTTACTTAAAAAATATTCTCAGTTTAAGAACTTCAGCAATGAAGCAGGTGTACTTACAATTTTAAGCAATAATTTTCTCAGGAGCAGTGTTTTGAACCGAAGGGACTTGCATAGTTACAAGAAGAATGAGATAACTGATAAAAATTGTTCCCTTTTTGTCGGGGATGATTTTAGTACCTCATTGTTATTGCTTAGATGAAAATTTTCTCAGAGGAAGTCAGGGCTAGGTACTTACTAGAGTGGTGGTTTTAAGCATTTAAGATGTGAACAAAAGACCAGATTATCTGAATGATTCCTTGGCAATTTACATAGACAAGGAGATGCATTAACTTTGCCAATATGTGAATGTCATTAAACTTTAAGGAAATTACTGGATCTGACAACATAGAAATATTGTGTTCATTTCTTCATGTATGTATAGCTTCTTTAGTATTTATGTGATAGAAACTTTTAACAGTGTTTTATCATTATGAAATATAGATGCCCCTCACAATTCAGATAAGACAGGGCTGAACCTTTTATTTTTGAGCCTCTGAAAATAGCAACCACTTGTACTTGTTTTCAGGGTATCTTTTGTTGCCCTTGCTTCGTTGGCTTTGAGTAGGATCTGCACACTCTCGGATTGACATACCTCCCACATGCTCCTTTATAATCTCAGAAAAACACTTGCCCTGACTTTGTTGTGCAGGCGATGGTGGCAATGCTGTGGTCAGCAGTGGAGTTGAGGAAATGAGAAGTGAAAGAGCAATGGCTTTCAGGTCTTTACCTATATTTAAAATGTTCTTTACATGATTTGCCCTGGTTTCAACTCCCTTACTGCTGTATGTTTTAACCAGCTGTTTAATAAAAGTCAATCCTTTTTTATTTTGAGCACTTAAAAGGTCTCAAACCATAAAGGCAATTTAACTTTTCTTAGTCAATAATCATCTCAGTGTTTGTTTTGGTATCTGCCAAAGTTCTTAAGAAACAGTTAAAAAACGATTAAAAATTATAGAAATAATTAATTCTGGGCTTAGAGTGAACCTTAGATATTAAATCTAACCCCTACTCCCCTACTTTTTTTGGAGACAGGGTCTTGCCTGGTCACCCAGGCTGTAGTGTGGTGGCAGAGTCATAGCTCACTGCAGCCTCAAATTCCTTAGCTCAAGCAGTCGTTCCGCCTCAGCCTCCCAAGTAGCTAGGACTCAAGGTGTATGCTACTATGCCTGGCCAATTTTTAAATTTTTGGTAGAGATGGAGTCTTGCTGTGTTGCCCAGGCTGATCTGGAGCTCCTGGCCTGAAGTGACCCTCTTGCTTGAGCTCCCAAATAAGTGGCTTTTTGTTACACATGAGGAAACAGTCCCAGAAGTGACTTGTTCAAAGTCATGGAGCTGGTTATAGACAGAAACAGATATCCACCTCAGGTCTTCTGAGTCTTATTACCATGCTGCTTTTTAGGTACCAGTGACTGAATGGAGTAGAAGTCATATAGGTGATCATTATTAGAAAAGAAGACTCCTCTTCTGGAGGCTTAAAAATCAGGGAATGTGAATTTAATAAAACTTTTATTAATGTTTCCCCCTTACTTTACATTTTAACCATGCATACTGCCTTATAACTAAGATAGCTGTGGCATCATATTTGGGAGCATTCCGTTTCTATCCTGCAGGTATCCTCAGCTATTTTGTGAAGGTCCATCCATGCAGGGCAGGATGAACAGCAAAGAGAAGACATGCTTTCATTCTGTGCCTCTTAAAAGTAGTGAACATTTGACAGAACTTTCCAGAAGTGTCCAGAAACATAATAGCCTGCATTGGCTACATAAAAAAAAATTGTTGTAAGTTAAATATATTGATTGGTGCATAAAGAGGAAATGATCTTGCTCAGTGTTATTTGTACTACTTAGAACAGCAGAGACTGGAGCGACATTGTGGTTTGTACATTGTGATGAGATGGCGTTCAGCACTGGTGTTACCCTATATTATCTGAATATCAAAGTGACTTCCTAGGGCAGATACCATCTTTCTTTTTTAGAAACCAGCCAAAGTTCAAAGAAGATAATAATCGTCTCGATTCCCAGCGTCTAGAATTAACCACTGCTATCATTTTGATACTGCTTTCTTCCCTCTTTCAGTATACTTTAATAATTACACAAGTAACATATGGGTGGTTATTAAACAAAACAATGTAAAGATTCCATTTTAAATACTTCTATGTACACATATAAATGTACATACAAATATAAAGTATTGTTTAGTGAGAGTTTTTGAATGGTATTATACTGTGTGCTTAGCTACCTTTGTGTCCTCTGTACTTAGCACTGTTGCTTGATACTCAGTAAATAAATGCTTACTGAATTAAAAATTCACATACTATGCAGCCATAAAAGAAGATGAGTTCATGTCCTTTGCAGGGGCATGGATGAAACTGGAAACCATCATTCTCAGCAAACTGATATAAGAAAAGAAAACCAACACCGCATGTCCTCACTCATAAGTGGGTGTTGAGCAATGAGAACACACAGACACAGGGAGGGGAACATCACACACTGGGGCCTGGAGAGTGGGGGGCTAGGGGAAGAATAGCAGGGGGCGGGGGAATTGGGGAGGGATAGCATTAGGAGAAATACGTAATGTAGATGACGGGGTGATGGATGCAGCAAACCAATACCATGGCATGTGTATAACTGTGTAACAAACCTGCACAATCTGCACATGTGCCGCAGAACTTAAAGTGTAATAAAAAAAAATTGACATAATGAATTTCGTATATACTTCTATCAAAACCGAACTTATTTTAGTTTCTTAAACAGCTACGTTTTATTTTGCCCCTAGGCCTTCGCATATGTTACTGCTTTTGCCTGAAATGCCCAGGACTTGCTTCAAATGCTATTTTTTTGCGGGCAGGAGTGGAGTGAGGCAGGCCTTCCTTGATCATTTTCTGATGAATAGACTGCCTTGCTTCATGCTGTCATTCTTCGGGGCCATCGTCCCTTTTTAATGCTCATCCATTGGAAAAAATTGTTGAAGGGCAGTCTTCCTTGGTATATTGTAACTCCTTGAGGGCAGGGAGGACATCTGCTTGTTTGCCAAAAAAAAAAAGCTTGAGGAATAGAATTATGAGCGTATTTTTAGTATTAAATTTTTTGGCATGTAATTCAAGAGAATGACAAAATAATGCTTTGACAGGCCGCCACAGCCTCTTGACACTTTCTTATCTCCTTCTTTCTCCCACCATTGCCCATCTATTTCCAGATCCTATCAGTTTAACTTTCAAAATATACACCTTAAATCTGCCCATTTTAATCCATCTCCGCTATCATCCTACTCCAACTATCATCTCTTGCCCTGGACCACTAGAATAAACTGATTTCCCTATATCCATTTTTGCCCCATCCAGACTTTTAGAGAGATGATCATTTCAAAATGCACATATGATCATTCACCTCAATTTTAGAGCATTCCAATTACTTCTCATTTGCTGCAAATCCTTACAAGGCCTGTAAGGTCCTAACTGCTCTGGTATTTACATTGCTCTCCCATTCATGTCTCACGGTGTTCTTCCACTTCCTATGTGCTTTATCTGCACAAGCCTCCCTTCAGCTGCCCACAACATGGTCACTCCTGCCACAGGGACTTTGCGTCTAACATAGCTGCTCTCTGGAATACCCTTGCCTACCCCACAGTTCTTTATCTAGGTAACCACTCCTCATTTTTCAGTTCAGTCTCTTTCTCAAAGACCTCTCTTGACCTTTCTATCTCCTTCATAGTACTTACTACAACTCTTATGTGTGTTTATGTGATTATCTGATTGACCCTTATCATTCCATAGTTGGTTGTAAAAACTCAATGAGATCAAGGACTGGGACTGGCCTTGCTCACTGTTTTATCATTCTCTGGTGTCTAACACAGTGCTTGGGGAAGACCCTTAGTAAATAGTGGTTGAAAGAATGAATGAGCCAGGTAGTGAGTGAGTGGGTAGATGAGTGGATAGATGATTGAACTGCCTTAGCAGGTGCAAAGAGACAATCCACCGGAAGTTGTTTTCTGATGGAACCAGGTAGAGTTTAGAAAGTAGAATCTGGGAGTGGTGTTCATTTTCTGTACAATGTTTGTTCTGCAGATACTTTTTCTTAATCTTGTAAGGAGGTAAACTAAATGTGAGAAGACATTCAGGATGAGATTTCTTTGCTAACTTTTCCCTTATTCTCATTTTAAGAAGGTAATAAACTTGAGGAGTGAATAAACATCTGACCTTTAAACACCCAAATATCAGTATTTTCCAGACTTGCTCTATTAAGGGAATCACCTGGAGTGTTTGATTTTGGAGGTCTGAGTGGGAGTGGGGATCTTTTTTTTTTTTTTTAGAGATGGAGTCTCGCTCTGTAGCCCAGGCTGGAGTGCAGTGGCGCGATCTCGGCTCACTGCAACCTCCGCCTCCCGGGCCCCAGTTCAAGCAATTCTCCTACCTCAGCCTCCCAAGTAGTTGGGATTACAGGCATGAGCCACCATGCCCAGCTAATTTTTGGATTTTTTAGTAGAGATGAGGTTTGACCATGTTGGCCAGTCTGGTCTTGAACTCCTGAGCTCATGATCTGCCTGCCTTGGCCTCCTAAAGTGCTGGGATTATGGGCGTGAGCCACCGTGCCTAGCCAGAGATCTTCATTTTTAAGCATGTCAGTCAAGACAGGCTTGGGAGATACTACCCTGGAATTATTATCTGGGAGTTATATGACTTATACATGAGTGTAGACCCCTTAAAATATCTTTGAAGATATCAAACTGGTCAAAGGGGAATTGACTATTTACTGCTGAGCCATTTCCTTTCTCTTCTTCATAGTAACACATTTTTGTTTCCTATGTACATAGGAGTATTTTATAAATTATTTGTGGATCCAGATATTTTATATTCTGAAATCCTTGGACTTATTTTTTACTTATATTTTTGGAAGCATCAAAAAGAAAAGATGTGGTGGTCATTCAGTTTTTAAATTTACTATAAGACTGATGTTTGTGTTGTTAAACCTGTTGTTAGAAGTGTTTTCAGAGAGACTGAGCTAATGAAATATAATATTGAGGAAAATGCATCTTTTGCATCTTGAAGGTACTGATTTGATAAATATGCCAAAGTTATTCTTCTATATCAAGGCAGGTAGTATATGATAAGTGGGACCTTTGTAAAATAGTCTATTGAAAAAGTATATTAAATCTTTTGTAGAGATATACAAAAGGAGTTAGTAAAGGTGTTTTGATTCTAGGTGAAAGATGTCATTGAAGAGAAATTAGTTTTACTCATGGGCTTAAATTAAAGCTGGGTATGAATGAATGAAACACATCAAGCAGGTTTACTCTTTTAGGAGTGTAGTAGTTAAGTCTGCTCACAGAAACAGTCAGTACCTTGGACCAAACACATTTCTTGAATACCAGATGTGTGAACTCATAAGCAATTTAACTTAAGATTATAGTTGTTAGATGAGTTTGAATGCAAACATGTTTTTAAATTGCTTATTTTCTAAAGTTAGTCTGAGTTACATTTATTTTGGTTATATATAAAAAGATTACTGGTTTGGGTGAATGTTATGTGCAATATATGTTGATAAAAATGTAAAAAACAAGAGTACTGGTCTTCATTACTTACCATGCATACATATAGCCCTCATGGATGTCAGATACAGTAGGTCATTAAGAATTAGCCGGTTTAACCAAGAAGCAGCTTCTTTGCTCCTTCTGGAATCTCTGCCTGATTCAGCCTACCTGCCTCCACTCCTGCCTCCACCATGTCCGTGAGGGTGACCCAGAAGTCCTACAAATTGTCCACCTCTGGCCCACATCAGATGTGGTGCCCACATCTCCTCGAGCTTCTTCCGAGTGGGCAGCAGCAGCTTCTGGGGTAGCCTAGGCAGAGGCTATGTTGGGGCCGGTGACATGGGAGACATCGCTGCCATCATGGTTAACCAGCACCTGCTGAGCCCCCTTAACCTGGAGGTGGACCCCAACATCCAGGCCATGCCCACCCAGGAGAAGGAGCAGATCAAGACCCTCAACAATAAGTTTGCCTCCTTCATAGACAAGGTATGGTTTCTGGAGCTTCAGAACAAGATGCTGGAGACCAAGTGGAACCTCCTGTAGCAGCAGAAGACAGCTCAGAGCAACATGGACAATATGTTTGAGAGCTACAACAACAACCTTAGGCAGCAGTTGGAGACTCTGGGCCTGGAGAAGCTGAAGCTGGAGGTGGAGCTTGGCATCATGCAGGGGCTGATGGAGGACTTCAAGAATAAGTATCACAATGAGATGAATAAGCATACAGAGATGGAGAATGAATTTGTCCTCATCAGGAAGGATGTGGATGAAGCTTACATGAACAAGGTAGATTACATGAACAAGGTAGAGCTGGAGTCTCACCTGGAGGGACTGACTGATGAGATCAGCTTCCTCAGGCAGCTGTATGAAGAAGAGATCCAGGAGCTGCAGTTCGAGATCTTGGACACGTCTGTGGTGCTGTCCATGGACAACAGCTGCTCCCTGGACATAAACAGCATCATCGCTGAGGTCAAGGCGTAGTATGGGGAGTTTGCCAACTGCAGCTGGGCTGAGGCTGAGAGCATGTACCAGACCAAGTATGAGGATCTGCAGATGCTGGCTGGGAAGCACAGAGATGACCTGTGGCTTACAAAGACTGAGATCTAGATGAACTGGAACGTTAGCCAGCTGCAGGCTGAGATCGAGGGCCTCAAAGGCTAGAGGGCTTCCCTGGGGGTCACCATTGCAAATGCTGGGCAGCGTGGGGAGCTGGCCATTAAGGATGCCAATGCCAAGCTGTTCGAACTGGAGGCCGCCCTGCAGCAGGCCAAACAGGACAAGGTGTGACAGTTGCATGAGTACCAGGAGTTGATGAACATCAAGCTGGCCCTGGACATCGAGATTGCCACCTACAGGAAGCTGCAGGAGGGCAAGGAGAGCTGGCTGGAGTTGGGGATGCAGAACATGAGTATCCATGTGAAGACCACCAGCGGCTATGCAGGTGGTCTGAGGTTGGCCTGTGGCCTCACAAGCTCCGGCCTCACCTATGGCCTGGGCTCCAGCTCCTTCAGCTGCACCAGCTCCTTCAGCCGCACCAGCTCCACCAGGGATGTGATTGTGAAGAAGATTAAGACCTGTGACGAGAAGCTGGTCTCCGAGTCCTCTGACATCCTGCCCAAGTGACGAGCTGCAGCAGTCCCTCCCAGCCTGGCCCTCCTGCAGCTGCTCCAGAGCCCGGGAGGGAGACCCCTGTGCAAGATAGCACAGGGAACAGGAAACCCACCTGAGGCTCAGCCCTAGCCCTCAGCCCACCTGCAGGGGTGTGGTGGGGGATGGAGGGGGAGTTTACTGCCTGGGGACCCTCCTTGCCCATGCTTCCAGCTATAAAACAGTTCAATTGCTTTTTTTCTTTTGTCCAAAATAAACAGCTAGCAGTGCTGAAAAAAAAATTTAGCCAATTTAGATTATTATTCATCTTTTTTTTGTAATATATTAAAGATTTTGGAGGGAATTAGTGGTTGAGTATTTTTATTTTTATTTTCTAAGTGAACAGATAACATTTTTTTTTTCCTGGCTCTGTCAGAAAAAAAGAATTCTCCAAAGTCATCTAGGACAATGGCTTTTAAACTTTTTTGGCCGTGACCACGTGAAGAAATACATTTTATATAGCAACCCAGGACTCACTCTTATACACACACACACACAAATATATACACATTGCAGCAAATAAGGGTTTATAGCTTCACAAAACAATACTTATCCTTAATGTATAACAGGCTATAATTCTATTATATTTCATTTTTTTAAAAAAAATGCTAATTTCAAATGATTACATTTTTTTTTTATGACTTACTAATGGGTGTTGACCTGGAGTTTTAGGTAAACAGATCTAAAAATATTGCAATCACTGGATATCCATACGCAGAAGAATACAGTTAGACCCTTATCTCTCACCATATACAAAAATTAATTCAAAGTGGATTAAACACTTAAATGTAAGACCTAAAACTATGAAATTACTAGAAGAAAACATAGAAGAAACACTTCACAACACTGAAGTCTTGGTAAGAGTTTTTTGGATAAGACTTGAAAAACACAGGCAACAGCAAAAAACAGACAATGGGGATTACATCAAACTAAAAAGTTTCTGTGCAGTGAAGGAAACAATCACCATAATGAAGAGATAACCTACAGAATGGAAGAAAATATATGCAAACTACTGACATGAGGCTAATATAAAAAACACACAATAATATCCAAAACGCATGTCAGATCTATCATAGATTTCATTGTTGTATTAGTTAGGATAAGTCTGGCTACTATAGTGAAGGCCAATATTGCACAGTTTAAACATGATGGGGCTGGGCACGGTAGCTCACACTTGTAATCCCAGCCCTTTGAGAGGCTGAGGCCGGAGGATTGCTTAAGGCATGGAGTCTGAGACTAGTCTGGACAACATAACAAGACCCAGACTCTACAGAAATAAAAATAAAAAAAATAGCTGGATGTGGTGGTGTGCACCTGTAGTTCCAACTACTTGGGAGGCTGTGGAGGGAGGATGGCTTGAGCCCAGGAGTTTTAGGCTGCTGTGAGCTATAATCATGCCACTGGTCTCCAGCTTGGGTGACAGAGTGTCACCCAAAACTGCGAGTGATTCATCTCTAACTGTCCAAGGGTAAGCACTGCAGGATAGTGTGGTGCCGCCATGGTGTTGCAGACCTAGGATCCTTCTATTTTGTTGCTTTATCATCTTTACTTGAAGCTTTTATCTCATAGTTTGAGATGGCTACTCCTGCTTCTGCCACCAAATTTTTACTTTCACAGTTATAAAATGGGGAAGAAAAGGGAGGGCATCCTCCTTTTAAGGGTGCAACCTAGAAGTATATTCTTCCTACTCATGCCATTGATCAAATCTAATGACACGGTCATACTTAGCTGCAAGGGAGGCTGGAAAACAGTCTTCAGTTGGGTGGCCACATGTTTCACTGAAACTTTTATTATTGTAGAAGAGAACAGATATCAGGGGTATAAGGCATATCTTCATCTTAATAGCAGCAGAAAAGGATTTACTTTTGGAATGCTTATTTTTTTTCTAACTTATTGTTTTGTGGGGAGAAATTTCCCATTGAAGTTATCAAGCGGACTGGAGTTGTGGAAAAGAGCCTGAGTTCATGTATTTCACTTTGGTACTTTTAAGTCGAATTTATTCTAATGGTTACAGGAATGAGTGTGAAATGTATTAAGAGACGAGATTGCCCTTCTCTAACTCACTTTTCATGTACTGTTTTTATGTCTTTGTTTTTCGCCTTTCTTCAGACTGGTTTCATAGTTGTTTTCTTTGTATTTTTAGGTATGGCACAGTCACAAGCGTGGGTGAAAAGATACCTCAAGGCCTTTTGTAAAGGCTTCTTTGTGGCAGTGCCTGTGGCAGTGACGTTCTTGGATCGGGTCGCCTGTGTGGCAAGAGTGGAAGGAGCATCAATGCAGGTGAAAATGAATATAACTTCATTGTTTAAAGCACATATTTCATTGTTTTTCAAGTACTAGAAATGAGAATGCTGATTATTATTCCTATTCTGGGAAGTGAAGGGTTATAAAAAGGCATTGAAATGAAATTTTACTTTACTAAATTTCTTCTTAAGGTTTTCTAATACAGTCATATTATAAGCAGAGGAGAGGTTAATAAAAGTTAAGTATCAGTTCTCTGGGTCTGTAATTTAAGCTTTTCTGAGAATTTTAAATGGAGATTCTTAATAAATTATACTAACTGACACTATTTTCTGTAAATATGGCCCTATTTGGATATCCTTTTAATGCCAAATTATTAGTGTAGTTGCAAGATGGATTTGAGTCACAATCAGTTGCTCTATTGTTAAATAGATAGATGATTTCAGTTTGTAGAACTGTCTAGACCACTGATCCCAGATAGTCAATTGTGTTTTTTAAGCATGTTGCTAATTGAAAAGATTAAGTGCAGTTTACAGTGGAAGAACTTTGGAGTGGAGATTTCCAAAAGTTTTATGCAAATAGTCTTCTGGAATAACTTAGAGAAAATTCTGTTGTCCTGTAGTTGATGTCTAGGACTTAGCTGTTTTAGTAAGTTTATGCAGTTAAGCAGAATTTGCATTTTGTTATAGGATTTGGTTTCTTCCATTATTAATATGTATTAAGTTCATGCATTGTGCTAAATAGTTGTATAAAACAAATAACTAAAATGAATACATAAGCTTCTAAAAAATTAAAATTGTACAGAGAATAAGCAGTTTAGTTTTTTTTTTTTTTCTTTTTGTTTTAGTTAGAACTAGTTAAGGGCATAGGTATTAGCTTTAAGGAGTTAGAATTAGTTTGCTTTCTGACACAGGAACAGAAAACCAAACACCGCATATTCTCACTCATAGATGGGTGTTGAACAATGAGAACACATGGACACAGGGAGGGGAGCATCTCACACTGGGGTCTGTCGGAGGGAAAAAGGGGAGGGACAGCAGGGGGTGGGGAGTTGGGGAGGGATAGCATGGGGAGAAATAACAGATACAGGTGATGGGGAGGAAGGCAGCAAATCACAGTGCCATGTGTGTACCTGTGTAACAATCTTGCATGTTCTTCACATGTACCCCCAAACCTAAAATGCAATAAAATATATATATATTAGAATTAGTTTGCTTTATTTATTATAATTATGGTATTGAAATTCTCCCTGAGTTCTGGTAGTCAGTGAGATGAAGAAGGTCAGGAAATCCTTTAGCTTCTTTGGGAGAAGCTGAATTTTTAAAGCAGGACTGCTTTTTTATTCCACTTCCATCATTTGAGCAGGGCCTTCTCTTGGGCAAGAGATTCTCATCTCAACCCTTGCCTTTCAGGTTGTCTCCATAGCGGGTCACCAGCCCAAAGCCGACTGGTCACTTACTTTGAATGCAAAAATATTTTAATGTAGGGGTACAGTAAACATAGAAAGGGAGGTTTACAGGCATATGGCTTTAAATATACTTTAACACGTTTAATATATAATGTATTTTACATTTGTTGACTCTTTAATCTGAAATTCCTAGCAGGCTTGTCTTAGACCCAGTCTTTAGGGAAACGTAGACTTTGCTGAGCTTTGGAGTCAGAGTCTTCACTTCAGATTAAAAATGCCTTCTTCACAGCCGCCCACATTCCTTTTTAAATCTATCCACAGGCGTGTATCTTTTGGCAACAGATAATCCGGTAAATAATGATTTTTCCCCTGATTTTGTTACGGCTGTCTTGCTGTACAACTATCACTCTTCTAAGAATGAATTTTCCAGAACACAAAATCTCCTTACTTTGGATCTGATGATATTCCAGAGGATCATGTGGCAATCATAATATCCCAATCTTCATATTTTTAGCTCAGTATATTCCTACTGAACATCTATGTTCATGGCTTGTGCTGAGAGCCAGAGAAAATCATTGTAAAATGTAAGATACAGGTCTTGCTCACAAGACCTTGACTGTCTTATGAAAGGATAAGGTTTATCCCCAGTGAAGATGGCAGTGAAGAAAGTGTTAAATCCAGTTATTCCTGAATGTCAGTTCATGGACTAAAGCCAGGTTTGCATTAGATATATTTGAATTTGCAGAGGTATTTGAATTTCTTGCAGTATTCCTAGGCCCTACCCCTAAGAAATGAAATTTATTATGTTAGAATTTGTTTGGTATATTATGTAGAGTTTCCTTGGCTACTGGTATTAGGAAAATAGTTTGAATTAACTTTGGTATAAAGGAAATTTATTGGAAGGCTTATTTTATACACACAAGGAAGGCAGGAGTGAAGCAGTTGTCAGGGACAACTAGAGCCAGGACTTGAATGCCTCCAGATTGCTCTGTCTTCTTCCTAAGTTCCTCTCTGCATCTTGGCTTAGTTCTCTCAGACCAGCTTTGTCACATGGCCACTGACAGCTTGCATGCCCAGTTTCTTCACTGCCTGAGAGAGATTGCTCCTACTGCCTTAATTTGTTTGAAATATCTTGGGGAAGGACTGTGATTTAGTAAGCTTGGGTCACATGCCCTGGTCTATACAACTATACAGATCAACTTTGGCCACCAGGATGGGGAACTGTGATTGGTCCAGCTTTGAACAAGTGCATACCCCAAGCCTGTGGCTAGGCCAAGTGATTTGTAAGAAAATGACATCTCTTTGAATCAATTGTTCTGAGGGAATTGGGGATGGAGTACAGGTGACATTTCCTAGAGGAAAGAGGATGTTATTTTCAGAATCAAAGTAGAATGGAATTCTAGGAAGAAAGGAAAATATGTTTTTACAATTGGGTCTATATTTTATGAATTTGAGACCAACTCCAGGTGTAACAGATAATTTAATTTACAGTTTCATTAAATACCAGTAAATCGTACTTTTAATTAAGGGCAGAAATTACAATAATGAGATTTAAGGATTAACTAATTCAACATATTTGAAGACATCTTTGCTACTATACAGCTTTGATGAACTAAACATGCTTAGGTCATGGAGTTCAACAGAATTTTTGACAACTGGGATAAATTCTTCTCTTTAAATTTATCTGATGACTCAAGGACTGAAATAGCTGGCATGGTGTGGAGATCTCTGGAAGTCCCTGAGTATCCTGCAAGGAACACAGCTGCTTCTCTTGACTCTGGGAGAAGCCACTCTTGAAGGTCACTCAGCAACTTGTAGACACATTATTTAAGAAAAATCCAAGGATTCAAAGATCAAATCTCATTAGAGGGACATGTAAGACTAGTCCTTTGGGCTTATTGAATAAATACTGTATGGTAACACTGGAAATTCACTTTGTGTAACAAATTTTGTTGTAAGAATTGTTTTTCGGTCTTTCAAAAATTCTGTTGGTTTGTGATAAGAGGAGGCATGTTTTTAAGATTCCCTTTATGAGAAATACTTACTTATTTTTTAAACGCTACTCAGTGGTTCTTTTTTTTAGGTTAGGATTTTCAGTATTAATTTGCAATTCATTAAGTATTTGACTAGAAAGGTAGAAGTGATCAAACATGAGGAGTGTCAGCTAATTAAAGGCAAGCCATAAATGAAAATAAAGCTTCTAATGATGCATTGATACAATTCAATGGAAAATAGGATTTAGTTTATAAAATATTTTATTTCTATACAGCTGTATAGCTATATCCATTTCATTAGATGAGATGTCCCTTTTGCAATGCTCGACACAATAAATTCTGGCACAAATTGTTAGTTAATGATTATTCATACTGACCTATTCCCCTCATGCACATGAATCACTTCTACTGGTTGCTGAAAGGTTACCTATGAAAGTAAATGTTCTTTTTTTTTTTTTTAAAGAAGCACCACAATACACGACACCAATTTAATTCAGGAAATGAAGACTGATACTGCATACAGTTGAAACTACAGAGGGAATTTATGTAGGTGGAATGTAATTATTCAAATTAGAACTTTAATCGCTTACACTGGCTTTTAGAGTAAAAGGGTGCCCTAGGAATAGTTTAATGACCTCACGCCAAAGTTTTAGAGTTTGAATGAGAATTCCTGCAGTGGGGTCACTGGTCCTGATAAAAGGTATATGCTTTCCATATTTAAAACTCAGATTTAAGACTTTAAAAAGTAAGTAAAAGAAATAATTTTGGGTCATTATCTTATTTTTTTGCAATTAATGTATAATTTTTACATAGCATTCCATTTTCCTTTTTTCACTTGTATAGCCAGAGGGGAAAAATGCTTGAAAACATTTCTACAAAATTCTATCTCTCTAAGACTTCTGAGATATATGTATGCAGAATATATTAGGAAAGCAGAGACTATGAAGGAAAATACAGTTTGGTCAGCACTGAGGTCTTTGTTAATCAATAACACACATTTATGGGTTTGAAATTGTCTTGACTTTCAGCTACCTGTGATTATCTTGTTTCCTGTTGAGTTTGAAATTAAAAGCATTGTCAAAAAGCAAGCAAAAAAGGCTCTTTCAATCTATGTTTTTTTTTTTTTTTTTTTTTAATTTTAACCTGCAGAGGCTTAATAATACTCAACAGTCATTGTTGGTTGTAACTTCTTTTGACACTCTGAGAAGCTCTCAAGAGTGTCTCTGCATACAGACTCTCAAGAGAAGAGATATATTGTGATTTATATACCAGCATTTAAGATAGAGTTATGGAGTTTTATGTTACCTGCTAAATTTGCACTTCCAAGATGCTGGGCACCACCTGGCACACATTTACTCCTGTGCTGATTCCTGTGTCGTCACTCGCCTTGGTCTGCTGGGGCTGACGTCAAAGAAAGCCAAGATTTAATGTTGGAATGCTTTATTGGCTTACTTGTGTGCTTTCTGCCCAAATTGCTTTTGTCTCAGAAATCTCACCTGATGTTTTACCCCGTAGGATGTTGTAAGTTTTTACATGGTTCTGTAACCTGTCATTAATAGAGATGGTATTTATAGCAACAAACGTGTGCTCCTGAAACAGTTGGCGAATGATTAATTTGTAATGTCCCTTTGTGGATTTTTCTTCACTTCCCGTGATAGAATTAACTATATACTTCTGTTTTATATAACCAGGGTTATGTCTGTTATTTAAATACCAACTTTATTACAGTTTTTAAACAGTTGTAAATTTGGATTTACACAACAGTTGCAAGAATAGTGCAGAGAACTGCTATGGGTTCTCTACCCAGATATACTAGTTTTCAATATTTTAGTTCATTTCTTTTATTCTGTTTTTTTCTCTCCCTCTTCTCTCTCTTCCTCCTCCTCCTCTTCTCCCTCTCCCTCTGCATTTTTGTGTCTATGAATATGTACCCACAAAAAGTCTTATTGAACTATCTTGAGAGTAGGCTGCATACATCATTCCCCTTTAATTCTTAATACTTTTGTACATTCTTCCTGTATCATGATGCTTGCTGATTGGTATATTAATGCTTTTCTTTAGCTGATTTTAAAATTTAACACTTTATTCATAGTAGTGTAGAGCTTTAAATACATTAAGAAATGACTCAGGTTCTAAACTTTACATTTGAAACAACTGAAGCTCAGGCAGTTAAGGTACTTTCCATAAGCTCACACAATTATTGAATTTCGGAACTCTGGCTTTAACCCACTCTGATAGTGTTGTCCATTTTACTAAATAATAACTTATAAAAGTTGTGCCTTGTCACTGTTATGATGCCTCTTTATACTATTCCTTCTCACAGTGATGTTTTATTCCATTTTATTTTGGTTTATGGAATGATGTAGTTAATATGTTATTTAATTTTGGGATGATTTTGTAGTACATTTAGGACTTAAACAAATATAGAAATTAAGTTTTATGTTATAATGGGGGATGAAAGATTTTAAACTGTGCAGCTCAGGTTGGTGGAAGATACTCTAAGTCTAAAGATTATAAGGTTTATAAGAAGGGATTAGACTATCTGGAAATATAGCAGATGAGACATCTTGAAATATTCCCAGTGTAAAACTCATAAAAAATTAAAAACAAAACATTAAAAACTTTAAAAATGTATAACTAACTTGCAGGGAAGCAAGGGAAATTCTCAGAGACCACAGTAAGGGGAAATACATTTCCAGGGCAGTAAGTATGCATTAAAGTCAGTAGGTGTGGCATGGGTATTTGTTAATTCCTGGTCATTTAGAGCTTTTGGTTTCAATGGCCACATGGGGATCAGAAGACAAGGCCATAGACTCATACAAGGCAGGAAATTGAAACAGAAATTCTAAATAAAGTCAGGACTGTGGAAGAGGCACGTCTTTAGGAAATAGATAAACTAAAACAAACATCTCTTCTATAAGAAAAATTGTCTAGGCTCTGAGTAGAGAGAGAAAGCCTTGATGTGGAATTGAGGTTTGATTTCATATTCACTGCACCTGAAAAGCCCTAAACTGAGATATTAATTTACAGTGGCCTGGGTTTAGAGCAGCCTCAGACGCCAAATTCCCTGGGCACTTGCAGCTTGCAACTGGGCCTTGTAGAATCCCAAAGATAAAGTTTGATGAACATTATATCCCAGTAAAAATATTGCATGAGAAAATGTGCTCTATAAGTGAGACTCAGAAGCATCCGATAGCAGAACCAGGCTTTAAAGGCTTTAGAAACTGGAGCTATCAGATATTAAATGTAGTTGAAAAAAATAGAGGAGAATGAAAATAGGAGAAAGCAACAAGAGATTATCTAAAATGGTCAAGCAAAGTACTAAGTTTATCATTTGTGCTTTGATATATTGTTTTTTGGGGTAATAATGGTATTTATTGTGGTTATGTTAAAAAAAACCCTGTCATCATAGTATGAATCTTATAAAATTTGCAGTGAAATACATAAGAGCTGAGATGTAGTTTAAAATAATATGGCAGGAAGAAAAGTATAGTAGGGTTACAGATGAAACAATGTCGGCCATGAATTCATAATTGTTGGATCTAGGTGATAGATTACATGGTGATTCATTATGCTAGTCCATCTACTGTTTAAAAAACATTTTTATTGAGGTATAATTTATAAACCATTGAATTTACCCTGTAAGTAATATAATGATATATTCCAGCTTTACTGAGGTAAACTGGCAAAAATTATATATATTTAAAGTATATATGATGTTTTGATATGTGTAGACGTGATGAAATGATTACCACAAACTAATTAACATACTCATTACTTCACATATTTACCTTCTTTTTGGTGGTGAGAACATTTAAGATCTACTCTCTTAGTAAAATTCAAATGTATAATACAGTGTTATTAGCTCTAGTCACCTTGCTTTACATTAGACTTCCACAAATTATTTATCCTGCATAACTGAAACTGTATACTTTGACCAACATCTTCTCATTTTCCCTACTTCTCAGTTCTTTGCAATCACTACCCATTTAATTTAATTTCCTCTTCTCTGATAATTAGTGATATTCAATATTTTTTATATGCCTGTTGGCCATTTGTATGTCTTCTTTTGAGAATTGTCTATGAAAGTCTTTTTCCTGTTTTAAAATCAAGTTATTTGTTTTCTTGCTATAGAGTTGTTTGAGTATCTTGCATATTTTATATATTAACCCCTTATTAGATGTAGATCTTGCATATGTTTTCTTCTGTTTTATTGGTTGTCTCTTTACCATGTTGATTGTTTCCTTTTCTCTTCAGAAACTTTTCAGTTTGATATAATCTCAGCTGTCTCTTTTTACTTTTGTTGCTTGTGCTTTTGGGGTCAAATCTAACAAATCATTGCTCAGATCAGCGTCATGGAGCTTTTCTCCCTATGTTTTCTTTTATAGTTTTACGGTTTCAGGTGTCATATTTAAAAATCCATTTAGAGTTGATTTTTGTATGTGGTGTGAGATAAGGGTCTGATTTTATTCTTCTGTATGTGGATATTCAGTTTTCTGAGCACTAGTTATTGTAGGAGCCATTCTTCCCTCATTGTATGTTCTTGACATCTTTGTTGAAAATTGATTTTCCATAAATGTGTACATTTATTTCTCGATTCTCTATTCTATTACATTGGTCTATATGTCTGTTTTTATGCAAGTACCATACTGTTTTGATTACTGTAACTTTGTATTATAGTTAAGTACAAGTAGTATGATGCCTCCAGCTTTGTTCTTCTTGCTCAAGATAGTTTGGCTATTCAGGTCTTTTGTGGTTTCATATGAATTTAGGATTGTGTTGTATATTTCTGCAAAAAATGACATCAGAGTTTTAAAGGGACGGCAGTTGAATATGTAGAATGCTTTGGGGTGATGTGAATTTTTTATTAAAAATAATATATTTTATTTTATATAATAAAATAGTAACAAATAGTATTAAAACTAATAAACTTATGAAGTCATGCAATAATTACCATAACCCAGTTTAAAAATATTTCCATCACCTGAGAAAGGGAGGGACCTTATGCCTGTTTGAAGTTAATCCTCACTCTCACCTCTTTCCTTAGGCAACTGCTGATCTTCTTTATAGATTTGCCTTTTCTGAACCTTTCCTGTACATAGAACCATACTAATGTGGTCTTTCCTGACTGGCTGTTTTACTTACTAGAATTTTTTGAGGTTTAGCCACGTTGTGCTATATATTAGCATTTTGTGTCTTTTTATTGCAGAAAAGTATCCTCAGTCTGAATATACCACATTTTGTTACTCCATTCACCACATGATAAACGCTTGGGTTGTTTTGATGTTTTTATTATTGTGAATAATGCTGCGATAGATATTTGTATACAGTTCCCTGTATAGACATGATTTCATTTCTCTTGAACAGATACCTAATAGTGGGGTTCCTGAGTGGCATGGTACCTTTATGTTTAACTTTTAAAGAAATTGCCCCACTAACTGGGGTGGGGAAAAGTGGATTGCTGGCTGGCATCACTTGCACTCTCATTCCATTTCCTTGATGCCAAGTGGGGGAAGTGAAGGGCCTACTAGCCTCATCTTTTTATTGCTGGGTTGTGTTAGAAGTCCAGCTCCCTGTTGGGCCCTGCTGATACCATAGTGTTGGGGATGGGGTGGGGTGGTTTTTTTTTTTTTTTTTTTTTTTTTGGTGTTTGACTGGATTAGGATGGTTATTAGCAAATAACCATCTAAATAGTCAAGCAAAGTTGCTGAGGCTGGAGTGCAGTGGTGTGATTTCCACTCACTGCAATCTCTGCCTCCTGGGCTCAAGCCATTCTTGTGCCTCAGCCTCCTGAGTACCTGGGATTACAGGCTTGCACCACAACAGCCAGCTAATTTTTTTTTGGTATTTTTACTAGACATGGGGTTTTACCATGTTACCTAGGCTGGTCTTGAACTCCTGAGCTCATGTGATCTGCCCGCTTCAGCTTCCCAGAGTGATGAGATTACAGTTGTTGGCCACCATGTCTTCAGGTCCTTTTTTGCTTGGCCTATTGGTAGTTACAGATTGCATGATTCTCTAGTGCCTGATCTAGGATATATGGGAAGCAAAAAAAGAAAGTCCAGGGGAATTATGATGGTGTCATTTCTCAAGTCTGTGGTTCCTAACCTCTAGTTTATCTTCTTTTCACCTTGCAGATCTTCCTGTATTTTTGTTTGTGGTATTATATTCAGAGTGTTTTAGTTTTAAGAGGAATAACTAATGATGAATGGGTGAATTTTGGTCTGTTTTTAAATCTTTCCTGGTATCAGGTGTTACTGAGGTCTGGCCAATGGAAAATCGGAGGAAGTGAGGTGCCATTTTTAGGCCTGGCCCATGAAAAACCTTTGTGATCTCTATGCTCTCTCCTCTGTCTGCTGACTGGATGCAGATGTTTTGTATTCTTTTATAAGCTGGTTAGTTAGGTGTGGCCACTGGAGGAGATAGTGGAAAGGCTCAGGAAAACAAAGTTTATTAGACTTACAGGTCCTAGAGACAGGAGGTAAAAGCACAGTATGTGGGGCCACATGTGAAAGACACCAGAGTGGTCAAGAAGCAGATGACAATAGCAGCTAGGCCAAAGGCTTTTTTGGGGTTTCTGTGCAGGAAAGGCAAGGCAAGGCAGGGCAGGGTGAACAGTTTAGGATTGGCTAGTTTGAATAATTTTGGCAGATTTTATGCTGTAGAGGTGGTTCCTGGTTGCCTGGTACCTGGCCTTGAGATGATTAAGGTGGAGGAAATTGTCTCCTGGGTTATACTGGCTGGAGGAGGTGTGGCTCTGGATTGGTTAGTTTGCATTCAGAGGCGTGCTTCTGGTTGAGCTCTTGCTAGCTGCAAGAATTGGCTAGGTCTAGCAAAGGCAGTCTCTTCCCAGCCAGAAAAGTTAATTTTTAAGGTGTCAAAACATCATAATATACAGAATATCTATACTGATACTGATATCTGTATCAATATTTTTATCTATATATATGTATGTATAATACAGTACAGCAGAGGATCCAGTTGAGGGCACGAGGCCACAGGGGATGGTAGATGTACAAGATCGAAAGAACTGGGTTTCTGAATGATTGTATGGAGTCAGTCCACTCACTGTTGTGTTATACCACTCAGCTTTTGACATTCTTTTTACAAGTATTTAGCCTACTTCGACTATATAACATGACTCATTAATTACTATACCTTTTTTCTGCTTTTTCTTTTTTCCCTTTAAGGCTAAACTCAAGCTCTGTCTTCTTCATGCAGCTTTCCTAAATTCTGTCATTCACTTACTAGAAATCCTACAGCATTGTAAGTTTAACTCATGATGATAAATCCTTTTGTACTGTCTCTAGTTATTGATTTCATGGGTGAACAATAACTCTACTTTGTAAGTTTCTAAAAGAAAAGGGCCATAATCCTCTCACCTACTAGTTCAGAGGGATGCTGGAATAAATGCATATTAAATTTCTTCTTCGAAGCATTGATATGCCTGGATAATTAAAGCCTACAGAAATATGATAAAGTGAAATTACGATCATTAAAATTTTTTTCTTAGACTTTGAGTGTGTTTCTGGTGAATTACTCTCCTAAAAAGTTTTTAGCTTCTTGACGAATTCATCATATTCTTTATGGCAGAGATTTTCAAACCTTTTTGCTCATGACTCACATTGAGTAATATAGTTTTGCACTATAGACACATACACACAACTGGAACAAAAGTTTCATGTAACAATACTTAAACTGTAATTACTATCATTTTATGCAATGCCCTCTGATATTTTCTGTTCTGGTCATACCCTATTAAATTGATGATTCTGACTTACTCACTGGTTGTGACCTGTGGTTTGAAAAACGCTGCTTTATTGCTGGAGGGAGGCTTACAAGGGTGAGACAGCTCAAACTGAGCTATAACTAAGGGAGTGGAGCATGTTAGCTTTCGATTCTGAAATTTTAAATGTGGACTTGTTGTAAGCGCTTCAAGCAGTAAGTGCAACATGAAGGAAAAGGAGCCTCATAGACTGTTCCTTGTTTGAGAAAATCCTTTTGTAGCTGCTGTGGTCCTTGGGCCTTTTTTATTACATCATCTGGGGTACTTATTAATGAAGATTCACGAGCCTTATTTCAGACCTATGAAATTAGAATCGCTTTGTGAGGACCTTGGAGTCTGCATTTTAACAAACTCTGTAAATACTAAAGTTTGAGAACCATTTTCTTAAAGAGAGCTCCATGTCTTGGGTAAGGGCAGATTGTTAGGGGATTTGCTAGACATGGTAATTACTTTTGCTTGAAAAATCCTGATTGCCTTTGTTTACTAAACTTTTGAATTTTTAGTCTTACACCTTTTGAAAAATTTGTTTTATTTCCCATCTCTTTGTCTGTTAAATTATTAATCATATGTTTGTGCTAGTTTTAGCTTACTGTTTCTAATATTGAGAACAGCAGGAAGCAGCCAAATGCCTAGGCAGATAGGGCAGGTACCCTGTGAAACTCCCCTTCCAAGTAAACTGAAGACAGTTTACAGCCTGAAAGCCAAGCTACAAGTTCATCCTCAGACTGGATTGAGAACTTGTCTTCCTTTCTGGCATGCTTTCCTCTGACTGATCTCTACCCTTTACCATTTTACATATGCCTGCTCTTTCGTAATTGGTTTTCTATACTGTGGTGCCCACCTTTGAGTGAAGTCTTTGTTTTAACCTTTTTTGCATACTCACAAACCATTCAACACAGACTCCCCATTCTGAGTCCATAAAAGGCCCTGGACCCAGCTACACTGGGGACTTTCTTGCCTTCAGGTGGGGGAACCATACCCGTCCACCTCGCATGCCCCCTGTTTGTTGAGAGATTTCCTTTTTTGCTTATTAAATTTTTCTTTACTCACTCTCCAGTGTCTGCACACCTAATTTTTCCTGTTTGTGCGACAAAAACTCAGATCCAGCTGAGCTAAGGAGCAGAAAGACTGCAACAATATTATACCAATAAGTATATCAATTTATAATATGTCTTTTTTAATTTGAAAATTTTAATTAAAATTTTTTCTTACTGTTTTATGAACTTTATTATTTCTTCTTAAGTTTTATTTTTAAAGTGCCTGTTTTATACTTTTTAGCTTGTCTTTTGCTTTTATGAGTATTTAGTTATCTTTAAAATTTTTATTTTTTTGTCAGTGAATATTTTTCTTTCTTTTTAAAATATAAACTATCTTTTATTTCTGTAGCTTTTAAAATGATGAACCGAAAGCACAGTCACAAGATTGTCAGCTGAATGGTTGGCCCATTCATTTAGCTTGGGATATGTGTATATTTTTATGTTAGTGATTCTGTAGTGAATCAGGCCTCCTTCATTGATTTGTGTAGTTTCCTCCCACATTGATTATGACCATGTGACTTGCTTTGGTCAGTGGGATGTAAGCAAATATTGCTTGAGTAGGAGCTTGGTCAGTACTTGTGAGCTGGGAACATGTAAGAACCCAGGCTATCCTGTTGGAGGAGATTTTGGAGAATAAATGAAGCATCCTGGCCTTCAAGCCCCAGTTGAGTGCCTGACATGTCAATGAAGCCATCTTGGACATTGCAGCTGAGGGAAGCCAAAATTGCAGGATCATAAGCAGATACATTTTGGTTGTTCTTTTTAGACACATAGCTTTGGAGTGGTTTGTTGTGGAGCAATAGATAACTGAAACAAAAATTGGTATTATTAGTGAAGTAATGCTATAACAAAAACCTAAAATACGTACCATTGATTTGGGGACTGGGTAGCAGTTTGGGGCTGGTAACGTGATGAGGGGATTGCTGGCAGAGGATGGACAAACGGCAAACGACTGTTAACAGAAAACAGAAAGGTAGTAAAATATCTGTTACTGGGGACTGGGATTATGATGATCTGTGTTTTACAGTACTGAAACATTAAAAAAAAAATGCAAACTGGGCTGGGCACGGTGGCTCATGCCTGTAATCCCAGCACTTTGGGAGGCCAAGGCAGGTGGATCATGAAGTCAGGAGATTGAGACCATCCTGGCTAATACAGTGAAAGCCCGTCTCTACTAAAAATACAAAACATTAGTTGGGCATGGTGGCACGTGCCTGTAGTCCCAGCTACTCAGGAGGCTGAGGCAGGACAATCACTTGAACCCGGGAGGTGATGGTTGCAGTGAGCCAATATCATGGCACTGCACTGCAGCCTGGGTGACAGAGCAAGACTCCATCTCAAAAAAAAAAAAAAAAAAAAAGAAAAAGAAAGAAAGAAAGAAAAATGTTATGGATATAGTTCTGGGTAGAATGGAATGAACCCCAACTATATTAATGGGAAGTCTATAGCATTTTAAGTGTGTTGAATTAACTTGTACTAAAAAGGGGTTAGTTTAAAAAAAAGAAGGCTTTGGGGCGTGGTGTCCACCTTATTGTGAAGGAGCTTTTCTTTTCTTTTTTTTCTTTTCTTTAGAAACAGAGTCTTGCTGTGTTGCCCAGGGTGGAGTTAGTTGGTGCAATCAGCCTCGAAGTCCTGGGCAGCCAATTTTGAAAATTTTTATTTGTGGAGACAGAGTCTCATTATGTTGCCCAGGGAGGTCTCAAACTCTTGGCCTGGAGCCATCCTCCCACCTCCCAAGATGCTGGGGTTACAGGTGTGAGCCTGGCCTCCTTTCTTTTTTAAAAAGAGCCCAAAGCCCAGAGGGCAGACTAATGAATTAGGGAACCATTCCAGAGAACAGAAAAGGGCCCTAATTAAAGAAGATTCCTCTCCATGAGATGGGAGGCCTTGACAACACATGCTGCTGGATTTTAGGCATTCTATGGGCAGGTGACTTCTATGTTTCTTTCATTGCCTTTTAAAATCTGTAGTTATCTTCTTTCTGTCCTTCCATTATGTGTCTGGTGTTTGGGGGACATATAATTTATCTTTTCACTTCACAAGTCTCTGATTTGAGATGAACTGCACCCTAGAGTCCTTATCCATACTGGGACCTGATGCATATCATGAATTAATGGATGTGAATCCTATCGCAAACATCTGAGGAGACTTTGGGGCTCTTAGGAAGGGTTGCATGTATTTTGCATGTGTAAGGGATATGATTCATTGGAGCAAGAGGGCAAAGGTTTGATAGATTGTTACACTGATATTCCCGCTACCCCGTCCCCCGTGAGTCATGCTCCTTGGTACTGAACTCTGTATCTTCCCCTCCTACACTGATTCTTGACTTGGCCATGTGACTCCTTTTGGCCAGTGGAATATTAGCAGATATGCAGACACAGGCTTGGTAGATGGTTAAACAAGGGGTTTGTGCTCCTGGAACACTGCAGCCTCCATGGCTGCAGCTGCTTGTGTGATCACAGCCAGACAAGCTGGCTAATTGCATAGCTAAGCATAGCCTAAATTGTGAAATCACGAACCCACAAATGATTTTTGTTTTAAGTTTTGGAGTGGTTTGTTTTGTAGCAGTAGATAAGTAATATAAGGTATGGATGCTTTTTTCCCCTTTTTATCTTCCACAATGCTTTTCAGTTCCTTTTGATGAACTGTTTCCTATGCATTTGAGTTCCTTTGTTCTAATAACTTTGATCAATGTAACTTAGGGTACCCAGATACCAAAATTTCTATGGATACACATTTGTAGTGTTAGGATGGTGGCTGGTTCTTTTTAACTTTTTTCTTTATAATGCAGCATCAGGTTCAACAATGAAGAGATAAAAGATCTAAAGTCCATGGTATTATCTTCACAGATTTGTTAACAGATATTATATAAGCAGTGTGAACAGATTGCTACACCATTTTATGTTGGGGAATTTGACCTCTTTGGAATTGTATGCTTCTGAGGGAATCATTCATGCAGCCTCCTAAAATCCTTGTTATTTGTTGAATCACTTCCTTTCTGTGCCACATACCTTACTGTGAACTTTTTAAAAAAAATATATATATATATTTCTAAAAAATATATATATATATTATTGCACTTTAGGTTCTGGAGTACATGTGCAAAACTTGCAGGATTGTTGCATAGGTACATACATGGCAATGTGGTTTGCTGCCTCTAACCCCATCACCTATATCTGGCATTTCTCCCCCTGTTATCCCTCCTCAACCTCCCAACCCCTGCTGTCCCTCCCGTATTCCCCTCCAACAGACCCCAGTGTGTGATGCTCCCCTGCCTATGTCCCTGTGTCTGCATTGTTTAGCACCTACCTATGAGTGAGAAAATGCAGCGTTTGTTTTTCTGTTCTTGTGTCAGTTGGGGGAGAATGATGGTTTCCAGATTCATCCATGTCCCTACAAAGGACATGAACTCATCATTTTTTATGGCTGTATAGTATTCCATGGTGTATGTGTGCCACATTTTCCTTGTCCAGTCTATCATCGATGGGCATTTGAGTTGGTTCCAGGTCTTTGCTATTGTAAACAGTGCTGCAACGAACATATGTGCACATATGTCTTTATAATAGAATGATTTATAATCCTTTGGATATATGTCCAGTAATGGGATTGCTGGGTCAAATGGAATTTCTGTTTCTAGGTCCTTGAGGAATTGCCACACTGTCTTCCACAATGGTTGAACTAATTTACACTCCCACCAACAGTGTAAAAATGTTTCTATTTCTCCACATCCTCTCCAGCATCTGTTGTCTCCAGATTTTTTAATGATTGCCATTCTAACTGGTGTGAGATGGTATCTCAATGTGGTTTTGATTTGCATTTCTCTAATGACCAGTGATGATGAGCATTTTTTCATATGTTTGTTGGCCTCATAAATATCTTCTTTTGAAAAGTGTCTGTTCATGTTGTTTGCCCACTTTTGAATGGGTTTATTTTCTTGTAAATCTGTTTCAGTTCTTTGTAGATTCTGGATATTAACCCTTTGTCAGATGAGTAGATTGCAAAAATTTTTTTCCATTCTGTAGGTTGCTAGTTCACTTTAATGATTGTTTCTTTTGCTGTGCAGAAGCTCTGGAGTTTAATTAGATCCCATTTCTATGTCAGCTTTTGTTGCCAGTGCTTTTGGTGTTTTAGTCATGAAGTCCTTGCCTATGCCTATGTCCTGAATGGTTTTGCCTAGGTTTTCTCCTAGGGTTTTTATGGTGTTAGGTGTTATGTTTAAGTCTTCAATCTATCTGGACTAATTTTAGTGTAAGGTGTCAGGAAGGGGTCCAGTTTCTGCTTTCTGCACATGACTAGCCAGTTTTCCCAACACCATTTATTAAACAGGGAATCCTTTCCCCATTGCTTGTTTTTGTCAGATTTGTCAAAGATCAGATGGTTGTAGATGTGTGGCGTTGCCTCTGAGGCCTCTGTTCTGTTCCATTGGTCTATATCTCTGTTTTAGTACCAGTACCATGCTGTTTTGATTACTGTAGGCTTGTAGTATCGTTTGAAGTCAGATAGCATGATGCCTTCAGCTTTGTTCTTTTGCTTAGAATTTTCTTGGCTATGCAGGCTCTCTTGTGATTCCATATGAAGTTTAAGTTGGGTTTTTCCACTTCTGTGAAGAGGGTCATAGGTAGCTTGATGGGGATAGCATTGAGTCTGTAAATTACTTTGGGTAGTATGGCCATTTTCACATTATTGATTCCTCCTTTCTATGAGCATGGAATGTTTTTCCATCTTTTTGTGTCCTCTCTTATTTCATTGAGCAGTGGTTTGTAGTTCTCCTTGAAGTGGTCCTTTACATCCTTTGTTAGTTGTATTCCTAGGTATTTTATTCTCTTTGTAACAATCGTGAATTGTTGTATTCCTAGGTATTTTATTCTCTTTGTAGCAATTGTGAATTGTAGCAATTCTCTTTGTAGCAGTTCGTTCCTGATTTGGCTCTCTTTAAGTCTGTTATTGGTGTATAGGAATGCTTGTGATTTCTGCACATTGATTTTTCTCCTGAGGCTTTGCTGAAGTTGCTTATCAGTTTAAGGAGATTTTGGGCTAAGACAATGGGATCTTCTAAATACACAGTCATGTCATCTGCAAATAGAGACATTTTGACTTCCTCCTTTCCTAATTGAATACCCGTTATTTCTTTTTCTTGCCTGATTGTTCCAGCTAGAACTTCCAGTACTATACTGGATAGGAGTGGTGAGAGAGGGCATCCTTGTCTAGTGCCAGATTTCAAAGGGAATGCTTCCAGTTTTTGCCCATTCAGTATGATATTGGCTATGGGTTTGTTGTAAATAGCTTTTCTTATTTTGAAATGCGTTTCGTTGATACCTAGTTTATTGAGAGTTTTTAGTTTAAAGGGCTGTTGAATTTTGATGAAGGCCTTCTCTGCATCTGTTGAGATGATCATGTGGTTTTTGTCTTTGGATCTGTTTATGTGGTGGATTACATTTATAGACTTGCATATGTTGAACCAGCCTTGCATCCCCAGGATGAAGCCTGCTTGATCGTGATGGATAAGCTTTTTGATGTGCTGTTGCAATTGGTTTGCCTGTATTTTATTGAAGATTTTTGCATCTATATTCATGATGGATATTGGCCTGAAGTTTTCTTTTTTTGTTGAGTCTCTGCTGGGTTTTGGTATCAGAATGATGTTGGTCTCATAAAATGATTTGGGAAGGATTCCCTCTTTTGGATTGTTTGGAATAGTTTCAGAAGGAGTGGTACAAACTCCTTTTTGTTTGTCTGGTAGAATTCGGCTGTGAACCCATCTGGAGCTGTGCTTTTTTTGGTTGGTAGGCTATTAATTGCTGCCTCAACTTCAGCTCTTGTTTTTGGTCTATTCAGGGTTTCAACTTCTTCCTGGTTTAGACTTGGGAGGGTGCAAGTGTCTAGAAATTTATCCATTTCTTCCAGGTTTACTGATTTGTGTGCATAGAGTTCTTTGTAGTAATCTCTGATGGTAGTTTGTATTTCTGTGGAATCAGTGGTGATATCCTCTTTATCGTTTTTTATTGCATCTATTTGATTCTTCTCTTTTCTTTTTTATTAATCTGGCTAGCGGTCTGTCCATTTTGTTGATCTTTTCAAAAAACCAGCTCCTGGATTTATTGATTTCTTGAAGGGTTTTTTTGTGTGTCTATCTCCTTCAGTTCTGCTCTGATCTTAGATATTTCTTGTCTTCCGCTAGCTTTTGAGTTTTTTGATCTTGCTCCCCTAGCTCTTTCAATTTTGATGATAGGATGTCAATTTTATTTCTTTCCTTGCTTCTCATGTGGGCCTTTATTGCTATAAATTTTCCTCTAGACACTGCTTTAAATGTGTCCCAGAGATTCTGGTATGTTGTGTCTTCATTTTCGTTGGTTTCGAAGAATATCTTTATTTCTGCCTTCATTTCATTGTTTATCCTGTCAATACTCAAGAGTCAGTTGTTCAGTTTCCATGAAGTTGTGCAGTTCTGAGTTAGTTTCTTAATCCTGAGTTCTAATTTGATTGCACTGTGGTCTGAGAGACTGTTTGTTATGATTTCCGTTCTTTTACATTTGCTGAGGAGTGATTTACTTCCAATTATGTGGTCAATTTTAGAATAGGTGTGATGTGTGCTGAGAAGAATGTATATTCTCTGGATTTAGGGTGGGGAGTTCTGTAGATGTCTATGAGGTTTGGTTGGTCCAGATCTGAGTTCAAGTCCTGGCTATCCTTGTAAATTTTCTGTCTCATTGATCTGTCTAATATTGACAGTGAAGTGTTAAAATCTCCCACTATTATTGTGTGGGAGTCTAAGTCTCTTTGTAGGTCGTTAAGAACTTGCTTTATGTATCTGGGTCCTCCTTTATTGGCTGCGTATATATTTAGGATCGTTAGCTCTTCTCGTTGCATTGATCCTTTTACCATTATGTAATGCCCTTCTTTGTCTCTATTGATCTTTGTTGGTTTAAAGTCCATTTTATCAGAGACTAGTATTGCAACTCCTGCTTTTTTTTGCTCTCCATTCGCTTGGTAAATCTTCCTCCATACCTTTATTTTGAGCCCATGTGTGTCCTTGCATGTGAGATGGGTTTCCTGGATACAGCATACCAATGGTTTTTGACTTTGTAATCCTGTTTGCCAGTCTGTGTTTTTTTCATTTGGGGCATTTAGCCCATTTACATTTAAAGTTAATATCGTTATGTCTGAATTTGATCCTGCCGTTTTGATGCTAGCTGGTTGTTTTGCCCATTAGCTGATGCAGTTTCTTCATTGTGTTGATGCTTTTTACCATTTGGTATGTTTTTGGAGTGGGTGGTACTGGTTGTTCCTTTCCTTGTTTAGTGCTTCTTTCAGGAGCTCTTGTAAGGCAGGCCTGGTGGTGATGAAATTTCTCAGCAATTGCTTGTGCGTAAAAGATTTTATTTGTCCTTTGCTTACAAAGCTTAGTTTGGCTGGATGTGAAATTCTGGGTTGAAAGTTCTTTTCTTTAAGGATATTGAATATTGGCCCCCACTCTCTTCTGTCTTGTAGGGTTTCTGCTGAGAGATCTGCTGTGAGTCTGAGGGGGTTCCATTTGTGGGTAACCTGACCTTTCTCTCTGGCTGCTTTTAGCATTTTTTCCTTCATTTCAACCCTGGTGAATCTGATGATTATGAGCCTTGAGGTTTCTCTTCTTGAGGAATATCTTTGTGGTATTCTCTGTATTTCTTGGAGGACTTGAATGTTGGCCTGCCTGCTAGGTTGGGGAAGATAATATCCTGAAGAGTGTTTTCCAGCTTGGATTTATTCTCTCCATCACATTCAGGTACACCTATCAAACATATATTAGGTCTTTTCACATAATCCCATATTTCTTGGTGGCTTTGTTCATTTCTTTTCACTCTTTTTTTCTCTAATCTTGCCTTCTTGTTTTATTTCATTGAGATGATTCAAGCTCTGATATCCTTTGTTCTGCTTGGTGGATTTGGCTGTTGAAACTTGTATATGTCTCGTGAAGTTCTCTTGTTGTGTTTTTCAGCTCCATCAATTCATTTATATTCTTCTTTAAGCTGTTTATTCTCATTAGCATTTCATCAAACCTTTTTTCAGGTTCTTAGTTTATTTTCATTGGGTTAGAACATGTTCTTTTAACTCAGAGAGGTTTGTTATTACCTACCTTCTGAAGCCTGTTTCTGTCACTTCATCAGACTCATTCTCCATCCAGCTTTGTTCCCTTGCTGGTGATGAGTTGTGATCCCTTGGAGGAGGAGAGGTGTTCTGGTTTTGGGTGTTTTCATCCTTTTTGTGCTGGTTTCTTCCCATCTTTGTGGATTTATCTACCTGTGGTCTTTGTAGTTGGTGACTTTTGGATGTGGTCTCTGAGTGGACATCCTTTTTCTTGATGTTGAAGTTATTTCTTTCTATATTTTAGTTTTTCTTCTAACAGGCAGGCCCCTCTGCTGTAGGACTGCTGGAGGTCCACTCCAGACTCTGCTTGCCTGGGGATTACCTGGGGCAGCTGCCAGTAGGGGTTGCTGCCAGTTTCTTCTTCTGTTATCTTTGTCCCAGAAGGATACCTGCCAGATGTCAGCCTGAGCTCTCCTTTATGAGGTGCTTCTTTGCATATATGAGGGTCAGGGAGCTGCCTAAGAAGACAGTCTGTCCCTTGTAGGAGCTCAAGTGCTGAGCTATGAGGTCTGTTCTGTTCAGAGCTGCTGGGCAGGTACGTTTTTGTCTGCTGCAGCGGAACTCATAACCGCCTTTTTCCCCAGGTGCTCTGTTCTGGGAAGGTAGGGCTTTATTTATATGTTCCTGATGTGTTGCTGCCTTTTTTCAGAGCTGCCCTGCCCCGCAAGGAGGTAGCCTAGTCACAGTCTGCCAGCAGAGGCATTGCTGAGCTGCTGTGGGCTCTGCCCAGCTGCTGTGTGAACTTGCTTGGGGTTTTGTTTATAGAGATACAGTTAGAACTTCCTTGGTAATGGTGATCTGCCTCAGTAATGGTGGACTGCCTCTGTAATGGCAGACTGCTTCAGTAATTGTGGACTGCCTCAGTAACGACAGATTGCCTCAGTGATGGCGGACTGCTTCGGTAATCTCAGACTGCCTCCATAACAGTGGACTGCCTCTGTAGTGGCGGACTGCCTCTGTGGTGGCGGACTGCCTCGGTAATGGTGATGCTCTTCCCCCAACATAGCTGGACCATCCCGGGTCCAGCTGTGCTTGCTGCGAAAATTTCAGATTGCTGGTCTTTGTTGCGGTGGGACCTGACGAGCCAAAATGCCTGGTTCCTGTTTCAGCCCCCTTTTTTTTCAGTTAAATGGGTGGCTCTGACTCCCAGGTGTTCCAGGTGCCAGTTGAAATGGCTGCCCAGATTTGTGTGAGTTTTTGTGTGCAAACCCACTGTGCTGGCTGAAACAGCTGTGCTGGAAACTTGTGCTTTAACAGCCCGGGAATCTCCTGGTCTGTGGGCAGTAATAACTCGCTTGGAAATGTGGTGTTCACTTACCCTCTGCATTGTTCTCGCTGGGGACTGTACTCCAGAGCTGTTCCTATTGGGCCATCTTGGATCCCTATTTCTACTATGAACTTTCGTTTTTTTTAAATTTATTTTTAATAGGTTAAGAGACAGAAAAGTGGTTTCTTCTGGGCAAGAACAGCTTAGAAATGAATAGGAAAGCCTTGTTCAGTTTTATGTGGAAATTAAAGATTCAGCATGTATCTTGCTGGGGCTTTTCCATGTAACTGGCTTATATAACATATAGCAGTCTGTCTTCAGGTTAATATGCAGATATGCTTATATAAATTTTATATTTAATTGACTATACATAATCTATTTCTGATATGGTTCATTGGAATTATAAATAAGAATAGCTATCTCAAAACCTGTTTTATTATTTAGGAAACACTATGCACATATTTAATGGTAGTGTTTTATAATTAGTGTATTGAACCAGAGCGTTTGCAGATTTGAACCTTATAATCTAGTTGTAGTGACCTGCATTAAAGAGATGCTTAAATAATAAAGAGCTTGTTTAAAGAACACAAACTTTAAAAATATTAGTAATAAGAGGATGTAAAAATCAGATGCTTTATTTTTCAAAAACAATTCATTGCTTAGTGCTGACATTAATATAAAAGCACTGCATATTGATTGGCAGAAGCCTTAGAAAACATAGAAAATGTAGAAAATGAATAATTGACACCACCTTTCAGAATTATTTATTTTAAAGATATTATTATATAATAATAGTTAAAAGTTATTAAATGATAACTATGTTCAAGTCATTACCGTATTGACTAATATATATTAGTTTATTTAATATCCCTCACAACTGTATGATGAAGATAATATTACTGACTCACTTAACAAAGAAGTACAATCAGAGATTGAATAACTAGTTGAAGATTGCATAGATTTAAACCCAGCTTCTGACTTCAAAGTTTGCATTTCTAAATCATTGTAAGTTATTCTCTTTCTTTTCTGCATAATTTCCTTCTTTTCGTCTTTCTTTTTCTGTTCTTCCCTTTTTTCCTCTGTCTCATCTTTCCCTAAATTAGATCATACCAGTTTGTTTTTATTATGTCACATTTTTCACTTATTTGCCAGACATATGCAAATATGTATATTTTTACCATGTATCATTTTTTATATGCATACAGTTTAACCATTGCTAAACCAAGGTTTAATCAGTTTCCTGTTACTGATATTGAGGTTGGCCCAGTTATTCACTTGATTTTAGCCAAAAGACAGAAGCTATTCACTATTATAAATAATGTATGATGAACATCTTTGCATATGTTCCTTCGCACGTATTTCTGGTAAGTTTCTTAGGACATCTTTTTAAATGTGACATTTTCAAGACTAAGGACAAGATCACTTTTAAGACTGTAAATGTATTTTGGCAAATTATCTTGTTGATAGTTTATAAAGATTTTCATTCCTTCAAGTAGTGTGTGAGAGCACCTGTGACACTTTCATGTGATGTTCTATAGTAGAACGTGCAGTTAAGATGAGAAGAATAAAAAATTAACAACTCAGTATATTTCTAAATTAAATAAATATGGTATATGTTCACTTTTATTTAATGAATATAGCTTTATAGGCTTGCTTTTAAAATAAAAATTAAGAAATTATAATTAGGGTGAACCAGAGAGACAGAACCAATAGGATATCTATCTATCTGTCTGTCTGTCTATCTATCTATCTACCTATCTATGAATGAATGAGAGGGAATTTATTAGGGGAATTGGGTCATGTGATTATGGAGGCGAAGAAGTTTCATGACAGGCTGTCTGCAAGCTGGAGGTCCAGGTAGCTTGGCTCAGTCCAAGTCTGAAGGTCTCAGAACCACAGAAGCTAATAGTATAACTCTCAGTCCAAGACCAAGGGCCTGAGACCTGGGGGCTGCTGGTTCAAGTCCCAGAGTCCAAAGTCAGAGGACCTGGAGTTCTAAGATTTCCAAGGGAAGGAGAAGCAGGGTGTTCCAGCTTCATGAAAGAGAGGGTGTGTGTGGGAGAGAGAGAGAGAGAGAGGGAGAGAAAGAATAATTACCTATCTCCTGCTTTGTTGTTGAGAGAGAAAGAGACAGAGAGAGAGAGAGAGAGAGAGACAGAGAGAGAGAAAATATTTACCTTTTCTCTTCCTTGTTGTTATATCCAAGCCATCAGCTAATTGCATGGTGTCTGCCCACCTTGGGTGAGGGTGGATCTTTTTTCTCAGTCTAGTGCTTCAAAGGCCAGTCTCTTCTGGAAACACTCTTACCACCCTCACAGATACACCCAGAATAACACTTTCTTAGCTCTCTGGGTAGCCCTTAATCTACTCAAGCTGACACCTAAAATTAACCATCAGAAGGGATATGGGAAATAGGTACCCATTATGTAAGAGGCATGTTCCATTCTAACTTATTGCTTTGTACAGACCTGGATACATTATAGTCTGTTTTATTATGCACACCTAGTGAGACAAATCTGAGAACTCTAGAAGCTATAAAAATTATAGAGACCCCCGAATAGCAAGGGAAGAAAGATGACATTCTAGACCATTTTGTCCACATTCTTGCAAAGAATCTTGCATCTAATAATTCTATTATAAGAATGTACATTTACTTCAACTGTACTTACCTCATGTTTCTTGGCCAGTGCTATGGTGTCAAAAAGTCTAAATCAACAGTACTATTTCAGTTCCTTCTGTTATTGCCCCTGCCCCCGCAGATATGTCTTCAAAGTAATGGTTCTTCAAAAGAAATCTGAGGGCTACTGTTGGGTCGTGTGGCTGTAGCTGGGCACCATCTTACTTAAAAGCACAAGGTTTGATATTTACATGTTGTAGATTGTATGTAGCCAGTGTGAGTGGTGCTTTTTATAAACCTGAAAAGGTTGAAAGCATTGCAGCCGAAGAAGTAAGGTCAAAACCAGGCTTTCTTGATGTCCTGTAGGCAGTGAATCATAGCCTGTAGACTTTTTAAAATTAAAAAATGAATGAAAAATTTATAGCACAAAGCCAGAATAATATCATTTATTGATTGATGGCTTCAGTTAAATCTTACAGGCAAGAAGTCTATTGTGACTGTGCTTAATTCTCTAGGAGAATTTTAGTTTTATAAACCAAAAAATAAACTTTTCCAAAACTGTCATATGATTTGAGGTTAGACACAAGCTGAGGATTTAGGATAACTTGACAATGATATTTGTTTGTAGCAGAAATAAAAATCCTTCAGCATAGCCTTTGATCAGAGAAAAGATTAAAGCCTAACTTTTGTGTCATCCTTGTTTCAAAGCAGATTCAATAGATATTGGCTGTTTCTAGCTTTAGCATAATGTGCTAACATCTGCTGAAATCTGCTGAGTTATATTGTATATCTTAGAGTGAACTATATGGTACTTAGGACAGAGAAAAGCATACAAACTAAATATATATTCATTATAAAAAACAATTTGTGAAATACAACTGAGCCAGAGGAAAACAAGGTCAGGGGAGGGGTAAGCAGTAGGGGAGAAGAAAAGGGAAATCATAATTTCATCAACCAGAGCTAAGGAGTGTTAGATTTTTAAATGTATATGTTTTTATATATGTCTGTATGTGTGTATATGTTTTAAAAATAAGAATTTAACACATAATGGGTATAAAATTCTTATAGGTATTCATAACTAATTATGCACATTAAAATTTTTTGGATTAATTTATAGAGGCAGAATAATTAAGGCCCTAAATAAATGTATGCTAACTTTACTTGCTTAAAACAAGTGAGGAAACAATCAGCAGAGTTTAGAAATGAAGGGTAGAATTTTCTGCCTAAAGACTTTCAGTTTACTATGTAAAATGAGAAATGTGCAGGGCAATATTTAAATGTTTAATTTTTCTTAAGTCTTACAGAAAAAATACTGTACCTGATTTTGTTTCCCTTTATTTTGTTGTTGCCATCATTAGTATCCTATTTGCTGACTGCTACTCTGTATCATGACTGTACTGTTTTGTCGACTATCTAATTTTATTCTTGTAGCAACCCCATGAGGTCAAGTGTTACTGCAATTAGTCCCCATTTTATAGATGAGGAAATGAGGCAAGTTAAATAATTTGTTTAAGGTAATATGATTAATAAGAAATGGAGACAAGATTTGAACATAGTTTTCAGTGTTTAGAGCAAGGACTATTCAAAACACTTCTCCAAGTTTGATTTTTAACTTTAGTGGTCCATGGTAGAAGCAGAGAAATAGATAAGTATAAGAATACAAGTTGTTGAAGAAAAGACAGGTGGAGCAGGTGTTGGGCTTGGTTTGTTCTTTGTGAGTTAGTGTTTTTCCCCTTGTTACTGGAAATCACTGTGACTACTAGCAGGAATGTCTGATACAATCACATACTTTGAGATACAGGTGGAAACTCCTAGATTAAATATTCTCTGAGATTTCTTCAAAAACTTTATTATTTGAAGTTAGTTATATTTTGATGTAGTCTCTTGGAATCTAGGATTTAAAATATTAAGAAGAAAATACAGACTCTGTGGTCACATAAGATTATTATTTATGACTTTTTATTTCCATTTGATGTCTTCATCAATTTGAAAAGATTGCTTACTCTGGCTCTTTTTTTTCTTTTTCATAGCTTTTGTTTTTATTGAAGTACCGAGAACTATAGTTCTTAAGGTGCTATAGGAATAAATTCCCAATTCAAGAAGGTTTTTCTTTATGATGCATTGTTCATATTCATAAGTGTTAAATTCATAAATAGTAAGGATAGTTATTTTATTGTGTTGTGATTACGATTATTTCATTATGAATAATAAAGCCCTATTCAACTATTTCTAACTCTTAAATTGCCTAACTTGATGAGACACAAAAAATGTCTTACTATACTTATGTAGAATACGTTTTCTAGATTAGTAAAAAGACAACTAAGATTTTTAAGCTGATTGACTGAGAAAAGGGTAGACAGAATGTAAGAAAATAAAAAAGGGCTGGGCATAGTGGCTCATACTTGTAATCTCAGTACTTTGGGATGCTAAGGCATGAGGATTGCTTGAGGCCAGGAGTTTGAGACCAGCCTGGTCAACATAGTGAGACCCCCCCCCAATCTCTACCAAAAAACCCAAAAAACAAAAACAAAAAAAAACTCCAAAAAAACAAAACCAATTTAGCTGGGTGTGGTGGTATGCACTTGTAAACCTTTAGTCCTAGCTACCTGGGAACCTGGGAGACTGAGCCCAGGAGTTCAAGGCTACAGTAAGCCATGATCATGGCACTGCACGAGTGAGACCCTATTTAAAAGAAAAAAAAAAAAAAGAGGCCAGGCACAGTAACTCATGCCTGTAAATCCCAGCACTTTGGGAGGCTGAGGCAGGTGGATCACGAGTTCAGGAGTTTTCCAGCCTGGCCAATATGGTGAAACCCCGCCTCTACTAAAAATACAACTGGGTGGTGTGGTGGTGCACCTGTAGTCTCAGCTACTTGGGAGGCTGAGGCAGAAGAATTGCTTGAACCAGGGAGGCGGAGGTTGCAGTGAGCCGAGATTGTGCCACTGCACTGCAGCCTGGGTGACAGAACAAGATTGTCAGAAAAAAAAAAAAAGGAAGAAAACTTAATTTGTTAAAATGGAATTTTAATCCTGTTGAATTTTTTGTCAGGTAGTCAAGTGAAATTGAGGGAATGTGTTCTCTTTCTGGATCCATGAGGGGCATAGTTTTAAGGGCAAGAATTTCCCAGTGCCATGCCCCCCTCCTCTCTCTCTCCATCCGGGAGATTTAATGGTTTATATTTGAATTTCGAGTGCGCAGGAAGAGACTAAGAATGAGAACACATGGATACAGGGAGGGGAGCATCTCACACTGGGGTCTGTTGGGGGGAAAAAGGGGAGGGACAGCAGGGGGTGGGGAGTTGGGGAGGGATAGCATGGGGAGAAATACCAGATATAGGTGATGGGGAGGAAGGCAGCAAATCACACTGCCATGTGTGTTCCTATGTAACAATCTTGCATGTTCTTCACATGTACCCCCAAACCTAA
>PVKV010000865.1:0-68012 GCA_004027835.1 Alouatta palliata | reverse complement strand
TCTCTTTATGCATTGAATACATACTTCTAGAAATATGCAAATCATTTTATAACAATACACTATATTATATATTTTACATATTATATATAAAATATTATAATATGTTCACCATTTATTGCAATATGTATGTTTTAAAAATCTTTCTGTTTTTCTCATTCTTTCCTTCTATTTCTTTTTCTATCGTGAAAGCAAAATGCTTATTGGAAGTTATATATTTAATTTAGCCTTCTTTATCAAAATTATCAGTGTAATATTTAAAAAAATACTTTTAAGCAAATCTTGAAATGCAATGCCTCTTTCTCTCTTATCCCAGCACATAAATACCCCTTTTGCATTTTTTTGTATTGATAGCTAATTTCACTAAAAACACAAATATTGTTACATTTTAAATATATTATCAAAAAAATAAAGGAAATAATGTAATTACTAATTCTTGAATGAATCAATACATATTTTACTACTTTAACCAAATATTTGCTAAGAATTGTTACTCAAAAGTATTTACTTCAGATTCAGAATTTAATTCAAAATTTTACACTTATTTACCTTAAATCAGTTGAATTTTTTGTCAATTTGCTTATTAAAAGATGTAAAAATATGACTTTTTATAGAATAATGAGACAGACTGCAATAAATATTTCAAAGTAACATAGGTATGAGTAACAGGTATGCATATAACAATATATAATGTATATTTAGCAGATATTTGTATTACTGAAACCATTGATGTTCATTCATAGAAAATTTATTTTTGATTTATCTTTAGGCAAATATGTAACTATTTACAGTGTCCTCAATTCATTACAGATATTTTTCATTCAGTAAGTTTCCTATATATTTTTCTCATCATGGAAATTATTTTTCTATTGTCCTTGAGAATCTCATTTTGTAGTTAATAAAAATTTTCGATTTGTAAAAAAAAAAAAAAAAAAAGAGTCAGTCACCCCAGCGGAAGTTTAAGGGAACTCCTTTCACTGGCCAGAGGAACTTGGGAAGGTGGGACTTTCTCCCGGGATAAATTCTCCTGCTCCTTCACCCACAGCTCTCTGGAATCCCCTTCCACATGGTGGGAGTTCCCTTTCCCCTCTGGGATTTCCCTTCTGGAATCCCCTTCCACACTCTTCATGGAAGTCTTTCTCTTCTTCTCTTTTCTCTACCTAAATAAAATCACCTTTCTGCAACACTTCTTGGGTCCGGTATTTACTTTTACGAGCGTATGGTGCACCTGCAGTGGTCCCATCGCTTATTCTTTAAGAGTTTGGAAACCAAGAACCCACGGCGTTCTCTCGGGGGAGCTGTGCCAGCACCCAAGAAAAAACCCGGTTACAGAATGACTAGCAGAGAATTTAAAACTAAGTCAGAGATTTAGGTATTATCACATAAAGGAGTTGGTGAAAGCTCTGGCAGTGTTTGAGATGTTCAAGGATAACCAATATTTTTCAGCTACAAAACCCTGCATCAAAAATAATGTCAGGATAATAGCCTCCGTGAAGAATTTTGACGTGTTTGTCAAGTCTTGCTTTGTAGAAAATGTACAAATAATCCCAGGAATCTTTAACAAAAGACATGTCATTACTGCTCCAGGGACTGGCTATTGTCCCGCGTTCACTGTTTTCCTTGCTTCTGCCCTGGTTGCTGTGGTTGTGTCTCCACTGGCTGCTGTCATCAGCCCCTCGATGATGGCAGAGAACCTCAGTTGTTGTTTGGCACCTTTCCTATCACAACAGAAATGGCTGCTTCCCATGGAGGCATTCCTGGAGAGTCAGAACTCGAGCAAGAAGAAAAATCCCATCAAAAAGTAGGCTGAGGACACGAGTAGAGAGTTCTCAAAAGAAGATATACAAATGGCCAACAAGCATATGAAAAAATCTTCAACATCATTAATTATCAGGGAAATGCAAATCAAACCCACAATGCAATACTACCTCACTCCTACAAAAATGGGCATAATAAAAAACTCAAAAAATAATAGAATGTTGGTGTGGATGTGGTGAAAAGGAAACACTTTTACACTGTTGGTGGCAATGTAAAACCAGTACGACTACTATGGAAAACAGTGTGGAGATTCTTTAAAGAACAGAAGTAAATCTACTGTTTGATCCAGCAATCCTAGCAACACTAGGTATCTACCCAGAGGAAATTAAGTCATATGAAGAAGATACTTGAACACACATGTTGATAGCAGTACAATTTGCAACAGCAAAAACCAGGAACCAGGCCAAATGCGTGTCAATCAACGAGTGGATAAAGAAAATGTGGTCTATAAATATATCATGTAATACTACTCAGCCATAAAAAGGAATAAAATAATGTTATTCACAACAATCTGGATGGAATTGGAGACGATTAGTCTAAGTGAAGTGAGCCAGGAATGGAAAACCAAACATCGTATGTTCTCACTGATACGTGGGAGCTAAACTGTGAGGGTACAAAGGCATAAGAATGATATATTGGACTTTGGGGACTTGGGGGAAAGTGTGGGTGGTAGTGGAGGGTAAAAGCCCACACATTGGGTACAGTGTACACTGCTTGAGTGATGGGTTCACCAGAATCTAAAGAATCACCACTGAAGAACTTAATTCATGTAACCGAACACCCCCTTTTCCTACAAAACCTATCGAAATAAAAAAGGAAAAAAATTTTTAAAAAACAGTGAAAAGGCTGTCGTAGCTTTTCTCATTCTTCTGTCCCCCTTTTCTTGCCTCAAGCTTGTTATTCATTGGCTTTGTCTGTACCCCTGTCCAAATGACAGGTGTGCTGGTTTCATGGTTCCCCAATCAAACTTTTATGCCTGTATGGTTCCTGACCTTCAGAATAATTCTTACACAAACTGTTTCTTAGTTTTTGCTCCGTTAATCCTTAGGCACAGTAAGACTTCTCTGAATTTTAGGATGAAGGCCCCTTATTAGGCTCAAACTGGGACCAAGACCCTTAGGACATGTGCTTTTTTGAGAAAAGACAGGCCAAAGTGGGAAATCTATACATTTTAAAATGATAATCCTGTCACCTCTTTCTTTTGCCCCCTTCAGTTCTTCATATGACTGTGAAGATTTGTAGTTATGACTGTGAATTGGGATTATTTCCTGTTTTTCCCAGATGGAACAATGATGTGTACTACTGTGGAATTAGATCCTATCTGAATATTTTGTTAGGAGGTCTGGCTCACTTCTTCCTCATGTTTTTATATTATTCTTAAGGCTTTTCCTACCTTATTACTGGAGTTTACTAAAGATTTTAATGTCTAGCACATGCTCCTTTCAAATAAGTATTGATAATTCATTTTTTTCTGGTTCTTCTGTGAAGAATCCCAATGAGGCTTTTTGAAAACTCATAATTTGCAGTTACTTTAGGACAGCAATTTATAGAAAGGTACTGTATTAGAAATGTTTTATTTCACTCCACTCGAGCTTTGAAGTACAAGAACTATGAAGATTGAAAAATGCAAATGATAGATATGTCTTTTTCTCCTTATTTTCTAGCCTTCTTTGAATCCTGGGGGGAGCCAGTCATCTGATGTGGTGCTTTTGAACCACTGGAAAGTGAGGAATTTTGAAGTACACCGTGGTGACATTGTATCATTGGTGTAAGTAACTCAGAAGCGTACTGTATTTGTATATAAAATTATTTATACTTATGCTGATTTAACTGGTAATCCATTGTTAATATCATGTTGCCCATTATTAAATTGAATACAGGTTAAATGTGTGTTTTTTAAAAATGAATTTTGCAATGTAACAATGATATAAAAAGAATTTTTTCTTTTGCATTTAAAATGTGTTTGTTGACTAACATATTTGGATTGACTAAAATGTGTTTAATGAAATGATTAGAAATTATTAAAAATATATGCATTTTAGTATTACTTTGGAATATTTTGAAATTTTGCATCTTGGTAAGCAACTTTTTTTGTTAGCCCAATGTTTTCTTGGTTTGTATAGCTAAAAAGTATTCCTAGAAGGTGATAATTGTGACATGAAAATAATTGACATTTATATACATCAGGAGTTTCACTGATAAAGGAAGTTTGAAAGACTAGTACTGGACGCTTCTGTTTGGGGCCAATAGGTGGCACTGTTTCACTGTTATAATAATATGACTGGTCAGGAACAAAACTTTCATTCCAGTCTTAATGAAGAAAAGGAATGTCAAAGTGTGCATAACTGACGTGATGATATAATACATAGTCCTAGGACATGCTTAAATGGTTTGGAGATTTTTGTTTTTTTGCTTTAAATTTACGCTAGGAAGACTGCAGCCAAACTTGTCTAATTTCTTCTGGTTTCAAATACTTACAAAAATGGTTTAGTATGATTCCCTGTTATGCCAGTTAGGGACAGCAATTAATGTAGCAGTGTTACTGCCATTTGTCTTGACGACAGTAAAAACCTGCTATTGGGTAAAGACTTTTCCCATTTATATTTCCGATTTTTGAATTGGAAGGATTTTTTCTGTTGGATGGTAACTTATAATTGTTTGGTAAAAGCACACCAACACCTGCTTATTCATACTTACTGTTGGCTAGTGCTTTATGGAAATAGATATTCTATAAATGTGTTTCTTTCAAGACTATTCTACCCATATTCATTTGAAAACATGTTAACCAAATCTGATTAGTGACTAATGAAATAAATTCAAGTGGTGTGTTGTATGGCAGACATCCAAGGAGGGGTATTAAATGCTTCTCAGGTTCTGAGTGCTTTTAAAAATATTAGCCTGTTCTTTGAAGTGTACTTTTATTTTGTCATTCAGAGTACTATTTTTGCAACCTCCTAAACAACCTTTCCATGCTGGCTTAGCCTGTCGTATGCTTATTATTCTTTTGCCTTTGGTTTGACAAGGTTACATCCTCATTTAGTTGGTGATGGAAAGGATACCCACCCAAGTGAAAGAGGTCACACTATACACAGACAATTGTGCAGTATTTTTTTTCCCCTCGTGAGAAACATGCTGACTATCTCTAACCAAGGGGACTTGAATAGATAATTGAAAAATCAAACAAGGCTCCTTGATATTCAGGGTTGCATGGGTCCATAAAAGTACCCTACCATATCATGGAGTATATTAAAAAGAGCACACTATCCTTTTATGTAAATATTCATAGTGATTGATATTTATTTTATACATTAAACTTCAAAAATATTCTACTCAAATTGAGATTCATATATAAATTACAGCTATTCCAGTTGAACTGTGTTTTTAATGATTCAGTTATGTCCTGTATCTTTGTCATATACAAATAACACAAACTTTCATGTGCTTGTTCTTAGGAGGAGCCATTTACATAAAAGGTGCTTAGTTACTAGTATTATGTATTTAACAACAGATGATCATGAAACAATATTGTTACTTTGAGAGAGAAACAAGAAATCTGATACTGAATAAGGTATAAGGAAGGGTTGAGGTTATCTGTGCATACAAGGGCAGAAAGACGTTACAATCAGTAGTCATAAGTAGACAAAAGTTTGTAAGCTATTGTACAAAATGTACTGATATCAGATTGTATGCTCTACTCATTGTTTTGTGTGACTTTGTTTTATTTATTTATTTATTTGCAAAGATCAGGGTTAACTTTGCAATGGCACTTCTAAGAGAAGGGTTGAATGTATAATATGGATTCCTTCCTGGTTTGCTGCCATTAGTGTACATAGCCTTCAATTGCCTTTACTAATAATAAGGCAAAACATTAATGATCTGGGAAAAAAATTACATATGAACCAATATAACTTCTGCATTATACTGAAATCTTTTCTCCATTTGCCAATTGTCTATGTTACTTTATGTTACAGAAACACATATTATAGCAAAGCACACTGTCCTTTCTATTGCAAGGGGTTTTGTTCAGAGTTGGTCAACCAGTGTTGTTTCCTAAAGCATAAGAGGTCTGGTGGAGGGCGGTGGGTGTATATTATTTTTTTGTGTGTATTTCTTATTTTTTCTCATCTCTTTCTTTCTGTAAAAAGTTGGTCACAGTGGAGTTATTGTTTAAGTATGTTATTCAGTAACTATATTTATTTAATAACATTACTGGTCGTACAAAATACTGATTTGGTATCAAGTCCTAGTATATGTAGGTGACATCATACTTTCTTAGTGGATTTTTGAACTAATAGTGGTGATTAAGGTGGATTTTCTATATCTTGGAATTGACTTTTCATTAACCTTTGTGATGGCCTTCCTGGCTTAGCATAAGTAGTGTTATTGCACAATAATATATCACTTAACAAGTCCATTGGGACAGAGATTCTTTCATAATAAAGTCTAAATAATCACATTTAACAGTGTTTTAACTTTATTTTACTTTTATTTATTTTGAAGCAATGTTACAAAAATCGTATAGAGAGTTCCTATAAATCCCCTAATATTAACATTATATAGAACCATAGTTCAATTATTGAAACCAGGAAATTGATATCACTAGAATATTATTAGGTCTAATCTGTAGACCTTAATCAAATTTTACCTGTTTTTCCACTAATGTCCTTTTTTGGGGCAAAAATTCTACTCTAGATCCCATATTTTCATTTTTTATGTCTCTCTAGTAACCTCCAATATATGCTAGTTCCTTGATCTTTGTCTTTTATGACATTGACAGTTTTAAAGGGTACTGGCCAGTTATTTTGCAAAATGCTGCTCAGCCTCTCTTAATGTTTGATTCTAGACTCTCTTTAAATGGAGAAGCACTGATGTTGATGGCAGTTGCTGAGGCTGAGGAAGCTGCAGCGGTGGGAATCCTTGAATGAGGGAGAAACTCTGAGGAGGCAGTAGGGCCAGCTGGGGAGGTGGATTCAGCAGGGGCAGAGGAGAAGGAGATGGTAGAATTTCTCTTTCAGGCGTGGGTTTTTTTTAGTTTCTTGGAATCACATACTTGGGTCATGACTACAAGCGTTTGGGGCTTCTAGAAATAGCTCTACCAAGTCAAATTTATAGTTGCTAGGAAGCAAAGAGGGAGAGCGTGTGGGTGGGAGAAAAGGCCACAGTTTATCGAGAGTGAGAAAGGAAGGAAGAAGGGCTAGATCACAGATTTCACTGTATTGAGCCAGCGTTCAGTTCTGTAGTAGAAGGTTGGGGTAAGAGAATTCTCATTTAATGAGAATGTCTGTAAGTAGGCATTGTGCTAAGTGCTTTGAGTATTCTGGTTTTATTTAATTCTCACAATATCTGGAGATAGTGATTTTTAACATAAAGAAGCAGATTTAGAGCCAGTGAAAAGCAGGGCCAGAATTTGAATCCATGTTCATTTGACTCTCAGCCTGTACTGTCTTATATAGCAAGCACCTGTAGTTACTGCACACTTGAAATGTGGTGATTGCTGCTTGTTAAAATCATAATAATTTGTATATATTCACATAAATAAATATATTATTAAAATTCTGTGTTTCTTTTTTCTCTTTTTCTTCTAGTTTTATTTTACAAAAGATTGGGTCTTGCTATGCTGCCCATGCTGAGTGTGAACTCCTGGGCCTAAGTGATTCTCCTGCCTCAGCTTCTTGAGGGCTGGGACTACAGGCAAAACCACTGCATCTGGCCGATTCTTTCTTTTTTAAATGTGCCTAGTAGAAAATACAAAAGTACACATGTGACATACATTTTATTTCTATTTGATAACACTATGTCTGAATCTTTTCCCATTATACACTGCTGCATCCCTGGAGTGTGTCTGAAGTGAACTAAGATGAAATCCTAAAGTCTGAGGTGGAAAACACTAAGGTAGTTACCATGAAGCCAAGGTAGACTTCTAAAGATAGGTAAACACCTGGTGTTGGTGAGAGTTTTGGAGTGATCAGGTCCAAAGACAGAAAGAAAAAATACATAATCTATGAAGAGAGAGAGAAACAAACTAACCATAGTATTGTAAAAGTATTTATTGACTGCTTATTTTTTTCTAGCCACTGGGCTAAGAGATCTAAATTCACTTTTATTTCATTCTTATTAAGAAAAACCAATAAAGTAGGTATTGTTGTTATCCCCGGTTTTATAAATGAGAACACTAAGGGATAGAGAGGCGAAATAACGTGCTTAAGGACATAGTAAGCATTAATAAATGGCAGAGCAGAGGTTTGTAGTGCCTCACATCAAAGCTGTGTCTTAACCATCATACTGTAATGTCTCTACATAATGTGGTACGATGGTTTGGTTGAGTGACATCTATTCTCACCAAAGACATCATGCAGGCCCTGGTATGTCTGCATCTCTTTTTTTACTCCCATTTCTTTAGTCAAATTTCTGATACAGTGGTTCCTGAAATACATGGTAGTCTCTTTATTGATAGCAGTAATACTGTATTATGAACATATAGTGTACATACAGTTTCAACAGCTGTTTTGTGACATGCTAAACTAATTGCCACTTTCAGACAGATGGCCAGTGTGGTGGCTGCATCTACATCGATAAATATGAGCAAAGAGTCATGAAGATTTGAGCCAGGGAAATAGATGAAATAGAATAGAGCCTTTGAAAAAAAATGAAAGGTGCTTTGTGTCTTGAGTGCTTGTAAATCCTGAAAGGTTCCTTGACCCACCAAGGAAGTTAATTGGAATCTGCTAAAAATGGGATTTCGTGTTTTGCCCACAGTAATGATAATACTGAATAATGACCCATAATTGTATTAAAAGCCAGTTATCAGTTGAGCTGGGAAAATATAATTGTGTATTCTTATCTGTTCTATCTGTAGTCATTCCCAATTGTAAAAATCTATGGCTAAACATTTTTCTGAGTTTGTAGTTAATATTGTACATTTACAAACCAAATATAGAAAGACCATTAACTTTCACAGAAAGGTTCTGTAGGCAGGATGAAGTACCTACTTTTCTAGTTTTTTTTTTTTTTTTAATTGACAGTAAAATGCTGGGGAGGGAAATTCCATGTTCGATGTTGCAGTTTATTTTAAAGAGAAATGTAGTTTTTGGCACTTTTAATTATTCATAGTAATTTGCAGTCATTAGTAAGTATATGTATAAGTGATGTTTTTTAATAAATAAAATGAGGTAGTATGAGTATTATTGCTATCATTTGATACAGATTACAACTGATTTTTAAATGCTGTTCATAGCCATACAGAAAGTTGGTATCCTTAAGATAGTCCTTAATAGCAATTTACTTTCTTTTTTTTTGTACTTAAGATATATTAAATATTTTATTTACTCAACTTACAGTTTGCAAATAATCTGCCCTTTTCCAAAAACATTCTAAAACTTCCCTCAGTTATTAAGACTACTTCTACCAATGATATAGAAATATTATAACTGAAGAAACTGGGTGGAGACCCAGGGCTTGAGTTACAATGCAGAATCTGACATGATAAAACACCAGGTTCAAGGACACTACTACTTCTCCTGTACGTAAATTAAGAGAAGTTTTGTGGGCTGAAGTGGAATTATAAAACCGACTTGAAAAGAAACTGTACCCAAGGTTCCAAGGCACATCTTAAGTAGGATAAACTGCCTTCACAATGCTTATACATTTAATTATGTAATGAGACATTTTCTTAGTTCTGAGACAAATTACAGCTTAGAAATGTTTTACGAATTTCAATTTTGAATTAATGGGATTTTATATTAATGTAACTATAGGAGATATACATAGCTTCTGTTCATCTGTTTTATAAATTTTATAACCTTTGAGTGGTACCTAGAAGTTATCAAAGAACAAAATTATACAGACAATGTTCTATTAAATACTGGTGCTTACGTTTATAAATGTTTTTATTTTTACTCTGAAATAATTTAGTCTCTGAGAACACTGTTTCTTATAATTAAAAAAATGAGTAAATACAAAACACCATTTACAAAGGACCTCCCAAATACACATTATATATTATATGTAAGGAGTCAGATTGAGTTGTTGAGGAGAAGCATTTTGAATGTTAATTTACATGACAACTACAACAGAATTAAATAAGATTTTAGAGCAGTAAACAGTTTAGGTTTTAAGCAGGAAATAGAACACAAGGCAAACCAACCATCACACAGGTGTGTCAACTTATCTTAAATACTTTTGGAATCAATAAGATATACAGGCATACATAAAGATAGGCCACAGGTCAGTCAGTGGCTGATTTCTACTTCTGGCTATAAATGGACTAGTTTATTTCAAACTAAGGCCTATACTGTAAATAACAAGAAAACTAGATTAAAATTGATCTATCTCTTTATCTATCTATCTATCTATCTATCTATCTATCTATCTATCTATCTATCTCTCTGTCTATCTATCGGTCAACATTTGAGCACTACGAAGGGCTAAAGGTCTAAGAATGAAAGGAAACAAACTGAAGCGAGCCCTGTATTTGATGTCATTTTTCACCTTGGGTTCTGTCAGCTTGCAAGCAGCACAGGCCAAGTTGAGAAGCCAAGCAACGATAGCTAAGTTGGTGAGAGGGTGAGCAGAAATGTTGGCAGTTTCACAGTGCCTGCAAGCTAGAATTCAGGAAGGAGGAAGAAGGACCCTGGTAAAACCCCCTTAGCTTTTCAGTGGGATTCCTATAGGGCTATATCTGAGGAGTTAGGGGGAACTATAAAAAGGCTACTACTCACAAAAATCAAAATGTATCCTTTGATAAACTCAATCTTGATTTTAAGGTGATCTGCCTTTACTTTAATTGTCTGTCATTGTTGAAAGCAGGAGACATCATGCAGAGTTTCTGTAATTTTTTTTTACACAACACTTGCCATGTAATAAAAAATTATACCATGTATATTAGAAGCCAGGACCAAGAAAAACAACATAAAACAAGGAAGGATAGAAACAGTCTCACAGTGATCCACATATTGGAATGATCAGACATGACTATAAAATAATTATAATTGGCCAGGTGTGGTGGCTCATGTATGTAATCCTAGCACTCTGAGAGACTGAGATGGGAGATCATTTGAACTCAGGAGTTCGAGACCAGTCTGGGTGATGCAGCAAGACTTCCCTGGTCTCTACTTAAACATAAGCAAACAAACAAACAAAAGCTGGGCATAGTGTTGCATGCCTATAGTCTTAGCTGCTCCAGAGGCTGAGCTGGGAGGGAGGATAACTTGAGCCTGGGAGATCAAGGCTGCAGTGAGCTGTGATCTCACCACTGCACTCCAGACTGGGTGGCAGAGTAAGACCCTCTCTTCAAAAACAGAAAAAAATTATAATAAATTTTTTAAAAAAGTGATGAAAAGATGGATAATTTCAGCACATAGTAAGAATCCACAAAAATAATTTAAAGAAATTCTAGAAATAAAAACTGGGACTGAAATGAAGAACTCAACAGATTAGTTTAATATAAAATTAGACACAGCTGAAGAGAGAATTAGTGAACTGGATGATAGGTCAATTAAAAAATATATATAATGGAACATGGTGGGAATAAAAGAATGGAACATGCAATTATTAGTGTAAATGGTATAATAGTGAAAAAAGCTGACCACCATCTAATTGGAGTCCCAGATAAATAGGAGAGTAGGAATTGAGGAAGAAGTATTATCTTAATAAGTTAAGGCCAAGAGTTTTCCAAAATCAGTGGAAGACATCAGTCCACAAAATCAAAAAGCACTACTGGAATAAATACAGTGAAAGCACATGTAGGGCATATGGCAGTCAAACCACTGAAAACCAAAGAAGATAAAAGTCTTAAAAGGAAAAAAGACATATTACCTTCAAAGAAGCAAAAATGTAGCCTACCTTTTCAACTGATGGAAGACTGTAGATAACTGAATGACATCGTTAAAGTGGTAAAAGGAAAAAAATGTCAATGTAGAATGTTGTGCCTGTTGGAAATATTATTTAAAAATGAAAGAGAAATACATTCTTTTTCAGACAAACAAGCCCCTAGCATATGCTCATTGTGCTATTGGAGTTCACTTACAAAACAAATTAAAAATGTTAAGAGTTTCAAGATGGTAGCTTCAGAGCATTAAGCCCCAAATGTTGGGGCCCTTCTTAGCCCAGGATTGTGTGTGACTGCACTGGTCACATTGCCATGAAGCCAGCCCTGGTGGTTGGTACAGGGGTGGGCACTGGACCTAATCAGGGTCAATCAGAGCCATTCCTGGAAATGGATATATAAATATTAGGAATGAAAAGTATTTATTTATTTATTTATTTATTTATCTATTTTTTTGAGACGGAGTTTCACTCTTGTTACCCAGGCTGGAGTGCAATGGCGCGATCTCGGCTCACCACAACCTCCGCCTGCTGGGTTCAAGCAATTCTCTTGCCTCAGCCTCCCGAGTAGCTGGGACTACAGGCACGTGCCACCATGCCCAGCTAATTTTTGTATTTTGAGTAGAGACGGGGTTTCACCATGTTGACCAGGATGGTCTCGATCTCTTGACCTCGTGATCCACCTGCCTCGGCCTCCCAAAGTGCTGGGATTGTTAGAGTTTGAACAAGATGATTTGTAGAAAACAAGTCACATTTCCTTAAGGTTACCTCAGTAAAATATGAGCCAAATGTAATAGTTAGAACTTTGGTTCCCAAGTGGATTCCGTTCTCTAATTCCCTGGATACTGAATATAATAAGATGATGTATCCTTGAATAAGTTCCTTTACATTGCCAAAGGGACTTTGCAGATGTAAATAAGTTTATTAATCAGTTTACCTTAAAGATTATCCTGGATTATCCGTGTAGGCCCAGTGTAATCACATGAGCCCCTAAAAACAGAGGCAGAAGTAGTAGTTAGGGAGATGCAGCATACGAAGTCAGATCCAAAGGGCAAGAAGGATGTGACACATTGTTACTGGCTTTGAAGATGCAGGGGCCATGGGCACAGGAAAGCAGGCTGCCTCCAGAAGCTAAGATTGACCTTCATTCAAAGATCAGCAAGGAAACAAGTACCTCAGTCTTACAACTACACAGAATTTTGCCAACAACTTAATGTGAGCCTGGAAATAGATTATCTTGGAATTTCTAGATAAGGGCCTAGACCCACTGACACCTTGATTTTGGCCTTGAAAGACCCTAAGAAGAAGACCTAGCCAAATCCACTAGACTTCTCTCTTAGAGAGCTGTGGAATAATAAATAGATGTTATTTTAAGCCTCCAAATTTGCTGTAATTTGTTACAGTAGCAATAGAAAATCATCTTAAGCAATAAAAAATACAAACAGTTCTAAAACCACCTTTACTATGTACAAGGAAATGTACTTTTAAAAATATTATTAAGCATTTGAAAACACTGATTTTATTTATGTAACTAATTTAAAAAATTTTGTTTTCTTCTCTGTGAAACAAATCTGAAAGCCTCTACTTGCCAGTTCTTCTGTGCAAGACTATGGGACTAGGCTTTGGGAGATCTTATTTCCACTTTGAGTTACATCATTTTTAACTGGTTGAGTGACGTTGGACAGGTTATTTTAATTGTTTCTTGGATCAGTTCTATCAACTGCAGAATAAGAGGTACAGACTAGTTGATCTTTAAGATCTCTTTCATTTAAAAAAAAATGCATGAAAATAGCTTTAGGGATCAAAATAGAATTGTTAGGAAACTTAACGTAAGATTCCCTCGGGATATCAGAAATCTATGTTGCATAGTTTTAAAGCTGGAGTCAAAACTGACTTGAAATTTTTTTTTTTAAAGAAGAAGAGCTATGTTGGCACATTAAATAGAAAGTTTGGAATAGATAGGAGACTTGGAACACCAGGTGTTTATTGGCGAAAGACATCAAATGAATATATACTTATCAAGATTATGTCCGTAGTTGCAATTATTGAATGCTGAAAACATAAAAGTTGGCAGGTAGATGTTTTACAGAAGGATGAGATCAAAAGCCTTTCCTATTTAAAATTACTCAAAATAGGATAGTGGTAGAAATCTTGGTTTCTTTGTAATTTATTCTGGGAGTAGAGTTTTTAATATGCTAATGGTTAATTTTTTTCTGGTTATCTCCATCTTTCTTGTCAACTTAAGATGTGGTTCTTGCTAATAAAGACACTAGAGTCTATATTCTGCTTCATAGTTTAGGTCTTGGAAAAGTGGAAGAAATCTCTAAACTTAAACATAACCTTATTTGATTCAAGGTCAGTAGATACCTTTCATTTTTCTTTTCCTTTTAGAAAAAAAAAGCACTGTTTTGGTAAGTGGAGGTGGCAGGGCTGAGAAATGTGTCTGTAGCTGATAAGAAAGGGAAAGGGCTTAAAATGACACCCACCAAATTTTATCAGTGCCTTGGAGCTCAGGAAAATATTTCTTTCCAAGAAGAGAACAGGAATGCCTTTTAAAAACATTGTTTATTTCCATTAATGAGAAACCTCAAGGACCCATGAAAGGATATTCATTTGCATAATCTAGTGACAGGTTTTCTCATACTCAGAGGTTACATTAATATTTACTGATGACACAAGTATAGGTTTTACTTTATTAAAAATTGTATAGATGTTGGAACTGCTGTTGAAGAAGCTGGCTTGGTTTGGTTTGGCTATGGATATGATAATTATAATTTGGTTTTCTGTACTTTTAGAGGTCATAAGTTGCATTGCAAGGATTTGATTTGTGTATTTGTATTGCTAGAAAGTTACCGTATAGTATTACGACAATACAGTAGGAAACATTTCAGTGTGAAGAATAGTATGTCTCAAATAAATTTTACTGTAGAATTAAGTAAGAATCATGAAAATATTCCAGGTTTATTAAGAATTAATTATTCTACTAGAAGATCTTTAAAGAGCAATAAGAACTTGAAGAAATAATAGGAAAGCTTTGGTAACAATGACACTGTGTTAATTGAGTTGAAAGTAGGTAAAGAATGTATTAACAGAATGGATCCAAATTTGGCAAAAAAGATTTGTAATAAATCAAGAGGGGAAATCAGTTAATAAAGAAAGAGGCCAATTATCAGTGAGGGGAGGTGAGTGTATTTAATGATTCTAAATGAAAGGTTAAACTGCTTGGGTGAATTTCAGTTTAACAAAAAGGAAGAAAAGCAATATGGATAATTAGGCAGTAAGAAGATCAAACTGGAAAAAAAAGCAGAAAACTGCCTTAGGTGTTAGGGGAATATTGGCTAATGAACTTAACGTCCTGCAGTTATCTTTGAATATTCACTTTTGCTCTAGAAATGGGAGAAGTGATGTTTTTACTTATTTTCAAGGAAGTATGATTCTTCAGTACACTTTATCACATTGTGGACTTTAAAAAAAGTAATTTCAACTTTTATTTTAGATTCTGGGGGCACATGTGCAAGTCTGTTACTTGAGTATATTGTGTGATGCTGAGGTTTGGGATATGATTGATCCCGTCACCTAGGTAGTAAGTATAATAGCCAATAGTTAGTTTATCTATCCCTTTCTCCCTTTCCCCTCCCCCACCTAGTAGTCCCCAGTGTTTTTTTTTTTTTTTTAATTGACAGTGGATTTTGCATCAAGATGTGTCCCTAGTGTCTTTTATTATCGTCTTTATGTCCGTGAGTGACTAATGTTTAGCTTCCATTTTAAGTGAGTACTTGTGGTATTTGGTTTTCTCTTCCTGCGTTAATTTATTCTTAGGATAATGGCCTCCATCTGCATCCACATTGCTGCAAAGGACATGGTTTCATTCTTTCTTATGGTATTCCATGGTGTCTTTGTATGACATTTTCTTTATTCAGTCCACTGTTGATGGGCACCTAGGTTGATTCCACATCTTGGCCATTGTGCATAGTGCTGTTACAAACATACGAGTGCGTGTGTCTTTTTGGTAAAATGATTTATTTTCCTTTAGATATATACCCAGTAATGGGATTTCTGGGTCAAATGGTAGTTCTGTTTTAAGTTGTTTAAGGAATTTCCAAACTTCTTTCCACAGGGGCTGAACAAATGCTATTAAATGCTGCTTATTGCAAATTCTCTAGAATATCAATATTGAATCAACCACAGATGCTTATGCATTGTCATCACTATCAACCATCAGTTATTCTTAACATGAAGTAGGTTGACATAAACACCAACAATGTGATTCAGTCTGCCAATACTGAAGGAGCAGTGATTCTCTGTCACTTCATACTGGATTATGCCTTGCTAAGAATAGTCAACAGTGGGACACTTAGCATCTGCTATATATTAAGCCAAAAAGGGACATATACAACCAGGGAAAACTTGAAAACTTTTAAGGATGTAGTAAAACTCAGGTTTTAATGACATCTGGCTCTGTACTTTTATATTTTCTTGTATTTGATATTTTGTATTTTTGGGAAGGCTGCCACATAGGAGTCCAGAATGGAATAACTTTGGAATAGATGAATACACTAACTCCAGTTATGTGAAGAGGGGCCACAAACAGCCAGGCAAAGAAAAGAAAACATGTAGATTGCAACGGAAAACTTCTCTTTGGAAAGCACAGTCACCCTGTGGATAGCTAACTCTAGTAGCTAGATTTTCACCAGCCTTTCATCTATGTGATAACATTGAAATAACAGCAAATATTCAAGAAATGGCAATGGTATTTTTTATTTTTATTACTTTTAATAATGTCATTTTGGAATGACAATAATAGTTTTATTTGTTAAAGTAAATATAGGGTATATATACAAAATGAAATAAGCATGTTGGTTAATCAAATAATTCTTTATTCATTTTTATCAATACTCTTGAATTCTTTTTCTTTTTTTTTTTTTTTAAATAGAGATGAGGTTTCGCCATGTTGGCCAGGCTGGTCTTGAAATCCTGACCTCAAGTGATCCACCCACTTCAGCCTCCCAAAGTGCTGGGATTACAGGCATGAGCTACTGCACTCAACAATATTTCTACAAAGGAAATAACTACCATGACTTAGCAGTTATTAGCTTATTAAGCTGTCTCATAAAATTAAGTTTTAAAGTTTAAAGTGACGTTTTTCAATTTCATGTGGAAAGTTAGCATGAAAATACTAATTTTTAAAATAATTGTGTCTTTTCTTAATGAGAAGCATAAACACACTTACATTTGTTGGAGTACTGAAGAAATTACAGCTAAAGATTTTGGTCGGTTATAATTATTGATGATTCTGGAATAGTGATTGACTTACAACATAATGGTTGAGTGTCTTTGAAGGTTTCATTGGGCAAAGCAGTATTTTAAATCCTGCCAGAATTTGAAATACAGTATGTCATTATACACTATGGCTATACTTTGAATATAACTTTCAGTTTTCTATGAATATTACATTAATTAGCACCATGAGGCCTTAGTAAGTTACCACTAACAAATAGCAGCTAATAATATAATGGCTGAGAGTACTTTCTCTGAACTTTTCAAGATATGTTTTCTTACAACTTTTTTTTAAAAGAGGTGTGTACTTGAAAGGAGGATATTCTCTTTAAAATTCTTGTGGAATTGATTGAAATAAATATATATATGCTTAAAGTAAAATAAAACAAAACTGAATCGTGAGTTAACATGTCTCTTAAAATATTAGTTAAATTACACGTTGACTGGTGATCAAAGGACACTCTTATGGAGATGATGACTTTAAGATTTTTTTTATAAGTTACTTTATTGAATGTGCCACCGCATTTGGCATAAAAAAATTATTGAATGTGGTATAGACTAAGATGTATATAACAGTTAAATTTTTAGTGACATTTCAAGTGGTGGAATAATAGAGATAATACCCATGGACTAGGTTCTAGTCTGGGTTTTGTTTCCAGTATCTAGGTGACCTGAGTAAGTCACTGAATTAGTTAGAACTTCATTTTCTTGAACTATAAAGTCATGAACATGTCCTGGGCGACCTCTTCATTAACTTTCACACAAATGTAATATATATGGCCTGGCTCTGATGGAACCTTTCTGAATCCTGTTTTTTTATTCTACTATTTATTCTAGGGGATAACATTTTGAATGTTCAGGGACATTCAAAAGAAATATAATGTGATCCATATATGTAATTTTAAATTGTCTAGTAACATTGAAAAAAGTGAAATAAGAAACAAGTATAATTTTAATGTTAATAGCTTTTAACCCAATATATCTAAGATATTATTTCCATATGTAATTAATATTAAAATATTAATGAGATATTTTACATTTTTTGAAATAAAGTCTTAAACATCTGGTGTTGGTTTCATCTGGCACATCTCAGTTTGAACTACTTGCATTTCAAGTGTTCAGTAACCACATGTGGCTTTTATGTACTGTACTGGACCTTGCTGCTAAAGTTATGGCATCTTTATATCTCTACCCATGAATCAAATTTACAGACTTTAGAGGCAGCTTTAATTACCTTTCGTTTTCTCCTCTCTTCTATACAATAATGACAGAGACTTGCACTTCTTAGAGTTTGTCAAGATTTACAGGTAAATCTGTACATTTTTTCTCTTATTTCCAAACATCTGGAAAGAGTAGTGATGTTTATTGCCAAATATCTGGAAAGAGATGTTGTTGGGAAGAGACATCAATTCCTTAAGTCACTTACTCCCTTAGTTTACTGAAATCACACTTCTATCTCTAATCTACAAAAACTCTTTGGAAAAATTCTAAAATCTTCTCATTGCTAAATCCAATGGCCACAATACAAATGTTTCTTCATCTCTTAGCAGAAATGGACAGTATGCATACTTCCTCCTTGAAGCTTTCTTGTCCTTTGTTGTACATTACTTCCTTTTTCTTGGTTCTGTGTTAGCTTTGCCTGCTTTGCTGGTTTCTTTCTTGGCAGCTCTCTTCTCTTTTCCCTTTGTCCACTGCTGTTGACTTCTTGCCTACCTGATTTCTTTTTGAAGCATCATACCTGTAATTTTAGCTCTCTATTGGATATATATGTGTGATGATATTCCTCAGACTTCTCAAACTCACCCTAGCCGATACCAAACTTGTTTTCTTCTTCTGGTTACTCTTTCGATTCTTGGCATCATATTTAGTCACAAGTCAAAGTTAGAGACTTCACTTACATCTTTAACTTCTAGGATTTTCTTATCATCTGTATCCAATTAGACACAGAGTCTTTTTGGGTCTACCTGAAAAATATCTATTGAATATTTTTCTTTTCTCCATTTGCAAAGTCCAGGTACCGCATAGATCTCTCCTTCTTTGACTATGATATGTTTTCTCTAGTACATTTTCCACATTGTTACCAGATTTATTTCCAACATAATTTGGATAATATCACTTTCCTGCTTAGAACTTCTGCTGATTCCATTTTCTTCTTACATTGCATATGAGTCCTAGACTGCTGTTCTATCTTTAACTCTAGACATTCTCTTTTATAGTTCTCTCTCCTCTAAAAGTCAAGACTTAAAAATATTTCAGATGTTGAAATTTTAGGCTTCTTGATGGCTACTGGGAGAAACTAGCCATCAAGTATGGATAGTATGGCCTCTAGAGCACTGCTATACTCATAAGAAATGGGCAAATATGATGTATTTATGTAATAGTCATAATTAGGTTAATAACCATATTTCTTCGCTTTTTGTTTGTTTGTTTTTGGTAAGTAAATCCCTGTATGGATATTTTAGGTCTTGGGAATCAAGAGTTAATAACATCCAGGTAACCAGGAGTGATGTGTGTTTTATTTACACATATGCTTTCTATACTTGCAAACTAATATAGAGGCTTATCTTGGTTAAGCTGTACAGCTCAGCTGACTTTAATAGGAAAACAATAGATTCCCCGAGGTAATACTAATGTAAGTAAAACGTGACTTTGGCCATTAGTGTATCTAGTTGGGGTGAGAAAGAATGACTTTGTTACCTATTTATTAATATTTTTACAGTTGGTTGTTTTGTGGCCTCTTTATTCTCCTAGTGTATTTCATTGAGATGAGATGAGATGTTAGTTCTCTAAAGTGCAACATATTTTTCTTCTTTGCCATATCCTTTTATTATTAACCTAATTTGCCTTAGCTGACAACAGGCTTCCCTTAGGCAGTGTGAGCATCGATGCTCTGAGGAAGAGGATAAATATTCACTGGAGTGTGCTACTTCTTGGAGACCTTTAAGAAGTACTAAATAGTCTGAGAAAGTGATTTTTGCTTCTGCTTCAGAAGTGTTTGTTTAAATACTTAATTGCTTAATTTGAAAGAATACTAGAGGTCATAAACATATACTCAGAATGTTTTGCCCTTTTCTCAAAACAAAAGCAAGGTAATAAATGATGATCATAATTAAAAGAGCAATTAACCTTACTGTCTCTGTAATCCCAAGGAAGTCTAGACATGAACTCAGGAGTTGGCATATTGTTTTCAATATACATACCACCCGTCTTTGAACACTTATTCTGTAAAATGACTTGTATTATGCTTAAGTGAGTATGAGCAGTGTGACTCACATAAGTAGGAGAAAAGAATCCAAAAACTGCAACAAAATATTCCTTTTAAAATGAGTACCATCTTTTACAGAACTGAATATATTTCTGGACTGCATATAGAATTGGAAATTTTAGAACTAAAAGTTTTTAAGAGCTTACTATGTGTCAGGAATTGTTCTAAATACTTAACATATATTACCTCATTTAATCTTTCCAATAGCACTCTGAGATAAGAACTGTCATTGTACAGTGAGGAAACTGAGGCACATAGTGATTGGGTAACTTGCCTAAGGTCACCCAGTAGGTGAGTTGCTAGAGTGAGGCTTCCCACCAAGCCCTTCTCACCTCAGATGTGAAGAGAGACAGGCAGAAAATGGCCATGTGCAAGTCAAGGAACGCCTGAGGCTGCTAGAAACTAGGAGAAAGGCGTGGAACAGATCCTTCCTTACTGCCTTCAGAGGGAGCATAGCCTTCTTGGCACCTTAATTTCATATTTCTGGCCTCCAGAACTGTGAGAGAATACATTTATGTAGTTCTAAGCTACCCAGTGTTTGGTATTATGTTATGGCAGCCCTGGGGGATAACACACCATATGTCATGAAAATGTTCCTTATTGATCAGATTTGTTTTCAGTTTCTTTTTAAATGTATATACAGCCATAGAGCCATGAAGACCTTAAAAATAAACTGATGTAAAATACTGAATTTGGAGATGCGGGCCTTGCTGTTGGTCATACAACTTTCATGGTGGAGGCAGAGCTAGATCCCTGAAGACAAACTGTATTAGAATTCCTAGAGATGGACATGCTAGAATTTTAGTTAGGTCCATAAATACTTTTTATCATTGAACTTCTAGTTAAGAAAAGGTTTATCACACAGAGAAATGATAAATGTTTGAGATGATGGATATCCCAGTTACCCTGATTCGATGATTACACATTGTATGCTTGTATTAAAATGTCACATATACCTCATAAATAAATACAACTATTATGTATTAATAATTCAAAACAAAAAGTTTTAAAAAGGAAAGCCATTCTTTCCATATTTAACAAGTTTTAATATCCTAATCATTAATTTCTGGATATAATTAATTGTGTCTTGTTGGTTCATTAATTTCCTGAATCTCTACTTTGAACCAAATTTTCTTGATAATATGAGGCAGTTTTGGAAGACCTTTGGGCACAAAGCTCTCTTTTGAAAATTTAGAAGAAAAATAATGTTATTCAGGTGATGATCATGTTGTCTATTACTTTGTTTAATGATTATAAATTCACTAAGACATATCTAGTTGGGAGACTATTTATGTAAGGGAGCTGGAAATTGACATGCATACATAGTAAATTGCTTACTTTAGTTGATGATTTAAAAACTGTATATTTAGAATATCTATTATTAAAATGAAAATATATGAATAGGTATAAAGATGTTTGTATAAGTCACTTATCAACTCCCCAAGAAGATACTATTTTTTAGAATATACGCATCCAGGTTTGTTTGTCTCTATGTTTGTGCACATGTGTGTGTATGTTGTATATAAAATGGAATTGTGTCATATGAACAATCTTTTAGCCTACTTTAAAAAACTCAACATTATAGTGGCAAATTATCTTTTTTCCACGGCAGTAAATACATTTTGAAGGAATGCTGTGACTACAAGTGATACAGAAACAATTGTTTCCAGTTTTTACTGAACATTATGTTAAATGTATTTTTGCTTTGTAAACAACAATATGAAAAATATTCCTGCAGGTAAATCATTGTACCATTATCTAATTCTTATCCTGCATGGAATGAAGTTTGCATGATGAACACAGCATCATAAGAGCAATTTCCAGTCTCCAGAATGAAGTGAAAACTCAGAAACATATCTCAATAGGAAGAATTTGCAGTAGGTTGCAGAGATGTGTCAAAGTCAATATACAAGCAAAGACTTCAAAGAAAAGAGAAGTTAAAAAAGCCTTCACTATAAACCTTAAGCTATATATTGGGAGTAAAAATGATTGCAGCCCTTTAGGGAAGCAATTTGGCAATGTGTAGCAAAAGCCATAAAAAAACTTTCATCTTTGCTAGAATGTGTTTTCCTGTGTGTGTGCTTGTATGTGTGTGAGTATTTCAGGATGATTTTTTCTTTTTATTTTTTGTTTGAATGTTTTATTTTGAAAAAAATTAAACGTCCTTCACTTAGAACTACTATCTGCTTCCCCAGTCTGTATTATTTTGTACCAAATCCCAGATATCATATTGGCTTTTAATTTTGATTATTGCTTTTGATATATAGTACTTCAGTTGTGAGGAATGCATTTTAGGAAAATAATTTGAAATATTGGAAAGACTTACGTCTAGTAAGTTTCTAACAGAATTATTTGTAATGGTACAAAAATGAAAAGCAACTATCTAACACTAAGACAAAATATAAATTGTGGAATGTATACTTGACAGAATACCATACCTAAAGTGAAGCCTATGGAGAATTTCTGGTAACATGGGAAAAAGCTTATGCTGTTAAATAAGTAAATGAATAAGATGGTTAAACAAGTATATAGAATCAAATAAGCAAGCAGAAACGTGGCTTGGAAAAATATGAGAAGGAACTATACTAAAATGCTGAATAACGATTTGCATGTGTTACAATCTTACAGTGATGTGGCTGTATTTTTTCCTTTTGTCTGTTGTTCAATATAGTCCATAATTTTATATTGACTATTAATTAGTGTTATGATAGGAAAAATGCAATAAGCTTGAATTGTGACAAAAACATGGAACATCATATCAGGCTTTGGATAATCATGTAACCTGACTGCAATCATTTTTTGGCATTTGTGGGAACGAATTATAAGGACAAATAATATCAAAGAAGGATTTTGATAGGATTTTCCTTGTGGAAAAATTTGCTAATAACTGCTGTCCTTCCTTTCTTCTTCTGGTTAACTTTTCTTCTTTGACCACTTAAAAAAAAGACAAGGAAAACATTTATGAAAACATCTCCCATAAACACCTTTGCTTATGAAGCATAAACAAAACATAAAATATCCTGGCCTCCTTTCTAACTTTCTGAAAGATTAATTTGTTGGCATTAAATTAGCTTTTCATTTCTAATTTATTTTCCTCTATTGTCCTTTAGTTCTTGGAATTTGCATAAAACTCTGAAAAATCAATGTGTTTAGCTGTGTTTGTGAAAGAAATATTCCTTATCTAATGGGATTAGATGATAGCAGTTAAAATTTCTTAAAAAATTCAGTTTGAGTGCCCAAGTAGTTGTGTGTATATTTTGTGTAGTTTGTTTATTGCATTTCAAATGAGTTTAAGTTTGAGTTACAATTTATGTCTGAGACTCTGGCTACCCTCTCTCCCTGTACTCCTTTGACCCTCATGCTAAGGTGCGTCTCAGCTGACACAGCTGAATTTATAAATGAAGCATGTTGCCTGTTTTCAGGTTGTCTTCTGAGGGCTCTAGAGGTGCAGTAATAGTAAGAGCTACTCCATGAAGCATTTTTGTTTCATCGAAATCTAACATAACTTTATTTGAATTCTCTGATTTTCAAAGTCAGCTTCATTTCAAAGCAGAAAGCCAAGAATGTTTTCAAGACTTTGGCAATTTTCTTTACTGCTCCATATTCTTTCTTAGTGACAATGTACACTTGTAATCCTCCTATCAAAGGGTCCCCTTGCACTGAAGAGGGAGTTCCCTGTGAATTTCTGATCAGTAAAAAGGATATGTTTAATTTTTTAAAATTTTTTTATTTTTAGTAAAAAGGATATGTTTTAAGGGAAAAACTAGATTTTACTATAAGAAATTAATGATGATATATAATACCAGAAACTTTGCCTCTCATTTAGGTAGCTGTGACAAAGGGAAAGGACACAATAAATGGCTCTTTAAACTAGAACTATCCATACCACTTTTACTTGTATTTCATTGCTCAAACCAGTGAAATGTTCAGTCTTAAAGAGGAGTAAGATAATATAGTATAAAGATATCGTAAGGATATAAAGAATGTTTGTTTATTATTTGTAAGTACTTTCTTAGATATGATTGGTTGATTGATCAGTTTACTTAAATAAAATTTATTGCGTACTTACTTTTATTGTCATTATTGTGCTACTGGTGTCTGTCATATGCACAAGGGACAAGATCCCTGCACTGATGGAGCTAACATTGTTGTGATAATACTGTTTTGGAAATAAGCTTGTCAGTATTAATCAAGAATGTTAACAATTCTTTTATCTTTTTTTTCCCATTAATTTTACTTCTGGACTGCTACGCTAAAGAGATACTGTTAAATATGAAAATATGTGTAATGATCAAGATTATAGTTTTCTTTGTAATACAGAAAAATTAGAAACAGATGTCTAGTAGGAAAATAGAGGGAACTACATTATATTTACTCGTCGAATATTATGAACTCATCAGTTTTTATTAGAAACAGTTGCCACATTTTTTAGTGGCTATTTTCAATAACGTTTTAGCATTCTGTGATGATATAAAGCAGATAACATAGTTAATTCTGGATGTGAGGAGTGGCAAATGGTGAAGATTTTAGATTGTTAGGATTGCATAGGAGAATTATATGTCCCCAAGTATGGAGTTTATGTACAAGGAGATTAGGAGGATGTAGGGAACCTGGAAATTTTGAATTCTAATAGTGTATCAAGTAATTCAAGGAGACATATCCTGAAGGCAACTGGAAATATAGAATCAGAGACTGGTTAAAAATAAAGGCTAAAAATGTTCTTTGGGGATTCATCAGTATGGAAATGTCAGTTGATCTTGTGGTAGCAGATGAGCTGTGAAGAAGTGAATCAAGATGAAGGAGAGTATAGGCAGAGAATCAAGAGGGATGCTAGTGGAGAGAAGAGGAAAAGCATCTTGAAGAGAGTGATAGGAAGATCAGAGGTATAGGAGAATCAGGAAAATGTTCTGTTTGAGGAAATTGTGGAGTAAAGAACTTTTTGAAGGGAAGTAGAGCAGAGAGACAGAGGAGATAGATTGGAGGAACAATTTTATTGGTACTTTAGGGTAGTTTTCCTAGTAACTTTGAGTGGCAAAATGGTAAGTTATTCATTTGTTAAAATAGAAAGCATATTATGTTTATTACTGATAGAATAATAGCATTCTGTAATTTTGTTGTTTTTTGAGATGGTGTCTCGTTCTGATACCCAGGCTGGAGGGCAGTGGCATGATCTTGGCTCACTGCAACCTCTGCCTTGTGAGTTCGAGTGATTCTCCTGCCTCAGCCTCCCGATTAGCCGGAGAGTACAGGCGTGTGCCATGCTATCTGGCTAAATTGTATTTTTTGGTGGGGATGGAGTTTCACCGCATTGCCCAGACTGGTCATGAACTCCGCACCTCAAGTAATCTGCCTGACTTGGCCTCCCAGAGTACTGGGATTACAGGCGTGAGCCACCATGCCCTGCTGCATTCCATAAAAATTGATAAAAGTCTTTTGACTATTTAAAAACAACTTTTAATTAAAGACTTGATAGAGTAAGCAGAAATAATTTACATTTTTAATTGAAATTTGGTCATACAACGAGAATGCACTTGAACATTTGTTGATACAAAGGAAAGATTTATACTAACAAGTAGTCAAAATACCCATTTATGTACTTATTTATTGAAAAAAATAATGTGTATCTTAGAGACTAGAGCAGGCTAAGTTACTTGAAAGCTGCAAGAAAGAAAAAAGGTAGTAAATTCAAGTTTTACATCTTGTAGACAAAAATATCTAGGTAGTATGGTTCTGTTTAGAAACTCAAAGATTCATGTGCTGTATCTTGAAGCAACTAAAGGACATGGTGAACATTTTTTATGTGTCACAAAGTATTTTATATTTTTGCGTTAAGGGACAAATTAGCAATATTTGGAGACTTCACAATAACTTTGTGGGGAGAGCTAGGGCATTTGTAATGAGAAAGATACAGTTTTGCCATGTATGAAAAAGTATGTTATACAGGCCAGTAACATGTTTCAGTATCTTGTATACCTAGAAGGGCTGCTGTATAGATCTCATTTATCCATAAAACCTTCTAGTTTTAAATTGGTACAGACAGTATCCTTAGTAAGGTAGTATGGTTGGAATATACGGAAATTTCTGTTTATGTATTATGTTTTTGGCCCACTGCCAAATCTAACAGCTAGGTTTCTATAGTTTTTTTTTTTTTTTCAAGGCCAATATTAAGTAAAATGTAGCAGGTAATCTGATTGGTGTCATTGACAGATATTTAGAATATTAGGTTTTCAGTTAGGAAAAGACCTTAATTATCATCTGCATTTCACCTGCTTTTGCAGATGAAGGACTTTAGGCACAGGAAAATTAAGTATTCTGGTCCCACTAGAAGTAAGCTACCTGACTGTTAATGTGTGTATTTCCAGTAATCTCTGCTATACCTAATTTTACAGTATCAGTGCTAAAATATAAATGTAACTAGGTAGAGAATTACCATTGACTCAGTGTTGATGTGGTTTCAGTAATTCGGCAAACCAGAATCCTGAGTCAAATATCATGAAGTAGGTAAGAGAATTGTTCTGGACTTGGAGACAAAGGGCCTGGGATTCGGTTTTGACAATGCCACTTATTAATTGTGGTTTTGGAGCAAAATTGTAAATTCTCCAACCTTCATTTTCTTTATATATGAAATGGGAGTAAGCATTGTTGCCGTACTTACTTCCAAGGTTAATTGTGAGAATCAAGGCCATTGTGAGAAAGAGTCAGTTTCTAGTTTACCAATATTCATTGGTTATTACTATGTGTTAGGCAATAGTGTAGACTTCAGCAATACAAAGACAATGGAAACTTTTATAACATATTACAAAAGGCTAAAAATTAAGAAGTAGTATTTAGCAGGAATTCTGATTGATATTATTCATAAATATTTAGAATATATTGGTTTTTAATTTCTACCTTAATTTAGTAGAAACCTTACTGTCCAAGAGAGACTTTTGTCTCCTTTGTCTTCAAAGAGATTACAACTTGGAGAGATGATCCTTTAGGTAAAAAGCCTTGTAAAATAGCTGATTGAGACTGTCATTATAATAACAGCAGTTGTGCAAGCTGTTAACTAATCTAGGACTGAAAAGAGGAAAGGAATGTCAGCAGTACATCAAAAAGGAAGAACATAATTTTCTTAGAAGTAGAAGTAGGGGATTGCGTGTTTATTCATTTTTGTTATTTTGCTTTAAGTTAGCTACATTATGCGATACCGTCTTGCTTACCATTCTGCTAGAGACCAAACCACCCCTACCACTCTTTTCCTTAACAAAAGATTGAATGACCCTAGTTTGGTCAAGGACCTTACCTTTTATTGCCCTAAAGAGTTACTTGGTTTTGGCCGGGCGCGGTGGCTCACGCCTGTAATCCCAGCAATTTGGTAGGCCGAGGCGGGCGGATCACGAGGTCAAGAGATCGAGACCATCCTGGCCAACACGGTGAAACCCCATCTCTACTAAAAATACAAAAAAATTAGCTGGGCATGGTGGCATGTGCCTGTGTCCCAGCTACTTGAAGGCTGAGGCGGAGGAATCCTTTGAACCTAGAAGGTGAAGGTTGTAGTGAGCTGAGATTGTGCCACTGCGCTCCAGCCTGGTAACAGAACAAGACTCCGTCTCAAAAAGAAAAAAAAAAAAAAAAAAGAGTTATTTGGCTTCATTGAGATTCTGGCTGTCAGTTTTAAGATTCATGAATTTTTAGCAGTCTGTGTGGATTATCCTAGCCATTTAAGGAAATGATGACCATCGAGTGATAGGGTTTCTGGTTGTAAGCTATTTGCCATTTATATTCCTGCTGTGTATTTTTGCACTTATATTTGTGGTGTTTTATGGATTCTAAGATGTATATTTTTTCATATTTGAACATATCTGAAATTGGGATGCTTCTTTGAATTGATGGACTCTTAAAAACCATGTTGGCTAGGTGGTGGTTTTGATGTAGTTGTTATCTGAGCATGTGTGAATGTGGTCATAATGTCAAAGTTTAACTGAGTTATGTGCATTTTTTCAGGTATTCTAATAATTGCCAAATCCTATTATTTAGGCTTAGAAAGATAAATTACATATACTTATGTATATACATGAGAGGCATTGGAGCAGAACAGTGGAATATATGATACAGATATCTAAGAAATGAAATCCCAGTGATAAAAAAGCATTATGTCATAGTTCACTTGGCAGCCTTTTTCCTTCTAGGGATATGTAAATAGTAAATGTATGTCATGTAATGATGGTGCTTTGGATTCATTCATATTTGGATTCTTAGAAGTAGAAGTAGGGGAGTGTTTTTTCATTATTTTATAATATGAATATTATTATTTTAAATATTGATGCTTCAATATTTTAATTTGATTAATTTGAATGGGATGACTTACGACTTAGTGGAAATTTTAAGAAAGCTTGTTTATGGAAGGTGGATATTATTTCAAAAGTCATACTTTTAATTATAGATTCTGTTAAGGGATACTTTTAAAGAAAGGTTAAAATTATGTCTTTTATTCAAATATGAAAAAAATGGGTATTAAAGACTTTATCAAGCTTATTAATTAATGAGGGGACCAGTAAGATGTTACAAATTATTCAAATGGGAATTTTAAGAGCACACATATGTAGGCAATTGAGGATGCTGAAATGAATGTGCAACAGATGCAAAACTAGTTAATATCCGTATGCCAATTATCCACTTCATTTCACTGGACACAATTTACTTGCATTTTTATGGAACAGAATTATTTGTATTGTTCTGTATCTTACAACTACATAGTTGTAGAGTAGCAGAAAAACAATGTAAGGCTCATATTCTTACTAAATTAGATAATCTGGAAGGGTATACTAGATAGGACATCCAGTAATATTTTGCATATTTCAGTGTTTCACAATTTTTCCTGACAAATATTAGAGTTTAGAAGGTTTCCTGATAGACTTTGTATCAATTTTTTTTTTAACCAGTCATCGTTTATTTGGAGGTTAATTCCTGTTAGGATATGAAAGGATTCAGCAACAAGAGGGACTTGGGCCAAGAAGATCGTGTGTCCTCTTCTTCAGTGGTACTTGAGTAGCCGCTTGTGCTTGACTCTTTGTAGGAAGTGGAGTAGCTGAAGACCACATAGCATGCCAGCACCATGGTAATCCCTGAGATGCCCCCCTTCTTCATGTTGATGTACTCATTGTAATATGGATAATAACCTCTTCAAAATGCTCCGGCAGCACCACTAGGGCTGAAGTCCTGCATCAAGGTCCAGCCTGGCAGGTCCCCTAGTTTGACCTCCAGAAGTTTCTTGTCCTTCACTGGTACAGCTGATGCCATCTTGGAGTCCTGGTGTCTGCTGTGCTGAGCTGCACCAGGGCTGCTAGGTAGGGGCACAAGGGCTGCTGGGTAGGGGTGCAAGGGCTGCTGGGTAGGGGCTGTATCAAATTTTAATTTCATAGGAAGGATTGCATTCAGACCATGCTAAAAAAATCATTACTTGATGTCTTCTTATGGCTTCTCCCTTAATCACTCATCATTCCATCTACCTGTATTAGAGTGTTAATGATTTTGAATTTCTCATTTATATCTTTGGGTCAATAAATTGAATTTAATCCAGATTACATTTTTGGGTAAAGAGAAACTTAAAAATAACTTTAAAAATAAGGAATCTACAAACACTTATTGATTATATACTTTATAAAAGCCCATCTAATTAAAATAAATTATCTGCATAATTCTTCATAATGAGACTATACAAATTATAAGAATAATCCTAGTAATATTTTTTAGCAATGTTTTTTCAAATGATACACACAGGAAATATTAATGAAATTAGCCATATTTGAGTGTGTCTTTGTATTTAATTCCTTGTATGCTTCCTTTAGTGAGTTGAAAATGAATCATTTCCCATTTTTAATGGAGTTAATCTGCTTAAATATGGAGAAATGGAAAATTAAATGTATTTGATGGAGAGCATAATCAAAACTGTTAGACAAAATATAAACTTTTTCAAAATTGAAAATAAAATTAATTTTTTAACTTTATTTTTACCTGTGAATTTTGACTGAGAATAAGTTGTCACTTGATGAGCCACGTGTGATGGCCTGCCCTTGTGGTCCCAGCTATTCCGGAGGTAGAGGTGGTGGAGGATTACTTGACACTGGGAGGTCAAGGCTTCAGTTAGCTGTGATCATGTCACTGCATTCCAGCCTAGCTGACAAAGCAAGAGCCCATCTCTAACAAAAAGAAAAACCAAGAAAACCCTCAAAAAGTTCAAACTTGTTTATATGGTTTCAATTCGCTGTTAAAAAGTTGTCTCACAATTCTTTGATGATGTATTAAATATATGAATGCATAAAGTTCTTATGGAGCATGCAGATACAGTTATTTGTTTATCAGATGGGTAGGGTATATTTTTGAGACATAATCCTTTGCATTTGAAAGTCTGGCATTTAACTTGGGCTGAACTTCCCAAACCATAGGGAAATACTCATTGACTCATTAAGTTATTTAGCAACTATTTATTGACTGCTTATTTTAAGGCAAACATTTTATAAATGCATGTTATTTTAGGGATCTTTCTCTTGCCACAAATAAAAGAACAAGAAAGATTGAGTTTTGCTGTGTAAGAGTGATTCTTGAGTTGGATCAAGACATTGGTGAGAGATAACTAGTCAATTAATTATCTGGACTTCCCAAAATCATCCTTTAATCTTTTTGCTTTCCTCTCACTGATTCTCCATAAACCATAAAGATGATCTCTTGGTTTCATACTGTTCTATGGATAGCATGCATCTTTACATGTGTTTAATCAGTTTAAAGCAAGATATTGATATCAAACAATGCTACAATTTAAAATGAATACTTTTAAAATAATACTTAAATTTTTTTTCATTTTTTTCTTTTATTTAAAGTATGACTATATTACCAGAATATGCCATGGCTGTGCTATGATGATTTTCCAACATATGTGGTATACCTTTTCCGTGTGAAGTTTCAAGTCTTATTATTTTTATATCTTTTTTTTTTATATACATATATTTTTTATTGCATTTTAGGTTTTGGGGTACATGTGAAGAACATGCAGGATTGTTGCATAGGTACACACATGGCAGTGTGATTTGCTGCCTTCCTCCCCATCACCTATATCTGGCATTTCTCCCCATGCTATCCCTCCCCAACTGCCCACCCCCTGCTGTCCCTCACCTATTTCCCCCCGACAGACCCTAGTTTGTTAAATAGCTTCACAAATGTGCCTCTGAATCTGTTTCTAACGGGCTTTTGTGAAGGTATTTGAAGTACCGTGCTGATCAGTGGAAAATCAGAAGAGTGAATCTGCTGTAATGGTGGGGAGAAGGCATCAAGAATAATGTACACAAAAATGAATGAAGGTGGTGAATTTATCCAAGAAGTATTCAAGGCAGGAAACTGAAGACACTGCCTAAATAGGAGTGAAGAAACAAGCTATACAGTGGGATGCTTTGAGTTTTGTGGCCATAAAAATGAGGTCAGCTAAGAACAGAAGTATTATTTGGGTTTCACTGAAGGCTGCACTGTGCATAGATTACTTCCAGTTGTAGCAATGGACACTTACCCAAGATAATGACATGCAGGTTAGAAAAATCACATGCAAATTAAGTGATTAGAATTGGAGCAACATGTAGTTTAGGTAGTGCTACCTCAGGTGGGGAGTTTGGTACAGGTAAAGTAAGAGTTTATTTATTCAATAGAGCACCTACTGTGTATCAGACACTGTTTTAAGTATTTGAGATTGGCCAGTGAACAAAATGATGTAGATCCCTGCCCTTTTGAAGCTTACTTTCTAGCAAGAAGAGGCATAGTAAATATAGTAAATGTGTACATTTTTTGTTAGGAGATAAGTGCTACAGAAAAGAGTGGCGTAAAGAGGATCAGGAGTGTTGGATTATGGTAGATTGCTGTATTATGTAGAGTAATAATTTGATTTTGAATTGGAGAGTTATAGCAACCTGCTACTTAGTTTTATTTCTTTTCCCTTACAACTTCAGAGAATTGGAAGTTGGGCCTCTCCAGAGAGATTTAGTGGCAGAAGAACAGGAAGTAAACAGATATATATTTTTCAAGATAATAATAAAATTTGGATAGTTTATTCATGATCTTCTCTTTGTCCTTTCTTTTTTATTCAGCAATAGGAAATGATAAAAATATGTTACTAGAAAATGGACTGCAAATTATCAGAGTTCTAAAACAGAGACGTAATTTATTGGAAATAAATCTTAACTCATGAAGGATTTTGGTAGCATTTGAGTCATATGCTTCTTAGGAATCTCAGGACAATTTTGTGTAACTATGGTTTGCTTAGGGAATTCTAGGTTTTATCTACTTTTCAAAAGACCAGTGTAATCAATGTTTCTTTGGCAAAACTCTGTATGTCTTGACAGCTTGTTAAAATAATAGTTAGCTTCTGGCTTTTGATTTCACATATGCAGACTGTATCATAAATTGCTTTACTAGATCTGATGCTTATGTATAGTCATGGTAGATTATACAAGATTGTTGCTGATAAAAACTTTAAAGTAAGGCTCAGAATTAGACTATAAACCTGCATCTTGATTAATATGTAATTGTTACTAGAAAAATATAAGTCTAAAGCATTTCATGTATCACTGAATAATGTAATATCTCCTATAGATATTATGCTGAAGGACAGTAGGAAGGGAAATACCTTTCCCAGCCCCACTGCCCTTCAGTGACTAGAATTGTTTTAAGTCTGTATGGAAAGGCACCATTAATTTTTTATTCCCTGTGACCTGTATATCTTCTCTTCTCTTCTACTTAATCCTTTCTTTTAAAAAAGTATATATTGATTTCTTGCATTAGCTACTAGTGATATATCCAGAGAAAATGTAGGATTTCTTTGTTTGAAAGGGTTTCTTCCTTTCCTGCTAAATCATTTTTGCCTTGCCTTTTCTCCCCTTTTTTCCTTTATTCTCTTGTTCTTCCCTGTTCTTCAATTAATCCTATTTCCCAATCTCTATCCTTTTAGCACTCCATTAAAAGGATCATCTAATCTGAAATCTAGAATGTTAGAATATATTTGAGAATGCTCATAATGTCTTAGAGAACGTGTCTGAATTTCTGAATTCTGATTCTCCTTTCAAGTTTAATTATTCTCTTCACATTTATTCTTCTTTATTCTTCATCATGATCTTGTGTGGTTTTGTTCCTTTGAAGGCCAAAGCAGTTTAAACTTATGTATATATGTATTTATATATGTATGTTTGTGTCTATCATTTTTTTTTTTCATTCTTCTAGGAAAGAGGGGGAATAAATTGGTAGGAAGGAGTAAAGATGGTAGGATGTTTTCTCACTTGGTGAGCTGGTCTTCACTTCAGCTGAGAGCACCTGTAGTGGAAAAATACATGAGATTTCCTTTTTTGGGGGCTCCCCACTGTTTTTCTGCCAAAACAATGTCCTGTAGTATTCTTAGGTATGTGTAAGAGCATGACTTTTTTTTTTTTTCCACCCTATGCAGCTAGAGAAGAATAATAGTGAGAAGGGAGATGGGAAAGGATATCATATTTGAGAGGCACTTTCTCACATAAGCCATTTTTAGGAAAGATTTTTATGGAAGTTCAAATCTAGCAATTAATTTCCTTAAATATATTTATGTTAGCTATTTATTAGAAAAATCTTGAAGTAATTAGAGTGGCATATCTACTCCAATTTGAAGACCACTGCATTATGCCATGTGTTTTCTGTTCCTGCTTATTATTTTTGCTCTCTTACTTCTTTGCATTAGGTATATTCATTATCATCAGGGTTAACAGTGTCCTGTTGTTTATTTTCTGAGTGTAGGAAGTATATAAATGTTATCTGTATGGCTACATTTGATAGTTAAGCACTTGATAAAGATGAAGCAGTGGAAGTGATGATGAGAAGAAAAGGAAGAGAAGGAGAATAAGAAAAGTAAAACAAATTGTAAAAAATTCAACACTTATTTGCAGACACTTAACAATGCTAGACACTATTATAAAATCACTATAAATATAAAATCTTCATTTAGTCCTATTTGTACCCCAAGAGGCACTTAACTATTTCTATCCCCATTTTATAGATAAGAAAATTATGGCACTGAGAAGTTAGGAAATTTGTCCAGGCGTTTAAGTGGTGGAAGCAGAATTTGAACCAAGCAGTCTTACTCTAGAAACAAGCTTAACCACGGTGCCATCTTTCTTATGTGTATGTGTGTGCATATACATGTACCTATATGTGAACATATTCACCAATGCATTAGCTGAGCTAGACCATAAATATTTGTATCAACAGATATATGAATATGCACAATATTTAAACCAGCAGAAAAAGGACAATGTAATTAATGAAGAAAAACATAAATTCAAGGGTTTGTGAATGGGGAAAATAGAAAAATAGTAACAACCTTATTTCTCTCAAGGGACAAAGTGATTTTTTAAAAATAAAAATACAACATTTAAAGATATTTTTATAGCAATTAAGCCTATACCTTTAATATTTTGTGATATTTACAGAGAAATAATTTTAAAATCTATTTAAACATTTTTCACCTTTGAAATTGTATACTCTGTCAAGATGCACATACTGTATTCTTTATAGTTCAGTTTTCACAAATAACAATGACATTTAAACTTTCCTTTTAACAGATAAAAAATCAAATTCCTTTTTTTTTTAACTTCCCAATTCTTTAACTGTGTTTGTAGAGGAAAAAATTGAAAAATACACTAAGTTTAAAGATATTTAGTGATCCCCACATATAAAAATAGATAGGAGGAAGGATGAGTAGTAGCTTATCATACTGGAATGAAATATAGTAGTTTTTGATATTTTAATAATTGCAACTTTTTCAGTGTTGTGTCAAAACATTTGAAAAAATGGATTCTGAAGTCCCTCTGGGATATTTTGAGGAGAGTTCTATTCTGTGCAATCTGGACTGGGAAGGAATATAAAGAAGCACACTAGTATGTCCCCATATTTAGAACTCTTCAGAGAAGTCTTGATAAATGTTTGCGCTCTGTGTGCTTAGCTGCACCAAGCCACTTCAGGTTTACTAGGCATTCTGGAAATTAAGTTGATTTTGGGTCAAAGAGTGACCGTGATTTTATCCTCCTCTCTCTCCATCCTTAACCAGACCACGCAGGTTTCCTCCTCTTAAGATAGTGTTCGTAGTACTCCAATTGTCTTTAAAGTAGCAAGGTCCTTTGATAGGCTTGTAAAATAACTTATTACATTTGAAAATTTGGATTATTTTATTGAACAGAAGTATAAGTAATTAACAGAGAAATTATTGTCTCTGATATATCGTGTGGTCATGTGTGAATTACCATTTGGGGGGCTTTATTTTTCTTATCTTTAAAATGAAGAGGATTGAATGAGATAACCTGAAAACCTTCATCTTAAAAAACATAAAATCAACCTATGCTATTATGTGTGTATATTTTTACTAACTTATCTTAAAAGTTTGTAATACATGCTGTGGAAAGAAAAACTCAAATGAAAAATCCTCAGTATTTCTGAAGCAGAGGTGAAATTGAGAGATTCTAGATGGTTGTGTGAGGCCTGTGTTCCATTTTGGTGTTATCCCTGTCAACATAGAGGCTTTTGTTCTGTTCTGTTTAAATGGCATTTGTAACTAGGTCCAAACCAGCTCAGTTTGGCTTTTTAATTCACAGGACTTGCTATGAAGTGGCACTTTACTATATGGACAATTTAATGTTAAAACCACTTACTTTCCTATGATTTACAAAGGATTTCCTAGCACAGAATTGTAGAAAATTCTATTAGCATATGTATTTAACATTATAGTAGTATCATGTGCTTTATTAGCTGCATCTAGTACTTGTTTATTTGTACCAGAGTGTTTTTTTTGTTAGTGGTTGTCACATTTGAGGTACCTATACAGACATATTTCAGTGGATGCTTCGGCTTCTCATTAGCACAGAGCATTTACTGAAGCTTACAGATATACCTTGTAGCCATTGTTGATATGATGGCTGATTTCAAGGTTATTCTATTCAATATCCTGGCATTGATGAAAGTTTATATAGGGAGCAAAGGGTCATTAAAGGGGTAAAATGCAGTATTTGGAAGGTCTAGAAAATCATTCAACTGTAAATGATGAAGTTCTCAAGTACATGTCTGTATAGCTACTTCCAATGATTGAAACCAGTTTTGAAAAGGCAAAAGACCTGAAATAGTTTTTGGCTATAACTTCCTAAGGAAGTAGAACTACATTTAGTGTATTTCCACTGAGACTATTGTGGGATCAATTTGTGAAGCATGGTAAGTGGCTCCCAAAAAGGAATCCCTACTTTGCAGTGAACACTTAACTGTATGGCTTTGGACATTCCTCTGATAAATAGTTCAGACTGTATTACCTGCAGAGCTTTTTTCATGTGACTTTTACATTGCCTTATTTTCCAGTTAGTTGTATACAGGAATACTTTTTTTTTAAATTGTGCTTTTCCTCATTTCACTTTGCAGATGCTGTGTTTTCTTACAACTTGAAGGTTTGTGGCAACTCTGTGTCAAGCAAGTCTGTTGGAACCATGTTTTCAACAGCATGTGCTCACTTCATGTCTCTGTGTTACGTTTTGGTCATTTTCACAATATTTCAGACGTTTTTGTTACTATTACATCTCCTGTGATTATCATAATCAGTGATTTTTGATGTCACCATTGTAATTGTTTTGAGGCACCATGACTCAACACTCATCTCTTATGCCCCACCTAATCAGTAAGTGCTGGGTTCTGACTTCTCCGACTCCACTGACCTGCAGTTCCTTTATCTCTCTCCCTCCCCTTAGGCTTCCCTATTCCCTGATACACAACAATATTAAAATTAGGCCAATTAATAATCCTACAATGGCAAGTGTTCAAGTTAAAGGAAGAGTTGCATGTCTTTCACTTTAAATCAAAAGCTAGAAATTATTCAGCTCAGTGAGGAGGGCATGTTGAAAGCCTGGAGAGGCTGAAAGCTAGGCTTCTTGTGCTGAACAGTTAGCCAAGTTGTGAATGCAAAAACAAAAGTATTTGAATGGAGTGAAAAGTGCTACTCTAGTGAACACATAGATGATAAGAAAGTGAAGCAGACTTATTGCTGTTACGGAGAAAGTTTTTGTGGTTAGATAGAAGATTAAATCAGCCACAAAATTCTCTTAAGCCAAAGCCTCATGTAGAGCAAGTGTCTGACTTTCTTCAGTTCCACAAAGATTGAGAAAGGTGAGGAATCTGCAGAAGAAAAGTTTGAAGATAGCAGAGCTCAATTTATGAGGCTTAAGGAAAGAAACTATTTTTATAACATATAAGTACAAAGTGAAGCAGCAAGGGCTGATGTAGAAGCTGCAGCAAGTTATCCAGAAGATCTAACTAAGATAACTGATGAAGGTGATACACTAGACAACGGATCTTCAAGCTAGACGAAACAGTCTTATATAGGAAGAAGACACCATCTAGGACTTCTCTAGCTACAGAGAAGTCTGCATGGGTTCAGAGTTTTGAAGGACAGTCTGACTTTGTTGTTAGGGGCTAATGTAGCTGTTCACTTTAAGTTGAAGCTAATGCTCCTTGACCATTCTGAAAATCCTAGGCCCCTTAAGCGTTATGCTGAATATACTCTGATTGTGCTCTGTAAGTGAACAACAAAGCCTAGATGATAGCATATCTGTTCATAGCACAGTTTGTGGAGTATTTTAGGCTCACTCTTGAGACCTACTGCTCAGAAGCAAAGATTCCTTTCAAAACATTATTGCTCATTGACAGTGCTCCTGGTCACCCAAGAGCTCTGATGGAGATGTACAAGGCATTCAGTGTTTTCCTGCTTGCTAACAATATCCATTCTGTTGCCCAAGGATCACGGAATAATTTTGATTTTCAAGTCTTATTATTTAAGAAGTACATCTGTTAGGCTATAGCTGCCATGGATAATGATTCCTCTGATGGATCTAGTCAAATTAAATTGAAAAATTCCTGAAAAGGATTCACCATTCTAGATGCCATTAAGAACATTAGTGATTCATGGGAACAGGTCAAATTAAAGTTGATTCTTTGAGAGTTTTAAGGTATCAGTGGGAGAAGTAACTGCAGATGTGATGGAAATAGCAAAACAGTTTTAATTACTAGTGGAGCCAGAGATCTGATGGAATTGCTGCAATCTCATGATAAAACTTGAATGGATGAGGAGTTGCTTCTTACGGATCAGCAAAGAAAGTAGTTTCTTGAGATGGAATCTATGCTTGGTGAAGATGCTATGAACATTGTTGAAACAACAACAAAAGATTTATAATATTTCATAAATTGAGGTAGTAAAGCAGTGACAGGGTTTAAGAGGACTGACCCTAATTTTGAAGTAAGTTTTACTGTGGGTAAAATGCAATCAAGCAGCATTGCATGCTACAGAGAAATCTTTCATGAAGGGAAGAGTCAGTCGATGTGGCAAGCTTCATTGTTGTCTAATTTTAAATTACCACAGCCACCTCACTCTTCAGCAACTACCACCCTGACCAGTCAACAGCCATCAACGTTGAGGCAAGACACTTCAACAGCTAAAAGATTACAACAGGCCAAAGGCCCAGATGATTATTAGCATTTTTTAGTGATAAATTATTTTAAAAATAAAGTAAGTACATTGTTGTTTTTTTTAAGCCATAATGCTGTTGCACACCTAATAGATTACAGTTTAGTGTAAACATAACTTTTATATGCACTGTGAAACCAAAAAATTTGTGTGACTTACTTTATTGAGGTGATCTGGAATTGAACCTAGGTATCTCCACTGGTGTGCATACCTCTGAGGTCTTTCCTTGATGTAATGTGTGAGTACCAGTTTCCCCTGCCTTGGTCTTCAGGAGTGAAAGTACAGCTTTGAGAAGATATGAGAGCACTGGAGTGGGAGGTGGCATGCCTGAGACTGGGGCACTAGAGTTGTGGAGTAGAGATTGGAAGGGAAGATTGGGAAGAGCCATTTCTGAAAAGCAGAGATGAAGGGATTAGCCATGGAGGAGATGAGTGGAGTAGCTAAGCAAGGATGTAAACTTCAGTAAGAGCATTTTGAGAGGATGGTTGGATGCTGGGGTTTAAGACAGAATGATTTGTAGTAGTTTGTCCCTGGTGTAGTCAAGGAAGTGCTTATTCTAACTGCTGGACCCCACCTTGATTTCACGTTGTGTCCACACTCTTGTTGCCAAGTAATGTTGTTATTTGAGTGTGAAGTTCCTCTGAGGCAAGAAGTGTTTCCTAGTCATTTTTTATCCTATTAGTGTCTGGCACATAGTAGACAAATAAAACTGTGTTGAATTTTAGTTTGTATTTGTGAAGACCTGTATATTTAAATTCAAGAAACTTGACAAATGGAGATTGGAAGTTGTAATTTCTTTTTTAAGAGAGTGTGTTAGGGGTGCAGAAGGAGACGGCTATGTTTAGTAACTGATAGTCTCACTGGTCAACATCTATCTTCTGGAAAGAAGTATGACTAATCCTACACATTCCTTTCACATTGGCTTTCTCTGCTTCCTTTTGGCTCTCAGCTTTGTCTAAATTGTAAACAATAACCTAGAAGAGAAAGGTTTTATATTTCATTATCATTTCTTCTAACAACACAGCTTTGTGTGAATAGAACAATCTCAAGTAGATTGTTTACCTTGAATTAAATTTCCCAGGAAACAGTTCTAGCATTTAACTTTGATTAAAACTGAATGTTTGTTCTCTAGAGGATTGTCAGAAGTCATTATAAAAAGAGCTATGTTTGGAAACAGTGGGTGTGGGACTCCTGAATATAATACTAATTTAAACTTGAGTTTTTTTTATAAAAATCCTGTTATTTTTATACAAAAGAGATGACAATTTATAAAAAATGTAGTTCTATAATTTTAGATGTTTAAGAACATAAACAATGGATTATATTAGCAATACATATAGATTTACAGTATTCCTTGAGACTGTCAGCATGTTATTTAAAAATTAAGTGATATGTGTCTAAAACAATTTAGTATTTTTGGTTAAAAAATACTTAAAACAATTTACTGCTCTTATAACTCATTGATATTGGGCTTTAATAGGTAACTCCGTTGGATTGGTTTCTTCCTCAGGAATATTTTGCTGTTATAGATTTCATGGAATAGCAAAGAACAAATAATTTATACATGCTTGTGTAACATAATGTTAAAGAATATTTAGGAATTGAAAATGTTGAAGGACAGCTTTTCCTGGCATGCATACCTAGAGAGGGTTTGCATCACCACTAGGGACACAGCATTGTTAAGATCTCTGGCTTTTTATTGCATGTCTGATAATTATTTGTTCACAGCCAGACATACCATATTCAGTTCTGTAGGTTGTGCAGTGCATAACTGTAATGGTAGTCACATGTGTAAAACATACACATTTGTATGTGGTGACTCTGGGTTTTGAACAAGATAAAAAAATTTCTTTACTTAAGGAGTTTACATTCTAGTGGGCCAGACAGATAATCAATAAATAGGATAGGAATATATCAGACAAAAATAAATACCATACAGATAATTAAAACACTGTAAGGTGATAGTGGCCAGATGGCTGGTTTAGATTAGGTGGTCAGGAAGAAATAGTAAAATGAAAAGAAGTAGTAATTTAAAAAATAAAATCTTTGGTAAGTGGTATAATTAAAATTATATATATTTTTAGACTTTATCATTTTTGTAGTTTGTTGCTAAAGAGAGTCTAACACAGTTTTTGTTTTCACTTTGGGTTTTTCAAAACTGTTATAGCAATGGGATATATATATATATATTTTGAGACGGAATTTTGCTCTTGTTACCCAGGCTGGAGTGCAATGGCGTGATCTTGGCTCACCGCAACCTCTGCCTCCCAGGTTCAAGCAATTCTCTGCCTCAGCCTCCCGAGTAGCTGGGATTACAGGCATGCACCACCTCACCTGGCTAATTTTGTATTTTTTAGTAGAGATGGGGTTTCTCCATGTTGGTCAGGCTGGTCTCGAACTCCCGACCTCAGGTGATCCACCCACCTTGGTGTTCAAAAGTGCTGGGATTACGGGCGCGAGCCACCATGCCTGGCCATGGATGTATTTTTTAAAGATACATTGTGACTCATTTTCACACACATGAAAATAAGTGCATTATACTGTTTGGATATTTATCTGCTCCAAATCTCATGTTGAAATATAATTCCCAACGATGAAGGTAGAGGAGGTGTTTGGGTCATGGGGGTGGATCCCTCATGAATAATTTATTGTCTTCCTCATGATAATGAGTGAGTTCTTGCTCTAAGTTCATGGAAAATCTGTTTGTTTAAAAAGAGTGTGACACCTCTCCACTCTTGCTTGCTCGCTTGCCATGTGACATACCTGTACCTGTTTCACTTTCTGCCATGATTGGAAACTTCCTCACCAGGAGCAGACGCTGGCACTCTGCATCCTGTCCAGCCTGTAGAACTGTGAGCCAAAATAAACCTCTTTTATAATATAAATTATCCAGTCTTAGGTATTGCTTTATAGCAATGCAAAACATTAGGTCATTAGGCAAAACACAGTGCAGTTTTGCCTAATGACCTAGTGTTAGATTCCTTGAGTGTAACTTAGTGACTATATTATAAGTATAATAAAATATTTAGGGCTTAAAAATTTTTGAGTTACTTTATTTGGATTTTTTACATAATGAGAAAAAATGTTTAGAAAGTTTTCGTGTATGTAGTGTGTGTGTGTGTGTGTGTGTGTGTGTGTGTATGTGTGTATGTGTGTGTGTGTGTGTGTGTGTGTAAGAAGAAAAACCTTGGAAGACAAGTCCTAGCTGTCTTACCTAAGAATACGTTTTTATTTAAGTGTTCTAGATTATGAAGTATTATGATGAGAAATTTTGTTTTTGTGTTTGCACATTGTTTGGTTAAAAGTGTACTTTCCAGCATAATGTCATTTTTTTTTTAAACAAAGCATTTCCATGTTGCCTGTTGGTTTTTATGTTTAATATCCTAATGGATTTTAAATAGAGGGTCAAGTGGATATGACATAATTTATATAATTAATCCTATATTTTAATAATTTTTGCTTTTTCTGGAGTTTTACTGGACAGGTTCTCTTGTCTAGGCTGCTGCCACTGGACTGCCCAGCATGTATGTTCCCTCAACAAATCTGTTGTCTCTTTTGCTGATTCTGTCTCTGCTTTGGCTTCTCAAACATAGTGCCATCTAACTGAAGTCAACAGAGGTCTGGCAGGACAACTGGTGTGCATGGCAAGAAGTTTAAGAAAATCCCGTGAGTGCCAAGATGATAGTATTGGGAGAGAGGAAGTATGCGGAGGAAATTCTAGGCTGGTGGTCTACATCTATAGGGTATCTGATAGCTGCTAGCCTTGATGAATGGGCTCCACTGCATGAGTATGGGAATGCCCCCAAAACACTGAAGGGTCTGGAAGAACTGTTGCCGGGGGTGGATCTAACTAAACGAAAGTGAGATGCTCAAGCTATGGCAGCTGTGGTTGGCTGGCTGCCTCTTTATGTTTTTTCTCCTATATTTTGGAGTATTAAACTAGATTGTCCAATTGTGAATTTCTTTAAAAATATATGTAGTGGGGACAAGTGCAGGTTTCTTACATATGTATATTACATAGTGGTGTAGTCTTGGCTTTAGTGTGTCCATCACTTGAATAGTGAACATTGCACCCAATAGGTAATTTTTAAACCCTTACCCACCTTGAACCTCCCACCTTTTAGAGTCTCTAGTGTCCAGTGTTCCACTTTGTATGTCCATGTGTACTCATTGTTTAGCCTCCACTCGTAAGAAACAATATGCAGCATTTAACTTTCTGAGTTATTTTACTAAGGTAATGGACTCAGTTCTAACCATGTTGCTGCCAAGGACATGATTTTATTCTTTTTTATGGCTGCATAGCATTCTAAGTTGTCTATATACCACATTTTCTTTATGAAATCCTCCATTGATAGACATTTAGGTTGATTTCATACCTTCGCCATTGTGACTAGTGCAGATCTAAACATACAATTTCAAGTATCTTTTTAATATAATGATTTTTTCCCTTTGGTTAGATACTCAGAAGTGTGATCAGTAGATGTAATGGTACTTCCACTTTTAGTTCTTTGAGAAATCTCCATACAGTTTTCTATAGAGCTTGTACTAATTTACATTTTTACCAAGAGTTTGTAAGTGTTCACTTATCTGCATACAGTGAAACTGTAAGTCCAATTAAACCTCTTTCTTTTGTAAATTTCACAGTCTAGGGTATGTCTTTATCAGCAATGTGAAAATAGACTAATACAGGGGCAGTTTCCCTCATGCTGTTCTCATGATAGTGAGTGAGTTCTCATGAGATAAGCATCTGGCATTTCCCCTGCTGGCACTCATTCTCTCTCCTTGTCCTGTGAAGAGGTATCTTGGCTATGAGCGTAAGAAACATATAAGAAACCTGCACTTGTCCCACTAAATGTATTTTTAAAGAAATTCACACTTGGACAATCTATTTTAATACTCCAAAATATAGAACAAAAAACTATAGAAGCAGCCAGCCAATCACAGCTGCCATAGCTTGGGCATCTTATTTTCATTTAGTTAGATCCACCCCCAGCAACAGTTCTTCCAGACCCTTCAGTGTTTTGGGGGCATCTCCATACTCATGATTGTAAGTTTCCTGAGGCCTCTCCAGACATACAGAACTGTGAGTCAGTTGAATCACTTTTGTTTATAAATTACCCAGTGTCAGGTTTCTTCATAGCCGCATGAGAATGAACTAATACAAGAGATATTTCACCTTATTTGTTAAATATATTCCCCAATTTTTTTTTTGTAACTGTTTTAAGTGGGATTGCTTTCTTGATTTGGTCCTTGGCTAGGTCAGTATTGGTGTATAGAAATGCTACTGATTTCTATATATTAATTTTGTATCTTGAAATTTTACTGAATTCATTTATCAAATCTAAGAGTTTTTTGGTGGAATCTTTAGGGTTCCCTAGATGTAAGATCATATCATCAGTGAAGAGGGATAATTTGACTTTTCTAATTTGGATGCCTTTCAATATTTTCTCTTGCCTGATTGCTCTGGTGAGAACTTCCAGTATGATGTTGAATAAGAGTGGTGAAGATGGTGGGAATTGTAGTCTTTTTCCAGTTTTCAGAGGGAATGCTTTCAACTTTTCTGTACTAAGTATAATGTTGGCTGTAGGTTTGTCATATATGGCCTTTATTATGTTGAACTATGCTCCTTCTATACCTGGTTTGTTGTGGATTTTTATGATGAAGGCATGCTGAATTGTACTGAAGGCATTTTCTGCATCTGTTGAGATGATCACATGGGTTTCATCCTCAGTTCTGTTTATGAGATGTATCACATTTATTAATTTGTGTCTTTTGAACCATCCTCACTTTCCTAAGACAAATTCTACCCAATCATGATGTTCCAGCTAATCTCGCTTCACTGACACCATTGGTGTAGGGAAAACTCTGTTTTCCCTCTACTCTTGTACCACAGCAATCATCAATACAGAAGACTGCTGTGTGTGGGGTTTTTTCTCCCCACACTCCAAGCAGTGAACACCAGCTGGGTGTCCTCTAATTCAGTTCTGATGCTATCTACTTGGAGATAGTGTCAGATCCCACAGGTTTAGTGCTCAGTTCCTAAGACTGCACCTTTCTCCATTCCCCCTCCACCAGTCTCTAGTCTAGGCCTCTGGAACTTCTGATGGACTGGCTTCAAATTACAGTTCCCATGACCCCCTCTTTGGGGTGAATTAATTTCCTTGAGTGGTTTATCATTTACGAATTTCTGAGTACTACTTTTTGTTGTCCAAAGAATACAATTTTTTTTCTTTTAATCTGCTGAAACTTTGGAAAAAGTATAAATGTCTTAAAATAGAAATTAGGAAAGGTTTGGCTTCATTATTATTCCAATTATTATTAGACATTGAACAAAGGTCTCAACTGGAAACAGCAACAACAACAACAACAAAAGCCATTACTTCTGAAAGAGAAATTATACTTCTATCACTTGTCTGTAAAGTTGAGAGTTAGAGCTTTTGGTGGAGTTTTGGTAAAGTTTGATGGGGGCAATTTTTCATCTGTAGCAAATTGTTTATTTCTTTTGTGATCTTCAGTTATTTCTACCACATTTTTGTGGACCTAACCACCCTCTTTTCAGTTTTAATATACATTATGGACCTACCCACCCAAATATTAGACTTAAAAAATTATATAATTGAAGATAAAGTTGGCTGGAAAAAACCTGTGTGATCTTGCATTCTCCACATGCACATTTTTTGGCTACCTATATTAGGCAGGTGTTAGAGTACCATGGCCCTTGCTTATAGAGTTTATAGATTAATAAAAGGAATAAGTAAAATACTTTATTATATGTGAGAAAACTGAGACCAAGCAAAGTGACTTACTCATTAGTATACAGCAATTTCTCTTTACGTTGACTACTGAAATCTTGAGAAAGTCCAAAGTTCATTAGTGATGGGTATTGTTGTACCACAGGTTGCATTTCCTCTCTAGGTTTATCTGGATTTTGATATCTTGCAAAAGAGCTATAAATCTTGGCCATATGCCATGGAGGTACTGCAAGTGTACGTCTGTTACTGAGATGAAGGCCTTTTGTGGCCAAGATAAAAAAAAAGCCACAGTGTATTTAATTTTTTTTTTTTTGAGACCAAGTCTCACTCTGTCGTCCAGGCTGGAGTGCAGTGGCAGGATCTTGGCTCACTGCGATCTCTGCCCCCTAGGTTCAAGTGATTCTCATGCCTCAGCCTCCTGAGTAGCTGGCATTAAAGGCGCTCACCACTATATCTGACTAATTTTTATATTTTTAGTAGAGATGGGGTTTCGCCATGTTGTCCAGGCTGGTCTCGAACTGCTGACTTCAAGTGATCCACCTCCCTTAGCCTTCCAAAGTTATGGGATTACAGGCGTGATCTACTGTGCTCAACCTGTATTTAACTTTAATAGGTATTTTGTCTATTTACCTCCTGCGGTAAAAGAGAAAACAATACATAAAAATTCATGAGCTGGCATAGGTTCTTATTTTGTGCATCCAGCATCCAGGACAATATTTGAGTATATTACTTAGATATCTTAAAAAGAATTACTTTTAAAAAGATAGTTTCAAATAGTTATCACACCACGTTTCTAAGTGATTACTTTTATTTGCCCTGTTTACGTAAGGATTTTGGCATGATGATGGAGAGTCTGCTAAATCAAGGGAGTACAAGAATTTTATCTATAGTTTTTTACCTCTTTTTAGGCTAACAGTAGTATATAATCTCAGAACTATAGGTCTATTATAAATTCGGATTTTGAAAAAATTATAGAAGGCTAAAAGGTATACTTGATGACGTTTTTAGCTTTTCCTAAAAATGTATAAATTTATATGCTTTTATTTTTTCCTACCAGGAAGGAAAAGAATAATAATACTCTGTTGTTTTTAGATTCCATAGCTGTAGTTTTCAGACATATTTCAATTAGGTTATTCAGAAAGCATATCGGAGAAATTGTGAAAAATTCAAACATATTTCTTTACTTTGTTATTAATTTTCAATATTTTTGACTTACATATTCTCTTATTTTGCTCTTTTCCCAATTTTAATATTCTAATAAGAATTTCAAATAGGACTTTGTAAGTTATGAAATAAAACCAGCTGGATGAGAGGATGAGTGCCTTAAGAATATAATGCATTTCCTTATATTTGCTTTGTATACCTGCGGCAATAGCCACTGAAAGGGAACTAAACTGCATTATGATCAGTCTTGCTCAGAAACTCATGTCCAGTTGGCTAATTTTACAGCCAAGACCCTAAGCCTTCTACTTTGATTCTTGCCCAAGCATACTTGCTTTATAATACTGTGTTGCCCTTTTCCAGCTCTGGTTTTGATTTTTGGGTCTGCATTTGTGAAAATACAGGCCGATATGTCCAATAAACAAACTAGTGAAGTTTATTTTGCCAACATGATAAATGTATGTAAAAATGTTCCTCAAAGAGATTTCTAGGAAGGTATCATTTCTTAAAAAAAAAATTTAGTTGTGGAAGTCTCAATTTAAGGAACATAGGCTATTTTATCTGAGTTGCAGCTCAATTAGATGTGAATCTTTAAATTGTTTACTTAATTCTTCTGTGCTATTGTGAAAGGATGGTATTTCATAAATATGAAATCAGGAATTCTACATTTTTTTTTAAAGCTAACTTTTAGTGTTTTTATTACATGTTGGACAGGTGTTATCCTGCTGTTGAATTCAGGAACCATGCCTAGCACCAGCTGTGGGGGCTGAAGCTTCCCTGTTCTGTGTGTGGAAAGCTTGCTTGTTTAGGCTGCCAAGCCAGAGAAGGCATCTTGCTTTTCACTCAGGCCTTGCTTCTGATGACAGGTGAAAGATTGGCAAAGAGTAGGTTAATTGTTCCTGGAGATCAGAAGAAGGGGCCTTTTTGGTGTCGATGTCTATAGACATGGTCACCTCCTGCCCTGATCCCCACTTATATGTACCTATATCAACATGCATTTCCATCCATACAGTTCCCGGTGATTCTTGAAGCTGCTCTTGAAGATCATGGGCAACCTCCAGATTAATATACAAGTGTTACTTAATGAAAGAAGAAAAAAGATTGCATGTCGTTTTATTTGATAGAAAGCACCATATTCATCCATTCACATGTCCTGAGCATCTGTTCATCCATCTGCTTATGTATCTATCCATCGACCCATCTACCCATCCATCTACCTGTCCATCCTTCATTCATGTTTTATCTCATACTTTCTGTTTGTCAAAACTATGTGTATTTTATTTTTACACTTTTAGAATAGAGAACTGTACTGCTTCGTAAGTACTTATGGAAAATGAAAGAATGATTCGTGGCAACTATGAAGGTGTTCTAGTAGAGAGTGTGTACATATTTGTTTGTGGTTGTATAATAATATAGTCTGAAGCATTAATAGGTTTGGAAAGGTAGTATAGATAGTCGTTTCAGCTTTGCTTATCTTAGACTCATTTTATATTTTGGAAAGTCTTCCTGTGTACTTTTTGTACTGCTCTAGTTTTAAAATAAAACACATTGTCAATAAAGCAGAATTAGATTTTTTTGGTGAAAATAAAATCGATAGACACTTGAACATTTCTTTAGAAAGTTACTCTATCAAAGAAAATTTTAAAAGGTTTTAAAAGATTTTACTCCTTTTACTGAAAAGAGTTTCTCTTTTTTTTTGAATTGATTATTAGTTTATTTAACATATGAAACATCTTGTAAAGGTTTTATTTAGGACAGTAGGAAATCACTTTAGTATTTTTAATCATTCGATTTTTTATATAGAATTTTTTTCTAGTTGTTATTATTTTAAAAAATTACTATTGAAAACCTCTATTTCTTTTGATATTTTCAGTATTCATTTTTCTACTGCTTTAGTCTTTATCATCTATATATGAAACAGAAATTTCTTTTTAAGACAAAGAAGACTTATTTCAAAAATGAGATTCTAATTACTCTATCATTTTCTTTAAGGGTGAAATACAATATAAGGGAACAACAAAGAAAATCACTCTTTTAGAATACTGCAAATTCTAAAAAAGGAACATAAAGATTCAAATCTACACAATCTGCTGACAGGACTGAGCCAATGAGGTTTACGGCATGTGTGTTGTAACACAGCCTACGCTTGTACTGGGGCATATCATGAAAGATGAAAAAGTGAAAGTGGGTACTAATAGCACTCCGATTTTAAAATGAGTATCATTACTAGTCCAGCAAAATTATATTCATACCTGTATCTTAAATCTAATGCGTTTCATCGGAAGAAAATGTCAGTGATACGAACTTACCTAATAGAACTGAGCCTGAGGCTCTGTATTTACTCTTATAACATTAAAGATGTAACTATTTTTAAATCTTTTGATATGTGGGTCTAGATTTATAATTTAATGCTGCAGTAAATATTAAGAGTGCTAAATTTTTTTTGCATAATGGAAACATAGCATGGAGATTAACAAGCTGATCAATAGTCAAGATCATTTTGCAAGGTTGTTCCCAGATTCACACTGTTCTGGCATTCTGCATAGAAACACTCTTCTGTTTAAGGTTTATTGAGTTGGATCACTTAATTGCATCTCAGAGTTATAGCTTTAAATTCTCACGTCTTTCTATTTCAACATGGTAATATAGTTTTCTATTAAATAGTGACAGTAATTATTATATGTACTAACAAATGAAATCAGGTTTTTTTGTTTTTTTGAGGTGGAGTTTCACTGTTATTGCCCAGGCTGGAGTAGGATGGCATGATCTCAGCTCACTGCAACCTCTGCCTCTCAGGTTTAAGTGATTCTCCTGCCTCACCCTCCCAAGTAGCTGGGATTACAGGCATGCACCACCACACCTGGCTAATTTTTGTATTTTTTAGTAGAGACGGGGTTTCACCATTTTGGTTAGGCTGATCTTGAACTCCTGACCTGGTGATCCGCCGAAATCAGGTTTTTTATTTATTTTTTTGTTCTAGAAGTCCCTTTTCTCTTGGATCTCTGAATGTTCTTCATTTTCTTTTATAGTGTACTGCTCAGTCCTAAGAAGTGCCCTAATATTAATATTACCTTTCTTAACTGATTTTTTCAGTCTTTAGAACAAAACATTTCATTTGGCTTAGGGATCATTTGATAGTACCTATAGAAAATAATTTGTAACAAATTACAAAGTATCTTGAGTCTGAAACTCTGGCCCAACTCAGAGGCTGGGAATTATTTTAGAAGATTATTTGAGGTGAAGGTCCAGTGATATGTCTATCCTTAGCCACTAACAGATAAACGATAAAAGAATTCTAAGGTCTTTGCTAGTGAACTCTGTAAAGACCACCAGTCTTGGGTGATCAGTGAAGTAAGGAGTTTGCATCTGAAAGGGGGCAAATGAAAAACTATCATGACATTAAAGTGGTCAGTGATGCAATGAGACTAAGAGTTAGGACTTTGTAACTATACTCATAAAATAAGATGAACTCTGGCTCACCTCAGTTCCTGGCCCAAATTTAAAAGCATGGTTGTACAATTGCATGAATAGGTATATGGGTTAATATTTTTTATAATTAATTACTACTATTTATTAAACACCAAACACTGACTTTCATTTTTTTTTAAATCTCATTTAACCTTCACATTAAGCATGTGAGATACATAGTGATAGCTACATCTTGCGGATCATAAGAAATAATATTGCAGTAAACCCACATATGCCAGAATTTTCGTTGTTTACAAAGGCAAACTGCTCATCGAAGAAAATGTGACCAGCCACAAAAAGGACGACATAACATATTTAAAGTCTCTAAATAGATAGTAGACAGTTTACACAGTACATTGATATTTGTCCTTTGTCCATTTTTTTTTTATTGGGCAGAGTTGCTATGTGAAAGATTTGCATTTTTAATTACTTCCTGGTCTAGGGAAACCGTTCTAATCCCTGAGTATTCACTTTTGGGATTTCAAGACTTTAGAGCATTGTTTCCCAAAGTGCCAGGTAAAACTTGTTATTGCAAAACCCCCTTGGTGGTAATACCATCAAATGTGAATGAATATACCTTTAATTATTTAAAATGAAATACATGCTGCTGTGATTTAGTGGTGAATAAGCAAAACCTAATTTATATTGGTGATTGAAAAGATTGCAGAATCTTCCAACAGCAGTATATAAAATATAAAAAGGAGGGATTTAATGTACATATATTTATTTTAAATTATTTTGACATATTCAAGAAGCAACTACCAGAAATATGTAATTTACCCTTTTTAGCTGTAAAACAAAGTTTATGTATTGTAAGCTTACCTACACGATATTCCACACACCTAGGATGAATTTTCCGCTCCCTATACCCAATCTGGCAAAATTTTACTTACCCTTCATGATCCTGAAAATGCCCTGCCTGTCGTGTTTTTGTAGCACTAAATGTGTATCATGCAATTCATTTCTCTCTTTCTGTAGCATTTAGAGACATCTGCTTCTTAGAGGTGTTTGACAAGTATTTGTGGAATAAATGAAAGAATGGATGAATAAATTGTATGTGTAATTAATTTAGCAAGATTTTTTATCCAGTCTTAACTATTTGGACCAGTTTTTCTGACTACCTGATCTAAAAATGATCAGAAAGTGTTTCCCTTTCTGTTTTTCACATAAACATTTACCACTTTGATTACATTTATATTTCAGTTGAAACAAACAACTGAAATGATAACTGGAAAACCACAGTGGGGAATATATGAAGGGAACTTAAAATGACTTTATGAAATGACTAATGACCTGGATTTAGAGGAATGTCAGAAGTACACATGGCTAGCATTCCATTATGCCTTATAATTGCTATAATGGCAGCAAACTATGTAAACCTGAAAGTCACTTGACAGAGATTTTTGCCTGGTGGTCAGCAAATGTGATGCAATTCTGTGACCCAAATAAGCACATATTTTACAAAGGCTTTAAAGTCAAAATATGGCGATTGTTTCAAATGTTTTGGTTTTGTGTTAGAATTGCTTAATATAATTTAGCTTTTAGAATGATCTGTTATAAAATATTGAAAATATAGTTTTAATTAATATACTATACAATGAAGAGAAATATTTTGGAATGTATGAAATTACTCTGTGTTAAGAGTCTCCACATTTAAAATATAGTTTTAAATAGCATGGTTATACATCATGCATAGATGATTATACAGATCTAATACGTCTCAGCTATTATTCAGGTACCTTGTAATATATGCATCACCTAATATATTTAAATGCTGAACTTTTGTCAGTAGAGAAAAAAGTCACCAGTAATATCTAAAAATTAGCATGGCTAAGTCTAGGACACTGGCCCTCATAGTTTATTAATTACTTGTAGTTTCTAGCCTCTCTCTTTTATTCATACCACAGCCAAACACTAAGTACTAGCCTATGGGTTGTAAGAATCTACAGAAACCACGCATCTATCTTCCTTCTCTCCCTCATGCTCTTCTTCCCTCTCTTCTTCCTTCCCAGCTCCTTTAAAAGATACTTGTCATGCACCTGTGTTGTAGTAACACTGTATTAAATGTGGGAGATGTTGTGATGAGTAGAAAGTATCTTACCGTAATTAAGGTTCTACAGATGCTGTTTGCATTTGTAAACATTCACTTCTAAGGAATCAGAATTCACTTAAAAAAAAAAATCATGCATCCCAGAGTTTGTGAATGGGTTTTGTAAAAAACTGGACATGTTGGTATACGTGATAAGATTGATTACTCAAAGTTGATCAAATGCCTATACTGTTCATTTCGTTGCATTATCTCTACAATGGAAAGAACTAGACTTGCTTTCCCATTGACCATCTGCAACAGCTGTCATGCTCAGTGTAGCCATTAGTATAGTTAACTATCTTTTTCTTTAAAAAAGTTTCAACTGTATCTACAGATAGTTTTTTATTTGTTTGAAAACAACTATTTTAGGCTGGAGAAGTTTGGAATTTCTTATGTGATCTCCCAATTTGTGTGGTAGTAAAGTGCTCACAGAGTCACAAGTTAGAAACTTGATTTCTTTCTCCATTTTATTAATTGTGAGTTTGACTGACCAACTTAAGTATTTAATTTCCATTATTTATAATAAAGTACTTTTCAATTCAGGCTGAATCTCAGAAGAAAAAAATATAAAAATGTAACTATAATTACTTCAGAACAGTTGAAACATTTTTATTGTGATAAAAATATGTATAACATATATATAACATATAATGTACCATTTTAACCATTTTTAAGTATGTAGTTCAGTGACATTAAATGCATTCTTATTGTGGTACAGCCATCTTCACCATCCATTTCCAGTATGTTGTCATCTTCCCAAACTGAAACACTGTATTCATTAAGCAGTAACTGTGTAATGCTTCTCCACTACTTCCAGTGTCTGGTAACCACCTTATCATTTTATTTTTCTATAAATAGGACAATATTTTTTGAGTAAGGGCAGTAAATTATCATTTTGTTCTGTGAACCCTGAAAATGAGACCAGTCTCAGTTAATTTAGAAAGTTTATTTTGCCAAGGTTGAGGACATGTGCCTGTGACATGGCCTCCAGAGGTCCTGATGACACGTGCCCAAGGTGGTCAGAACACTGCTTGGTTTTATACGTTTTATGGAGACATGAGACATCAATCAACATACATAAGTTGAACATTGGTTCTGTCTGGAAAGGCAGGAGGGGCTTCCTGGTTGTAGTTAGGTAAGAGACAAAGGGTTACCTTCTTTTGAGTTTTTGAGTTTCTGATTAGCCTCTCCAAAAGAGGCAATCATACACACATTTATCTCAGTGAACAGAGGGGTGATTTTGAATAGAACGAGAGGCAGGTTTGTCCTAAGCAGTTCCCAGCTTGACTTTTCCCTTTAGCTTAGTGATTTTGGGGCCCATTTCCTTTCACAGCTCCAAATCATCTAGGTAAGACATTTTTTCTTCCTTTTTAAAAAATCTTTTGGAAGTGTAACTTACTTTCTCAGGGCCTAATCAGAGAAACAGAGCTACAGGAATATGTATATTTCAAGTTTAAATTCAGTTCTTTAATGTGTTTAATAAAGCTTCTCATTTTTAATTAATAATTTGAAATTTCTTGTTCTCAGCTGCCAATATACTCTTCATATATTGGAAAAAATTATTCTACAGCTGTAGGATGCAGCAGCAAGTAAGGCAATTATACAAATGCAATTTATTTAAAGCTTTAACCATTTACGTGAAGCTACACATTCGATTTGTATGGCAATGACTTTCAGAAATCGGATTTGTAATTTATTTGATGTAATTTCAGCCTGAGAATATCTTTGCAATACAATAATGAAAAAATAGTTTATTGAAGGATGGCTTAATGAAATGTAAAGAGTATGAAATGAAATGTAAATCAAATATAACTTAGGGGCAATTTGCATAAATGGCATTTAGCTATTGGGCATTTTTATATTTGTATATGCATTTTCTAGTACAAAAACGTGGTTATACAAATGTTTGTTTCGTTAGGAGCAATCTCTTAAATATAATTAGATAACAGAAATTTTTGTGTATTTTTTATTTTCTTAAATGAATTGGTATTGTCAGGCGAGCATTTGATTTGATCAGTATATTGTTTTCTCAAAGAAAAACCTTAGAGGTTTGAATAACCATAACTGTAAATGCATTAAGAACCTCACTGGCAGTAGCACTGCAAAGCTCAAAGGCACTCAGTGTAACCTAATTACTAGGAATGACATTTGTATTAGTGCTAGTGAGATGTGAGCTTTTTGTACTGAAGGCTGAAGAGATATCAGATTAGGTACAGAGTGAGCAGAAGGGACATATTTCAAATTTACCTTTGAAATCCTAGAATTCAATGACAATGATGTGACTGGGTTATTGATATCGTAGGCACAGATAGGATGAAGAAATGAGTATGTAGAGATTACTAATTAGTGAATACATATTTTAATCAAGACATACTTTTCTAGCATCAGGGTCAGATCAAGGTTTTACTGGGGACATGAAGCAGACCATTTGGAGGCAGTCCTCCTAAAAAAATAAAAAATTACAAATACAAATTATATACAAGTCAATATGTATTTAGAATGAGAAAAGAAGTCACAACTGATTACAGTTTCAAAAAAGATGTTCAATGACATTATCAGAATAATATTTGGAAAAATAGCTGCTGAGTACATTTTTAAACTACTTTTTTTTTACATCTATAGGATGCATAATGTTTGAGCGCCTCCTCATATGACAAGGACTTTGTAATTTTTTATAGATATAGAAAGATAAATTAGACTTTACTGTAGTATGGTTAAGAAGATTTTGTTTTTGTTACTGATAATTGAGCTGTATAAAATATGCATCTTTACTCGCAGACATAGTGTTTATAGAACAGCTGCAGATTTGGCCTCTGCAAATGCAGTGTCTGAGAAGTTCTATTTCATTGTGAATACCATCAAAAAGAAAAAAGAAAGGTCTGCTGCATTTGTAATTGTATATGCACTATCAGCTGTATTCCTAATAAGAAAAACTTGACTAGGCATTGATTAAAATGAAATTGTCTGCTTACACTATTTTGTCTCCTGATTGGAAGAATTTTCCACAGAGTAGCTTTGGGCTGTGTAAATTGAGACTCTGCTTCTCTCCCATTTGCCACAAATCTTTAGTTCTAGTTGCCGTTTGTGGCAGAGGTTACACATTCAGGGCTTTTCATAGACCTCTGACTACCTTCATATCAGGACCCCATGTGAGTTAGTACACTGGGAAAGGGATGTATTCCTAGAAGCCATTCCTATAGTGGAACAGATGGTAAATTAACTACACTTAGAAATGACTGAGAACCACTTACGTATATCCCACTAAAAACAATGTACTACCAATTCTGAATGTACCACCCAAACTGAATATATCACCCTTTGTGTGGTCGCCAGCTTGCTCACTGTGACTCCCTCCACCTGACACCAGTAGAAGATTGCTGGAGGGGAACTAGGAGTGGAAAGGGAAAGATATTTTGTGGGAAAAATATCTTACTTTTGCAAATTTTACTAAAACATATAATCATGGACACATTGCTAAGACCTCTTTCAGGTACCTGCAGGGACATTTTCAAATGAGGAAGCCTGAGGCTTAAGCTTTCTGATGAGTTCTATGGTAAACTCAACTCTGTCAAATAAGTGCTGTTTCTGCAATGATAGAAATCTAATATGGTAGCTTCTAACCATATAGAGCTGTTGAATACTTGAGATTTGGTGAGTGCAACTAAGGAATTGAATCTTTAATTTCATGTACTTTAAATTATTCTCAATTTAAACAGATACTTGTACTTTATGGTTAATGTATTGGACAGTGTCTATCTAATTTATCAATATATTTATGCAAAATTAAGGCTCATTTAATTCTGTTGAAGGTATTATGTATCATACCATATTCTGCTTAACTTTGGATATCATTTAGGCATTAAACTCTCAATTGTGGCCTAATTGTATACTACATAGGATTCATGTATTGCCTACTGAGTAAGTAAGCAATTTTCATAATTATGGACAAATAGTATGCTGGCAGACCTATGCATATTAAACTGAAAAAATACTTTTAAAGTGGTTCTTCTGGTTGGGATTTTACAAATATGATTATTAGAACCAATTATATTTAAAACCTATATTATGGGCTAAAATATGTGTTTTCAAAGCAGGGGTTAAAACTTTTTCATGAAGTACTTTCATTTTTCTCTTAGGAAATTTAATAAGGCATCTCCAAAGACAGAGGGAAAGTGGATTATTTGGTTGACATGCTTAATATTTTATTTCACTGCTTAGTTTGCTAATCCTAGTGGTTCAAACCAGATTTCAAAATCTGGGCTAAATCTCTATCATGCTGTAATACGGCATGTGGCAGAAACTCCTGAATATTCAATTGGTAGGAAAACAGAAAGCATCCATATTGTTTAGTACAATTGTGTGAACTGTTATGACATATAATTACATACAATTTTCTGAAAGACTATGTATTTTATTAATTGTATGCCTAGCACAGGGAAGGAACTTTTCATTACTGTTAATGCAGTGAATAGGTGACCTTTCAAGCATCATATATAAAGTTTTAATATGTACTTTAATAGAATAACTGATGATTTTCTGTTTGCGTGCTGTTGCTTTTATTTGCACAGTTGGGTGTTGACAGGATTTGGAATAGATGTTCTGTATGCATCTACGTGTAATAATTATAATTAATGTTTAGAATGACCAGATTAACTTTTAAAAATTGAGATAATATTTACATAATATAACAAACCATTTTAAAGTGTACAATTCAGGAAATTTATGCAAAATCTCTTTTCAGAAATTTAGGACTCATGATATGTTTTATTTGCAGATTTCAAAATTTTTTTTCCTGCATTTTTTTTTGTTTAAAAACTGTAAAGCCTGTATATATTTAAAAATTAAAAACATTTAATTATCACTTGGTAGTAATTTGTAAAATCCTAAGTAGAATTTTATGTTGTTACATAAAATTTCTTTAAAATTGAGAATTTTAATCCTAGATTGCTTCCTGATAGATTGGTCACTGCATTTTATTCTCAGGTGCGTAATTTTTTTCTATAGGCTCTGGTTGTGTCATATATATCAATTGTAATTTGGCTTTTCAAAATATCAAATGCCAACTATATGTAAAATAAAAAAATTTCTGTGACTATGAAATTCAGTTCAATTGTCAAAATGTGCAAAAGCCCCAAATGTCCTCTTTTAGCCTATTTTGTTGACTTTGGTGATTTGTCAGTCTTAAGGTAACAGACTATGTTAGTTTTCTATTGCTGTGTAATAAGCCACAAACTCAGTGGCTTATAAAAACATAAATTAATGATCTCAGACTTTTTGTAGGTCAAAAGTCTGGGCATAGCTGGATCTTGTGCTCAAGTTCTTATATGCTAAAGTCATGGTCTCCCCTGGGCTACGGTCTCATCTGGGATCTCACAGGATCCTCTTTCATGTTCAAGTGGTTGTTTGCATAATCCAGTTTTTTGGGGCTGTGTAATTGAAGCCCACATTTTCTTGCTAGCTCTTGTTTGGAGACTGCTCCCAGTCTCTAGAGGTCTCCTCTCGTAAGTCCTTGCTACATGGCTCCTACACAAGGCCCCCTTTTTTCAGACCAGCAGGAAAAGCTCTCTTTTGCTTTGAGCCTTATCCTTCAAGGAGGACCCAGTCTCTTTTAAGGACTCCCAGAATCATCTCTGTTTTGACAAATTCAAACTTTGGGACCTTAATAATATTAATAAAATATTTTCATCCTTGTCATAGCATATAACATCATACTGGGAGTGAAATCTATCGTATTTAAAGTCCTACCCACCCCCAAGGGGAAGGGAATCTTTAGAGTGTGTGCACCAGTGGGCAAGAATCTGGGATGCCACCTTAGAATTTTGCCTATCATAGGAAGCCATGGGAAAATTTGAAAATGTGTTTTTTAAAAAAATGTATTAGACTGTATTTTTTAGTGCAGTTTTATATTTGTGTAGCGCGTTCCCGTATAACCCCCTTTTCCCTTCACAGTTTCACCTATTATGAAAGTTTTGCATTAATGTACATTTGTTAAAACTGATGAACTAATATTGATACAGTATTATTAACTAAAATCCATACTGTACATTAGGGTTCATTCTTTGTGTTGTACAAATCTATGGATTTTGACAAATGCATGTCATGAATCCACCATTGCAATATCATACAGAATAGTTTTACTTCCCTAAAAATTCCATGCTCCACCTGTATTCATCCTACCTTCCTCCTGCCCATCACTCCCACTACTGATCTTTTTACTGTTTCTACTATTTTGTCTGTTTTAGAATGTCATTTAATTGGGATCTTACAATATACAGTTTTTCATACTGGCTTCTTTCAGCAGTATGCTGGCTAATGCTCTTTCATGTCTTTCCACAGCTTATAGGTTATGATTTTTTAAATCACTCACTAATATTTGATTGCACGGATGTACGCTAGTTTGTTGATTCAGGAAGCCACCCAATGGGTCTCTTTGAGACTTGCTGGGAAATTGTCTGCAGAGGTGACATTGAAATTCACTTGGAATCTTCCTGCAGGGGAATAGGAGGAAGGGGCTTCTCTTTTGGTTTCAGTGGACTTTATTCTCTTCTTGCTTCTGTGGTATGTGGTGGAAGTAAGCCAACCCCTGAGGAGGGTCCAAGTTCACTGCAGAGAATCTCATGGGTGTGTTATTGAAATGGGAAACTGCTGGTTGGAACATCTTGAGACTTGCCAGGAAACCACTTGGGATGCTAGTGGAACTGGCTGGGAAGTTGCTTATGTAGGTACTGCTGCAACTTGCTGGGATGCGAGTATCACTGGGTATCTTTAAGTTGCTGATTGCCATAGGAAAAACAAGAGAACAAAGCATGTTGGAACCAGAAAGAGAAGCTCCTTCCTCCTGCAGTGTCCCCTCCAGCAGCCTCTAATAACAAAACTTAATGTTACAGCAGCTGGCAAAGAAAAGATACAGGGCCCAACTCCCATATAACAAAGCAGTACAGTGAAGGGCAAATTTGGAGCTGACAGGCAAGAGGTTGATAAATGGCACACTTTCTGTTTCAACTTTGCTGACAATTTTTTTTTCTTAAATCAGGACTGAGTGTTTGATTATTACCACATGCTTTTCTGTAACCATTGATGTGGTTATATAGTTTTGTTTTTTAATCTGTTAATACGGTAAATGACATTAATTGGATTTTTGGATGCTAACCCCATCTCACATTCCTGGATAAGCCAAACCTCATCATGATGTGTTTCTTTTTTCCCCCCATATTACTGGGTTTGATTTGATAATATTTTGTTAAAGATCCTTCCTCAAGACAGTGGCATTCTGCTTGAGGAAGGCAGCTTTCTTGGAGGACTGTAATTTAGGTGATCGTTGCTTTAGCTTCCCAGTCACCTTTGGCTCCCCGATCCCTTTGGCTTTTCCAGCTGTCTGACTGCTATTTTGGAGCCTAGAGGAAGCTTGGGTCTTTGTGACAGAAGGTATAGTGGACAATTCTGAGTCTGCCCGTTTGGAGATGCCATTCAGCTTTTGAAAGGAGGCCTTCTTGGGATGTTGCTGTTTCTGCAGCTGCTGCTTTGCCTTTGCAGCTCCCTTGACCTTCTTGGCTGGTTGGCTGCTGTTCTCAGACTTGGGGATGACCTGAGGCAAGTCTACATTTGTAGGTGTGGCTGTTTCAGAATTTCTGGTACTGGGGGATAGAATTGGAGAATTTCTTGAACTTGGCAATAAAGAAACCATCCATATTGTGGGTATGAGGGTAGAAGCGTCAGGTAGAATGCAGACTGGAGTGGAAGCGCCTTTCTCGAAAGCAGGTAAAACCTTCCTGGCCAAAGTCTAGGCCTGTGGGCACCAGTTGCACATTCTGCTTTTTCAGAGCATAGTCTACCACCCACTCATTCTCTTCCACCATGATAGAACAGGTGCAGTAAACCAAGTAGGCTCCTGTCTTGGAGGTGGCATTGACAGTCGATAGCACTCAGGATCAACTCCTTCTGGAGGTGAGCACCCATCCTTGTTAGTCTTCACAGCTGGGTCCTTGGAGATGATCCCAGTGCCACTGCAGGGAGCATCCAGCAGTACTCAGTCAAAGCCCTACACCACCTTGGGGAACTGGCACCCATCATAGTGACTGATAACGGTGTTGGTAACTCCCAGCCAGGGCAGGTTGCCCACAACACTTTTGAGCCTCTCAGCATTGGTGTCATTGGCAAGGATCACACCCGTGTTCTTCATCAGCTGGGCCATGTAGCTGGTTTTTCCTCCAGGGGCAGAACACATGTCCAGGATCCACTGATGTTCCTGAGGTGCCAAGGCCATGACAGGCAACATGCTGGAGGCTCTCTTAGCACCCAGCCAGGTACTTGAAGGTAGCCCCAGTGGACACAGAAGAATCATATACCACTAGTCCAGTCTTTGACCACTTGCCCAGGGGATCCAGGTTAATCCTACGATTGATTAGAGCCTGGGCAAGGTCTTGGCATTGCGTTTTAAAGGTATTGGTCCGGAGGGTGACAGGCCAAGGCACCTCATTAGCTTCTAAGAACTCCACCAGCTCAGACAGTGGGAAGAGGTCCATGAAAGAGATCCATGAGCTTGCCAAGCAGGAAGTCTCCATATGAGTAGTAAGTGGCCAGATCCTTCTTGAGACAGTTCAGGTATTCAGAACGAGTCCACCCTTCCTCCTGCTGAGCCCCAAAATCACACAGGATTCCCACCATATCCCGGATTCACTTGTGAACTCGTTGCAGGTCTGGAGCCTGGGCATCCTGCTCCATCTCCCCAGTAGGGGGCAGCACAAACGGCTCCTCATCCACATTGATCTGCAGGCCCCCATCTGCCTCCTCTTCCTTTGGGGGGCCTGACTCAGGGGTCACTTGTTCCTCTTCCTCTTCATCCTCCATCTCCTCTTCACTCCACTGGACCCCAGCAGAAGCCTCCCGGGCCTTCTGCTTCCAAGCAGTTTTTTCAATGGGCAGCAACTCTTCACCTTCCTCCTCATTCTCAGAGTTGAAGTCAGTTCCATAGTCATCTACCATATCAGCATCACTGTCCTCGGAGCCCCGGAGGTCCCCGTGGTTCACCACATCATCTTCTTCAGAGTCTTCCTCCTTCTTTTAGCAGCATTAAATAGGGACTGGGTTCCCTTCTTACCACCTGTCTGGACAGTTCCTGCAGAGATCCCTTTTGGGAGCTTTCTAGGCAACGGCTTGGCCTCAGGAGACTTGTTTGTCTCAGGGGCTTCAGCAGAGCCCAACCTCCTCTTGGTTGCTCTCTTTCGAGCAGGACTAGACAACCTCTTGGAATTTTCATCACTTACTGCAGGCAAGAATCTGGCGAGTTCTGTCTCGGCGCCCTTCTGCTTTTGGCCTTTCGGCCTGGGCCCCGCTTCTCCTTCTTCGTAGGGGCCAACTTGCGCCCCATGGTACAGAACGTGGATTACGGCCTGAGACTGCCCTTCGGGCGGCGCTCCACGTGCACTCCGGGGCTAGCTTTCTGCCCGCATTCGCCACAGAATCGTTCCACGCAGGTGCACGGGTAGTGCTCAAGTTAAACTTTTGAGATTGAAGAGGGGGTTATTTTGAGTCAGTTTTGTAATTTGTCTCTTTTAAGCAGTTGATTCATTTAATTTATCCAAGTTATTGGTATAAAATTGTTGATAATGTTCCTCTATTGTTTTGATGTCTGAAGTATCCAGAGAAAATCTCCTTTTTATTTATGATATTTGTAGTCTGTGTCTTTTATATTTTAATCCGATGGTCATTCTAGTATTTATCATTTAAAATGTTTTTCAAAAAGCAGCTTTGGGTTTTTTATTTCTTTGATTATTGTTATTATTTCTTACTATGTACTTTGATTTTAATTTGCTTTTTTGCCTACCTTGTTAAGGTAGAAGTTTATTTTCGTTTTTTTTTTACTATAAAATTTCTTCTAAACCAGTGGCTCCCAAACTTTGTTGCAAATTGGAATATTCTGGGGAATCCTTAAAAAGGAATAATTATTTCTCCAAACCCCAGATATCTTTATTTAATTGATTAAATTGATATGGGGTACAATGGGATTTAAAAAAAACTTTCCATATGAATTTTAGTGTGCAGCACATTTGGGGAAACACTGTACTGAGCAGTATTTTAGCTTTCTCCCACCAATTTTGATATATTGTGTTTTGATTTTTATTCAAGATGTTTTAAAATTTCCCCTGTGATTTCTTTTTTCCATTGGTTATTTAGAATTATATTGTTTGACTTGTAGATATATCAGGACTTGTTCCTTAATTGATTTCTATTTTAATTCCTTTGTGATCAAAGAAAGTACTCTGAGTGATTTCAATCAATTTTTTTTTAAGGCCTGGCATGTGCCCAATTTGGTTAATTTTTTAATGTGCATTAGCAAATTGTGTGCTATTGTTGGGTGAGTGTTCTGTAAATATCAAATAGGTTAACTTGTTGATGGTGCCACTCAACTATTTTATATTCTTACTGTTTCTGGTCTCTTTGTTCTGTCAGTTACTGAGAGAGTAGTGTTGAAATCAACTACTATTATAGGTTTGTTTTTTTCTCCTTTCAGTTCTAGTTTTTGCTTCACATGTTTTGAAGCTCCATTATTAGGTGCATAAATATTTAGAATTCTTACATATTCTTTTTAATAAATTGTCATTTTATAGCTCATTACTGCAGTTGCCTCCTACTCTTCCATTTGATGACCACTTTTGCAAGCTTCAGGGGGACCAGGATCAAAGTTGGGGCCTGGCACCCCCACTATTCTGCCAGCTGGGGAGAACAAGTCACAATTACGAATTATCACAACAGTTAGCACCTGTACTTTGGAGATCTGCAACGTGAGGAGGCCCCAGCTCACTTTTTACTGTGAAAACAATGATATTCCTTCAGCCTGAGGGAATTAGTGTTGATGAAACCGGTGGCATCGATTGGCTCATAATTGCCCTGCACGTTGATGCCCACGAGATCCTCCTTGTAGAGAGACCATAGCAACTCCTGGCTGATGATATACACCTGGCCCTTGAAGCTGGGCACCAGCACGATTTCCCTTCCATTTGCTCCTGGGACTTGGTGGTGTAATGGTGGACAAATTTACACTCAGGGTTGATTTTGTGCACTTCCTAATCCATAGTGAAGGACTTAATGTCTTAAATGAGTGTGGTAAAGGATGGTGCCTGCTGGGGTCTTGTAGATGCCTCTGGACATTATTCCAATGAAGCGGTTCTCCGTAATGTCAATACAGCCCACGCCGTGCTTGCCTGTGACTTCGTTCAGGTACACAAAAATCTCCAAGGAGGTCTGGTGGGGTGGTGCCATCCTGATGGTCACTTTCACAGGGACTCCTTTTCTTGAACTTGATCTAGAAAATTTCGGGTGTGTTATGGGCTTTGCCTGGGTCCTTGGTATATCGGTAATAACATCTTTGCCTTTATGTTCATTTTTGAAAAATATTTGATCTGGCTGTGTGATTTTAGTTTCACAATTTTTTTCTTACAGCATTCTAAGAGGGTCATTTCATTTCCTTCCTGCTTGCATAATTTCTGACAAGACTTATGTGTTATTGTTATGTTTGATCCTATGTACATAATGTGCCTTTTTTTTTTCTGGCTACTTTTAAGATTTTCTCTTTATTACTTTTTTTTAAAAGCAATTTGATTACAACATGTCTTGTCATGGTTTTTCTTTATTCTGCTTGGGCTTTGTTGAACTTGGATTTGCAGGCTGATAGTGTTTATTAAATTCAAAAAAATTGGGAGCATGTTTTCTTTAAATATTTTCTTGACCACTTTCCTCTTATTTTAGTATTTCAATTACAAAAATGTTAGATTATTTGTTGTCCTTACATATTATCAAGACTATTCATTTTAAAATGTTTTCTTCCTTTGTACTTGGTTTAAAATAATTTATATTGCTATGTTTTCAACTTCACTGATATTTTCTGAAGTTTTTTGTCTACTGATAATGTCATCCAGCACCATTTTCCTATCAAAAATGTTTTTAAATATTTAGACAATTGGTTCTTCTTAATATGTTCTGTTTGTCTTCTAATTATGTTCATATTTCCTTTAAGTCTTTAATCTTATTGAACTTATTTTAATAGCTGTGTTAAGGCCTTTTTATGTTACTTTTGTTATCTTTGTTAATTCTGGACCTGTTTTTATTGACTGATTTTTCTCCTAGTTCTGGGTAACATTTCCCTGCCTTTTATTTGCCTGTCTCTCTCTCTCTTTTTTTTGTTTTTTTTAACTATTAATCATTGAATATTAGTATTTACAGTGTTCAGTTGAATTTGAACACTGTAAATACTAATTTACATTGGTTTTTCTTTTTGGTTACTAATGTAACACTAATTACATTTTTCTTTTAAATGGTCTTTCTCTCTACCACCGTCCACTTTTTTGGTAGGCATTTATATTATCTGCAGATCAGTCTGATCATATCAAGGCTTATTTTTATGCTTTTCAAGGATAATCTACGGTATTCTTTAGAGCTAGTTTAGACTCACTACTATGGCATGAGCTTTCTGGAGTCTCCACAGACTACTCTGGGTATTCAACAACAAGATTTCTTCATTCTTGGAATTGCTCACTTTATAGCTCCCCTGAAATTGATCTTTTCCTGCTAGTTACTTTTTATTTGGCTGCTTGGGGTTTCACCGTATGCAGCACAGATTCCTGTTCAAAGCCTCATGAGTATTCTCATGCCAATCTCTGCATAGCATTTTCTTTATCTGTAATATGTCACACAGATTCCAGCCATCCCAGCCTCTTCAAACTCTGATCTGTATCTCAAATTATTTGGACCATGAGGCTCTTTTTTGATTTCCCCATTCTTATACCACAGTTTGAACTTTGCATCTAGGTTGAAATAGAGACAAGTCTAGAACTTGAAATAGAGGCAGTCTTAGATATCACCTGATTTATTGCCCTTCTGTAAATAATCACAGGCCTCTTCTGCCTTTTGTCCGCTATCTGAAATAGTTTTATATATTTTGCTCACTTTTTTAGTTATGTATAAGATTTTGAGGGCAATCCTGTAGAAGTTCAGCATAATTATTTGTTCCACTTAAATTTAACGTAATGAATGTAATTATTCTAAACCTGAATATTGAATCTGGTTACTCTTAGAAACAAGTTTTATGTTACACTATGTTTTTATTTTCAGAAATTTCAAATAATTCTTTGTATGGAGACCATAAGATTATTTAACCAAGGTTATACTGATGTCTTAAAAAAAACTCTCAGGTGTTTCACAAGATACCCTTTAGGTCATTTAAATTTGCATGTTTGTATGTGTAAGTTGGCAGTGTACAGGTACAGCTTCTTTTAAAAATGGATTGGAACCTAACAATGAAAACATGCAGTTGTAATGGTTCTTACTGTAGTGCATGTTGAATTATGAGAGTTACTCATGGTTATATGCTATCCATGGGGACTTTTAGTGTGCTTGGTTGTATAGATCTGCACATTTTTAACTATGGGCTGATAACTATATTGAATCATAAATTCACTACTTATGCAATGTTTTCTAGGTGGACGTTAAATTTTAAAAGAATTAAGGGTAGGAATTAACTTTCTATTATTAAATGGTTTCTTGAACTTTAAATGAATGTCTTAAATGTAAATATTACTAATTTGTGTAATTAATACACAAATGTTTAATTATTAGTTTGGAACAAAAATTAATTACAACATTTAAGAATACTAGAAATGGAAAATATTTATAAATAAAAACAATTTAACTGACAGAAGCTCGTCAGCACTTAGCAACATTTATTTTTGATTACAAATGGTACTTTTTTTTAAGCACCATTTTTATTCTAGCTTTGCATCAGTATATCATCTAGACAGAAAGTGCTGAAGCAGGTTTTTCAGTGCTAGCCTGCAAAGGAATTGAAGGTGAATGTGGTTTTAGTTACATATCCTGCTTCCTCTACATCTGTGCTTTGTGTTTTATTACCTTGTTTAAAATAGGTTGTTGTCAAATATGTAAGTGTCAGGCTTGCTGATCATTTATATGCTTTAGTTTTATTAAAAAATATTAACTACATACAACGTGGTTCATTTATCAGCTGTTTTTTCTAGAATAATCTGTAAATTTGAGAATGTTTTACTAGTAGATACATGAGAAGTTAGTATCTCCAAGTTTTTCAGTCATGTTGGTTTACTGCCATGTGAAATTTATTACTGAACTTTCATATGAAAAAGATAAAACACACTGTCATCTTATCTTGTCCATTGTGCATTTCAGTTACAGAAACAAAATGATATGCTTGCAGTTCTGTGACATGATACACTAGAAAAATCTTTATTATAGAGATTATGTGACTCAGAGTTTGTGTGTACGTTTATGTATGACTCTCGCAGAATAAAGTTGTGTTTATGTGTACGCATAGTGATGTTTGTGTGTCTGCATGGACATAGTGATTCAGCAGATTAGATCATGAGCATTCTTTACATTTGTCTATATTAATTAAGTCTCTCACTGAATATGAACCAGGTACTGGCTAAGCTGTCTTATAATAAATATTATACTTATTACTTGTTTCAGTGGCTAGTATAGATAGTCAGAAGTGTTGCACCTTGGTCATTTCTTTGAAAATCTTAAATACGCTTCTTATGAGGAACTTACCATGTTTATACACGTATGGTGTTGTCTTCTACTTTTTTTGTTTGTTTTAGATAAGTGCTGTTGCTTAGCATTTAAGTGCTATTGCTTAGCATTTAAAGTAGAATGTTTTAGTTTTATAAATTAATATATATTTAGTTCTGTGACCTTGAGCATGCTATTTAATTTTCCCATGCCTGAGTTATGTCATCTCTGAAATAAGAATAATATAGTTCCTGCTTTATAGGATTGTGTTGAAGATTAAATGAGTTAACATATGAAGCACTCAGAACAATTCGTGAACCCAAGCAAATTTTCAGTGAGTAGTAGTTATTATCATTAGTCGATTTAAGAATCAACCAGTAATCTTTATTTTTCTTTTTTATGTCTCTCTCTCTATATATATATATAATATTTACATTTCATAAAATTCACTCATGCTAAGTATAGAAATTCATATATAGTGAATTTATAGGGTTTTACAGCTATCACTGTAATCCAATTTTGGAATATTTTAATCATCCTGAAAATACTCCCCATGGTGATTTACATGTTACTCTTATTTCTTACCCCTACCTCCAGGCAACCACTAATCTACTTTGTATTTCTATTGATTTTCCCTTTCTGGATATTTCATTAAATAGAATCATACAATAAATGGTATTTTGTGTTGGCTCCTTTCCCTGAATGTAATGTTTCTGAGATTCATCCATGTTATAGCATGTATCTGTATTTTGTTCCTTTTTTTGCTGAATATTATTGTTTAGGTTCACCTCATATTGTTAACTCACATACCATTTGCTAGACTTTTGTGTTGTGCTGCTTTTAGGTACTATGAATAATACTACTATGAATATGCTTTCATAACTCTTTCTGTAGATACATGTTTTCATGTCTCTTGGGCAGATTTCTAGGTATGGTATTGCTGACTTGTATGATATATTTATGTTTCACTTTTGAAGAAATTGCCAAACTGTTTTCCAGGGTTACCGCATTACATTCCCATGAGTAATGGATGAGGTTTCTCTTTTCACCACATCCTCACGAACATTTGTTATTTTTTTCTTTCTTTTTTTTTAAATATATATACTTTTTATTGCATTTTAGGTTTGGGGGTACATGTGAAGAACATGCAAGATTGTTACATAGGTACACACATGGCAGTGTGATTTGCTGCCTTCCTCCCCATCACCTATATCTGGTATTTCTCCCCATGCTATCCCTCCCCAACTCCCCACCCCCCGCTGTCCCTCCCCTTTTTCCCCCTGACAGACCCCA
>PVKV010000864.1:210475-242322 GCA_004027835.1 Alouatta palliata | reverse complement strand
GTTACCCGGGCTGGAGTGCAATGGCGCAATCTCGGCTCACCGCAACCTCCGCCTCCTGGATTCAAGCAATTCTCCTGCCTCAGCCTCCCGAGTAGCTGGGACTACAGGCACGTGCCACCACGCCCAGCTAATTTTTTGTATTTTTAGTAGAGACGGGGTTTCACCACGTTGACCAGGATGGTCTCGATCTCTTGACCTCATGATCCACCCGCCTCGGCCTCCCAAAGTGCTGGGATTACAGGTGTGAGCCACCGCGCCCGGCCAGATTTTATCACCTTTCTATGTCAAAAGTAAACAAACATAAGACCAGATTTCCATTTGGATACACTAAAATCACTAAGTTGCCATACAGTATATAAAAATTCATTATATGAAATTTCAAAATAAATATTTGATTGCTGTAGTTTACAATACTATATATAATTATACATGTTAGTCTTACGTATATTACACTGGAAACTTCACATTGTAAATGTTAGAAATAGAACTGCCGCAAGGGGAGTTAATTGTAACACATTACGTACAATGTGCTGGGTGCAGGTATGGCTGTAATTAAGGTGTCAGCCAAGCCTAGGGTCTCATCTAAATACTCAGCTAGGGAAGGAGCTGCTTCCAAGCCCATGTGGTTGTTGGTAGAATTCATTACCTCATGGGCTGTTGGACTGAGGGTCTCAGTTCCTTGCTGGCTCTTGGTCAAAGCCTATCTTCTGTTCCTTGCCAGGTGGATCTCATGGTAGCTTGCTTGCTTCATCAAAGCATGTAAGTCAAGAAAGCAATAGAGAGAATCGGATAACAAGATCATGAGACTTTATAACACAATCACAAAAGTGACATCCTATTCTCTTTTCTATATTGTTAGTACAAATAAACAAGCTGTTAGGCATCCTAATTTTGCCAAACAAGTTGGTGAACAGTATCTCATTGTGATAGTAATTTGCATCTCCCCGATTACTAATGAGGCCAAGTATCCTCTAATAGCTTTATTCACCATTTTTCATTTTTTATAAAATGCCTTTTAATGTGATTTTTCCTTTTTTGTCAAAGGTTTGTAGAAATACATACATACACATATAATATTACTTTGTTAATTAAATGTGTTACATACTTCTGGATATATGACATATTTCTACTTTATATTGTTTATGAATAAATTTTTAATTTTAATGTAGACACTATTTTTGTGCTTTATCTAAAAAATTCTGTCCTATAATGAGGTCAAAAAGATAATGTTAAATTTGTTCTTCATGCTTTTCATACATATATAAATTCAATGTTGGTTTTTGTACATGGAATGAAGTAGAATTTATCTTCATTTTTCTCCAAAAATTATTCTCTTACCATTTATTGAATGAAATGCTCTGTCCTTTCTCCAACATCTAAAACACTCCTCCATCATATATCAAAACTCAATGTGTATGTGGGTCTTTTTCTGGGCTCCCTCATCTGTCCAATTACTGTTTGTCTACTCCTGTATCAATTCTATACTGTCTTAATTACATAGTTTTATAATAAATCTTGATATCAAGAACAGTAAGATTTTATTCCCATCTCCTGTAGTATTTTGATTCTTCCTGACTCTGTGGTCTTTCATATAAATTTTAGAATCAACCTCTCAGATTTCATGAAAAATCCTCTTCAGAGTTTAATTGGAAATTAATTTACTTGGAAATAATTAGTATTGGTACTATATTGGGTCATCCTATCTATGAACATGGATTACCTCACTATTTACTTGGCTTTGTTTAGTGCTTCTTACCTAAGTTTTACAATTTTCTTCATACAGGACATGCATACATTGCATTAGGTTTATTAAGTGCCTTATAGTTTGATGTGGTTATTAATATACATCAAACCTTTCTTTTTCTTTAAAACTTTTTAAACTGTGGTTAGAATTTATTATTTTTACATTTTCCCTCAGTAAAAGCAAGCTGCCCTGTTGTGAGCTGAGCTGCCCTGTGAAAAGTTAAGGAACTGAGGCCTCTAGTCAATAGCCAGGAAGAAACTGAGGCCTATCCAAAGCCAGTGAGTTAGCTCGGAAGAGGATCCTACCTGGGTTGAGTTTTGACATGACTACACTCTTGTGAAAGACCCTAAGCCAGAAGACGCAGTTAAGCTGTCCTGAATTTCTGACCTATAGAAACTGTGATGTAATAAATGTTGTTCTAAACTCCTAAATTTTGGGGTAATATGTTATGCAGCAATGAATAACTAATACACATATAATGGGGAAAATGGGGTTAAAGGCATAACCTTTCTAGAAAGATTTTGAAACATCACAACTTCAATTATTGTTTTCAATAAGGAGTTAACTCCTACTATTTCAGGCATTAATCAGTTTTGTAGGGAAGGTTCATTTGGTGATAAGAGATGATCAGATGATCAGTAAAAATTAGAAAACACTGCATTACCATTCAAGAAAACACATCTATTAACTTTTAATTAAATCAGTAAGCATTTATAAGACACCTACAATTTGTGCAGCAATGTTTTAGATGACAGAATGAAAACAACATAATTAAAAGATAGCCCCTGCCATTGATTGAACTAGAGTCTATCGATGCATAAACTACTTGCTGAGATTATGCAAGGCAGGTTGCAAAGCATTTTTATTCTTCCAGGCCATCTGGATACCTTACTCAGAAGCTCCAAATGGACAACACAGCTTCTAAAATTTGGTTAGCTTACTTCTAGAAATTAGTTTATGTAATAGGAGGAGTGGCAATTAAACACCAGCATCTGGCAATATCACTGTAAGATGGTAGCATAAGCATAGATGCAAGGGAATCAATTTTCCAGCTTCTTTTAAAAATAACCCTGAAAATACACAAATAGAAGAACACTTGAGACAATCATTAATTAACAAAGACTTCTTGAGCACCCACTGTGTGCTGGGGACTGTATTATGCACAGCATAACAGAAGAGAATGAATTAGACATGTTTCCTGTCTCCACTCAGTTTATCTTGTGATGAAAGATACACAAATAAATTATAACCACATAGGATGATGCATCCGATGAGGGAAATTATAGCATGGTGAGGATCACCTCCCTGCAGTCTACACTGTGACCTGAAGGAAGAAGAGAATGAGAACATTACTAGTGGAGGAAGCAGCATTCCCAAGGCCTGGAGATGAAGAATTTGGCCTTCAAATAACAAAAAGAGCAGTGTCGCTGGAATGTTGGGAGTACATTGGAGGGAAGAGTGAACAGAGCTCTGTAGTCAGCTGAGAATGTTGTATGTTATGTGAAATGCAATAGGAAGCCTCTGAAGGAATGTAATTAGGGGAGTGACCTGGTCTGATTTACACTGCTAATAGATCACTCTAGCTACTGTGTGGATAGCAAAGGTTGGGAGAACAGCAGTGGAAGCTGGCACTGACCTCTGGATTTCGTAATCAACTGTCGCTTGTGTCTGTCCTGTATTTCTCTGATATTTGCTCCCATTATGTTCTGCTTCTTGTTCTTTTCTTCCACGTTCTAGAAGGATTGACAGAACTCATTTTCCGATGTGCCATTTCAGTTTTCTGAAGTACCCCATTTTCTGTCTCTATTACGGTTGAAAATTGTTCAATTGTGCTTTTTGTCTTCACATAGACTTTTCAAATCTCAAAACTGCATTTTCTTCATGTCTGTTTTATCTAGTTCCATGGGTGCAAGATATCTTTTATCTTTTAAAAAACAATATTATTTTTTTTTCCCTTATTTACAAAATGTAGGCATCTTCACATTTGGAAAAAATAGAAAGTACAGATAAGCAAAAGGAAGAAAATGAAAATGTAGCTTTAATTGCACACTTCACAGATCATTAATGTGTGCATATGTGATTGTAAGTTTTGCCCCCTTTTATTGTCTATCTTCTTTCACTTAAAATACATCATGAAAATCTTTCCATATGAACATTCATCTCCAACATGTTTTAAAGCAGAATTATGTTGTGTGTCTATGCTTGTCATTTCAAGCAATATCTTTTCCTACTTATCCTTGAAACAATCCTTAAAACAGATCGCTGTTCTCAGGGATATTTTGGGGACCGTTCCTTCTTTTTACTTCATGTAATGTCCTTGAGAGAGTTTATCTATTCTCATGGCTTCAAGGATCACTTCAAATAAATGATGCAAATCACTAAACTATACTTCTAGCCCAAATCATTTTCTACTTAACTTCAGACCCATACTTAGCCAAATATGTAATATATCCATTAGATATCAGACAGTACTGTTTCTCAAATGGTAATGTATATTAAAATTATCTGAGAGATTGTTAAAAGACAGATTGCTGGGCCCTGCCCCCAGAATTTTTGATTTAATGCCTCTGAGATGAAACCCAAAGATTTGCTTTCCTACCAGGTTCCTAGGTGATGCTGATATTGCCATGGGGACCACATTTTGAGAACCACTGTCCTATAGCTACCTCAAATGCAGAATACTCTAAGTAGTAATCACCCTGTTTATCCCCAAAGCCTCTCACCCTTACTTTTAACATTCTATTACAGAGTGAAATTCAAATAGAAAGGTGTTCACACCACATGTATTCTACTCAGTGTATATTTCGTAAAGTGAACATTCATGTGTAAGCAGTACCTAGATCAAGAAACAGAACACTGCCAGCGCCCTCAGCAGCCACCTCATGACCTATTACTGTTGCTACCCCTGTCTACCAAACTGATTTCAGACTCCATAGCTTGGTTTTGCCTAGTGCTGTGCTTATGGAAACTGCATTGGACACTGTGGCTTGTTTGTGTCTACCTACCTTCACTCACCCTATTACTGCACTGCAGTGTCCATTTCATCCTCATGTGTGTCTGTCAGTCACACAGCTAGAAAGGTTAGGCACATTCTAGTCTCCCCACTTTCACATCCAATCTATGACCAGGTCTAGCAACTCTAACTTCTAGTTAAGTTTTCAACTCATCTCTATAATGAAAGTCTCCAAAACGATTCTTATCACCTCTTATGGGAGCCACTAAGATATTCTCTCAACCTGTTCTCCTGCCTCCTTTCTCTTGGTTCATCCACGTTGGTGCCAATTTGGTCATTTAAAATAGAAACTTGACACCCTCCTTTACTTCAAAGTAAAAATCAAGAACGAGGTTTTCAAACGCCATCACTTCTTCTTCGTGCAGTTTTATTCTTTCTTACAGTAAATGGGGATTCTCCACAGGGCAGAAAGCAAAGCTGATTGCAAGCTAAAAACTTTACATCTCTCTTCCTCCTCTACTTAGGAGGACTGACTTGCATCCTTTAGTTCAGTATAAAAAAAAAAGAAGAAGAAGAATTTTGGTGAATTCAGCGTGGCTCAGGTGACCAACCGTGGATAGCCAGCAGGGATCAAGGCCACAACCACAGGGGAGCCGTAACAGGAGTGGCATCCCCAATGCCTGCAACCCACACTGAGACTATACCACCCCATGTAATTGGAGTTCCTAAAAGCTGAATTTGACTAGACAGAGAGAAAGAAAATCCAAAAATAATAGAAAAGATGAGGAAAAAGATGAATCATCAGATCTAAAAGGTCCTGGGCAAGAATATTGAAACCACACTTTAGCATGTCATAATGATGTTTCCAAATTCCAAGGATAAATAACAAGTAAGCCAGAAGAGCACTGGACTAAATACTGGGAAAAGTTAACAGGAAACAGAAATTTTATCTTGGAATTCTGTACTCAGATGATTGTTCATATAAGAAAGAAAGTATGACATTTTTGGACATTCAAAGACTGAAAATATGCCACCTATGCCCATTTTTGGTCAATTTTAAAAAAAGCACTAGTGAAAATCATGTAGTCACTCAACAACAAAATATGACTGAATGTAGCGCTCAAAAGAGGGAAAGTAAAGATAAAATAATGAGCAGTATAACCAGTAAAACTTGTAATTATGTCTAAATAATTGTTAGTGGAGTTGTGTATTTTAATGCTATTAATAATTAAGAAGACTGGGCATAGTGGCTCACGCCTGTAATCCCAGCACTTTGGGAAGTCCAGACAGGTGGACCACCTGAGGTCAGGAGTTTGAGACCAGCCTGAACAACATGGTGACACCCCATCTCTACTAAAGATACAAAAATTAGCCAAGTATGGTGGTATACACCCGTAGTCCCAGCTACTTGGGAGGCTGAGGCAGAAGAATCGCTTGAACCCAGGAGAGGGAGGTTACAGTGGGCCAAGACCACACCATTACACTCCAGCCTAAGCGACAAGAGTGAAACTCCATCTCAAAAAAAAAAAATTGACAATAATAATAACAATTAAAAAGTCTTTCTTACTTAGAAGTAGAAGATGTTAAGTAAAGGATACTGAAACTACAATTCTGGTTTATGAAAATGATTGGTGGGAGGGCAGGTAGAACGTAAGTAAAGCATATTAATGTTCTTTCATTTTTGTAGAGGTAGTATTGCAAACATTATTACATTCTGGTTGATCAAAGACAAAGTTAACTTCTAATATGTTCGATGCAAAACTAAAATTAAATTAGCAAACAGTAGCCCCAGGGCTAGCTAGCTATTTTTATAAAGTCATATTGGAAGCAAGGCTAGGATTAGGGTGAGACATGTGAGGCAGGGTTTGAAATACCCTGGGATAGGATTCCCGTGATTACTTATTTTTACTGATTTTTCATATATTGTTCATTATGGATTTTCTGCATTGATTTTGATTTTTTTATAAACATTCATGCACCATTTAACAATACATTCTGAGAAATGCATTGCTAGGCAATTTCACAATTGTGCAAACATAGGGTGTACTTACACAAACGAGGTGGTATATCTATTTGTATTTATGTATTTTTTTCCTATCGAAAACTAATGTCCCAGCACATTACAGGATATCAATCTTTTTTCCTACTTGACCTGCAGTGGTAATACCAAATACCATATACCAGGTTTCTACTTATACTCCATGATAATCTTATAGGACCATTGTTGTATATATGGTCGATCATTGACCAAAACTTTGCTATTTGCGGTATAACTTTAATGCATGAAAATAGTATTTATCTTGACTACTGAGTTTTTGTCTCCCTTGTAAATTTTGCCCTCAAGTTTCCTCATTTTTCTCACTCTCATGTAAGCCCTACATCAAACTATTTGAAGAAATGTTATTTAAAGCAAATCCTAAACAACATATAATTTCATCTATATATATTTCAGTACGTATCACTGAAGATAAGGTCTCTCTGTTTAACATAGCCATAATACTATTCCCACATATGGGACTTTATTATATAATTCTATTTTTGTGTATGTTTCACATTTTCTATGTTAAAGAAGTTTTTAAAAAAAACTTATTTGAGGAAATAAACAAAACAGAGAAACTTGTCCAGTCCTTTTTAAAAAAAAAAACAACACTAGAGGCCGGGCGCGGTGGCTCACGCCTGTAATCCCAGCACTTTGGGAGGCCGAGGCGGGTGGATCACGAGGTCAAGAGATCGAGACCATCCTGGTCAACATGGTGAAACCCCGTCTCTACTAATAATACAAAAAAATTAGCTGGGCATGGTGGCGTGCGCCTGTAGTCCCAGCTACTCGGGAGGCTGAGGCAGGAGAATTGCTTGAACCCAGGAGGCGGAGGTTGCGGCGAGCCGAGATCGCGCCATTGCACTCCAGCCTGGGTAACAAGAGCGAAACTCCGTCTCAAAAAAAAAAAAAAAAAAAACACTAGAGAGTAAAAAGAAAGTAACAACAATATGCATGTACATATATGAATTAGGAGAGAATTGCTAGGCAAAGCATTTCATATAAATGACAGATACTCTAAATACCTTGATAGACCATTATACTTTTTTTTTTTTTTTTTGACAGGAGGTCTCACTTTGCAGTGCAGTGGTGCAATCACAGTTCACTGCAGCCTGGAGCTCCCAGGCTCAGGCGATCCTCCCACCTCAGCCTCCCAGGTAGCTGGGACTACAGGTGTCTGTCACCACACCCAACTGATTTTTTGTGCATTTTGTAGAGACAGGATTTTGCCATGTAGCCCAGGTTGGTCTTGAACTCCTGAGCTCAAGTAATCTGCCTGCTTCAGACTCCCAAAGTGCTGGGATTACAGGCATGAGCCATCAATCCTGGCCTTCATTACACATTTTATGAATGTAACAAAATAGTGTATGTACCCCATAAAAAATACAAGTATTATGTATTAATTTTAAAAAAAGAAAATAGGGGGAAAAGAGCCACCCACAATTCCACAACCATGACAAAACCCCTGCTATTCCTTGGGATATTTCTTTCAAATCATATATAAAAATAAAACTATAATTATCCTTAAAAAAAAAGCTAATGAAAGCAATGCAAATGAAATTAGTAAGTTCAGTAAAAGAAAAAATCAAAAGAAATATTTTCCATTGATAATATGGATATTAGCACTTTTGTACTTGATAAGAAATATCCGTTTATATTTGCAAAAATTTTATTCTTTATCAAAGAGATACAGAGATATATCATTTGCCAATTGACATTGCATTTAAATTTATAAATCAACAATACTAGAAAGACAAAGACATTTAGATAAAAGTTTCAAGGGTTTCCATTGCTCATAAGAAAAAATTAGAAATCCTCTCAACCTCTTTAGACCTTACACAATCTGCCCCTAAACGAATTCACTTTTGAGCTTTTCTTCCGTGCCTACCACAGGCTTTCCCTATGTTCAAATGTGCCAAAAACCTCCAGAATGGGGCTAGTTCCCTGTGGAATCATGTCCTCCTGCCAGTTCTCTCCTTAACCTGGCTACCTAGTGAGTGATCCTTCCAGGCACATTCTCAGAGAGGCATCTCTTGCGTTCACAATAGGATGAATTACTGTATTCTGCATCTCGTAGCAACTTTATTCTCCCTCTATGACATTTCTTATACTTTGTAAATATTCAACCTGTAGTTCACCCTCTGTAGACTGTGAGCCACCTGAAGGCAGTGGCTGTGTATTGTTCACAGCTCTTTAACCAGTGAGTAGCAGTGTTCAATATACAGTATATATCCAATAAATTATTTGTTGTTGATTTCAATTAGATGTGTACTATCTAGTCTAATGATTTATTTGCTATTTCTATTCTGGTACCATAGGATTTTTATTGCAGCCTTTTTAGTATCTATTTATAGCTGATGGAGTAAATGCCTCTTACTAGTTCTTTTCAAAATTCTCTTGACAACTGTCATATATTTAGAACTAGCTTGTCCAGTTCCAAAACAAGCAAACAGAAAGGACAGTTGGGATTTGGATTGTAATTGCATTATATGTCTATATTCATCTGGGGAAGAGCAACATTTGCATTATATTGTTTGCTGCCATAGCCAACCAGGATGCATTTTCCCCTGTAATGATAGCCCCCAGGGTATATGCACAGCATTCAGTTGGCTGACAAATTTCTGCTATCCTCGAGATAGAAGATAGGCAGGGAGTCATGAAGCATTCCTCTTCCAGTACAAATACACAAACATCCTCCAAAAGTGATAAAGTGGTGGAACATTCTCAGGAGAGCTTCAACTTTCTTCGCACTTTGTCCTGGGGGTTCTCTAATTTTACCCAGTCTCTGTGAGCTCTTAGACCTTACGTGATCTTCCCTTTGCTCATACACTAAAGCATCCAAGCAATATCAGCATCTTGGAATCCAGACCTACCCTCTAATATTCTAAATGTCCATACCAGTTAGAGGAAACCAGCATGCTCCACCTTTTCCACCTGAAGTCTTAGTTACAGAGGACTGTAATGGTTCTGAAGTCTGGAGGCAGGCACGTTTTCCTAATAATGGTGATTCTCTGACTCAATTAGCCAGGAAGAAAAGCAATAAAGGAAAGGCAGATGTCTGGCAGTTCTAAGCATTCTGCCTTAGGATGCCTACAGTAATGAGTAGGGGGAGGGAGCATAGTTTCACAGTTTTCTGCTTCGTTTGAGCTTCTGTGTACTTTATTTTAATATTAGAAATCCAAATGTTTAATAATATCAGAATGCCTAACTCCATTTGTCCTGGTCTTATCTTATATCCTTCAGAAAAATTGCATCCATAGTGGAGTCTCATCTCTTAGCCAGGGGTTAGTTTCCAAAACCAGCATTTGAAGGGACAATTGCTTATAGTCAAAATTATCCTTGAAAATTCTTAAATTGCCCCTCAAGAACAGTATACAGATGTGATCATCTTACAATAAATTCAACACCACTTTTTCTTCCAGTACTGAAATAGACTGCTGTTTCATAAGTTGCATACCCAGTGAAGGATTTGGCTTGCATCAGGGAGCTCTATTGCATGAAATATGCATAATCTTAAAAAAAACACGCACACGCACACAAACACACAGAAGCATGCTGCATGGAGTAAATAGAATTTAATTTGTATATGCTAAATGGGCATATGACATGACTCCACTATATTCCTTTTTATGTATATTTTGTTTTTTAATCAAATTTATTCACAAGCAGTTTATAGTTTCTGTAGCCATTATGAATGAGCTCTTTTTTTTTTTTCATTTTAATTTTTTGCTGGTTGTAGCCAGCAGATGGGAAGCTATTGATTCTCATGTGTTTTTTTTGTACTCCAACAATTTAATAACTTCTGTTAGCTTTATTAATAGTTTTAAAACAGATACTCTTGTACTTTGTAGGTATACAATTATACTACCATATCAGCAGTAAATAATAGTTCTTCTGTTCTAATATTTACACTGCTCATTTTGTTTACTTGTAACACTTTCTTGAAACTTCAAAATGTTTTACAACGTAATGTTGATAATGGGAATCTATTATTATTAATCTAATAGTGAATACCTTAAGTATTTTCCCCCATTATAGTTTTTGCTCTTGGTTCCAGATATATTATCTTCATGATGTTCAAGAAGTTTTCTTATATGCCCTATAATAAATGTAAATTCAATATTTATTTTAAATCATGAATGGCTACTATTTGTGTAAGAAACCTTAAAAAGATTGCTAGATAGGGTATTCCAAGGGGTGAACTGGTATGTTGATTATATTACATTTGTTTCCCATGCTCTTAAGGTCTCATACACTGAGAGAAGATTTTAGAGAACATGAAGTAGTGTGGACCTCTGCAATTATGCCCATGCGCTTCCCCAGCTGTGATGAAAAGCACCTATCAGAAGGATCTGGAAACATATTTCGAGTTTCTCTTGCTGTAAACTACTCTTAATTTATTTTGAATCACTGGGTGTTTATGCTTTTTAAAAGATCTGGTGACCTGGGTTTACACCACCCAATACCTACCAGAGTTTTACGGCAAGTCAACTCAGAGTGGATTAATGTCTTTTACACGAAGTTATAAGCTTATCTGGGTCCTGTTTGTGGCACCAACCAACAGACAGCAAGCTGCTGCGATTTCTACACCCTCAATCTAGTTCTTAAAAATCTACCACACCAGGAGAAAGAGTTCTATCTACCATCTCCCAGTCCTGGTATTTTCTTTTAGTCAGTACAGCCACCATAAGAACTGAGAAGGCGACAGGCATTCATGAAAACACCGACTATAACACCATCACTAGGAGAAATAAAACATTACAGACCAAGGGGTTTGTGTGCTGCCTGTAAAATCACTTTTACTTACAATCCAAGACCACCCCTCACGCTCGTCTTTTTGCCATTGCACATCTCCACTCCACCCACTCCCCAAGGTAGAGCAAGTGACACTGCATGCTTCCCTATCACCAATTACAACTGAATTTATTTGCATGTGGCATTTGTCCATTTTAACATTATGATCATGAGGCAGGATTCTAGAATCGTAGCGATGGAAAGTTGTGCCTACACAGTTGTGTGTTAGTTGCTTCTGCTCCACTATCTGAACTGCAATTGTGTTCTGGCTTATGTGAAGCTTACTTTGAAGAATATAAGAAGCATTAAGTAGTCTCCTTTGCTAACCCATTCCTCCCAATATTTTCACTGAATTCATGAATAGCATAATCTGTTTTATTGAAACAAATTACCTGATAATATTTATTAAAATATTTAGATTTTCTTGGCCATTAGTTGAATTCTGTCTGTGTATGTGTATAAAGCTAACAATAAATATTGCCTTCGTCTTAAAATTAGTGTGTTTCTTAGTATGTTTAGAATCTTATTTACTCATTCTTCTCACTATTACTTATTACATGGTTTCTGGGTGCTAGGTATTATGCTAGGGAAAATGTTGGTGAAATGTATCCACTTTTCTCCCAAATGGATGATTTGAGATGTTTTGAAAGAGCATAAAATTAAAAGGGCAAACTCAGAATAAACTGTAACACATACCATAGCATATAACAGACCTTCATTGCAAAGTGAGTTTCAGTGTTCAGAATAAACTTGTTCATAGTCATTTGTAGATCCTGAATTAAATTTAAATTCTTAGCTATTTCAACTGGAAAAAAAAAATTTGTTATTTCTCTTATGTCTTCTTGATATTATACTTAGAATTCCTGATGAGTATGTTTGTTTTTAAAGATTACATATAATTCCTTAAAAAACCTATTCTGAGAGGATTTCCGTTTCCAGCCAGGATGGAATGAAAGGAACCAGATATAATCCTACATACACAAACACACACACACACACACACACACACACACACACACACTTACGACACTCCTACCTAAAGCAACTAAATATCTGATCAAGATACATGAATCAATGATTCCAGGCATTGGACAACACATAGCATAGGATAGTGGTTGTTGAGAGAGGGAAAACAAATGAGATGAGTCACACAGTTATATTAGCCAACTTCCCAGAGACAGATTCCAGGCCAAGGGGCAGGGAAGGGGAAAGCAGGCAGAGGCCCAAACCCTAGATTTGTTGAGGAGCCACTGCTGGTATTCTGGGGAGGCCAGGGTAGCTACAGTTCTTAGGGGAGAATAGTGGAGAGAAGAAAGCTACATATAGAGACAGCTGTGAAGAACTGCAAAGAAACCCTGGTCGGTCTTCAGCTGCATGGCAATCAGCATATGTGTGAAGAAACTGCCCAAGGTTGGGGAAAGAACCATCTGAAAACATTAGAGTAAACACTTCTCAAAACTAACAGATTTGAATCCAGCATCACTATTTCCTAGCTGTGTGATATTGGGCAAATCATTTATGCTCTATCAACCTGTTTCTTCATCAGAAAAGTGGATATCTAATATCACTGACATCAGAGAGATTTGTGCTAATCAGAAAGAATCAATATTACATAGCATGAGAACTGGCACACAATAGTTGCTCAATTAACAACAACAACAAAAAGGTGTCCCACAAATCAAATAAAGTAAAATAAAACTAATGGAGGACTTGGAATAATTCATGTTCCCAACAACAAAAATGGAAAACCATGTCATGTCATTCATGAGGCATTGCATGGAGTACTCTGAAGGCTATTGTGGTAGTAGTGAAAAAAAATATCCCTAGATTAAATACTGACCTGAGCCTACTTAACAAAGCTTAAAATCAATATTTGAAAGGATAAAATGGTTTCCAAGTAACTTAACTTCATCCCAGAACAGAGCTTAAGAATATTTATGAAAACACAAGAACATCCACCACTTACCAAGCTAAAAACCACAATATCCGGCATCCAGTAACAAATTACTAGGCATGCAAAGAAGCAGGAAAATATGGCCCATAATGAGGAGAAAATTAATCAACAGAGACTTTAAAATGTCATAGATGACAAGAGTAGAGAATAACATTAAAACAATTATTATAACTATATTCCATATAGAAAGGAAAGATTGAGCATGTTAAGTAGAGACATATAAGATATAAAGACACAAACAGAACTTCCAACAACTACAATGCCTAAGGTGAAAATTACATTGAATAAGATTAATAGCAGTTCAGACAATATAAAAGAAAAGATTCATGAATATGAAAACACAGCAACAGAAATTATCCTAAACGAAATACAGAATGAAAAAGACTAGAAGAAATGAACAGGAAATCAATGGGTATGAGACAACTGGAAATAGCCTAATGTACACATAATTGATGTCTCCAGAGGTTAGGATTAGGTATCTGAAAAAAATATTTGAAGAAGTAGTGCTGGCTGAAAATTTTCTAAATTTGATGAAAACTACAACTCCACAGTTTCAAGTTCAATAAATTCCAGACACAACCCAAAGAAAATTACATGAAGTAACATTATATTTAAATTACTGGCCACGTGTGGTGGCTCACACCTGTAATGCCAGTACTCTGTGAGGCTGAGGCAGGTAGATCACTTAAAGTCAGGAGTTCAAGACCAGCCTGGCCAACATGGTGAAACCCCATCTCTACCAAAAATATAAAAGTTAGCTAGGTGTGGCACGCGCCTGTAATCGCAGTTACTCCGGAGCCTGAGGCAGAAGGATCACTTGAACCCAGGAGGCAGAGATTTTGCAGTGAGCCGAGATGGTGCCACTATACTCCAGCCTGGGCAACAGAGAAAAACTCTTGTCTCAAAAAATAAAAATTAAAAAATTGCTTAAAACCAGTGATAAAGAGAAATCTAAAATGCAAGCAAAGAGATAAGAATTGCAGTGAACTTCTTGTCAGACAATGCAAGCCAGAAGTCAGTGGAGCAACATCTTTAACTACTAAAAGAAAAGGAAAAAAACCCATCAACCTGGAATTCCAATTTCAGAAAAAAAACTTTCAAAAAGAAACGCTAAATACACACTTTGCAGACATACAAAAGCTGAAAGAATGCATCACCAGCAGATATGCACCACAAAAAAATGTTAAAGGAAGTCTTGTGGGCTGATGAAAAATGATCAATGATACCAAACAGAAATCTGATGCTACACAAAGGAATGAAGAGTAACAGAAATAGTAAATATATAACTAAATACAAAACACGTTTTTGTTACTTTTACAATATCTTTGAAAGAGAACTGATTATTTAAAATAAAAATTAAAATGTGTATTGTGGTGTTTGTAACATATGTAGAGGAAAAGTATATTATGCGTAGGCCAGGATGGAGGGATGGAAAAAGACCATTTTAAAGTCCTACAATGCATGAAGTTGTAAACTATAACTGGAAGGTAGACTGTGATAAGTATGAAATGTGTACTATAGACACCAAAACATTGACTAAAACAAACAGGTTATAACAAGTGAGCCAATAAAGGAAACAAAATGGAATTGTAAAAAAAAAAAAAAAAACCATTAATGCAAAGAAAAGGTAGAAACGTGAAACAACAGATGGGACAAATATAATCTATTCTGAGAGAATAATCGGAAGTATGAAAGTTAGAAACAAAGGGATTTATCATGGCACTATCTACAATTCAAAACATTGGAAATCGCCTATCCAACAATAGGGAAATGGTACAAAGGCACTAAAACTGTTGCTTACGAAGAGCATGTCATAACATGAGAAAATACTGGTGTTATGAAGTAAATGGAATTAAAGCGAAATGTAAAAGTTTATATTGAACAATAGCTCAACTACAAAAAACTGTGATAGGAAAGAAAAAAGTGGGTGGTATGACAATAGTAATTTTTGTTTGCTTTTTTCAATTTCCTATAATAAGCTTATATTCCTTTCATAATCTGAAAAGAAAAACTGCAATTAAACTTTAAAATTTTGTCAGGTCCTGTGCTAAACCTAGTCACATACTATCTCATGGCTCCCCACAACAATGTTGCAAAAAAGAAATATTTTTCAATGTTTTCAAATAAGAAAATTGAGCCTCAGGGAGCATATGCCAGGCACACAGAGCTAATGTGTCAGAATATTGGCAGCTACTGTTGTTTTCTGCATAGATTTAATTCCTTAATCTGAGTGTTAGAAACCAGGTATGTCTGATTCCAAATACCATGATATGTATTTGTCACAGAACTCATTTTAAAAAGACATGTAATTCTTTTTATTTTGTGTGGTTGTTTTGTAATTTGGGGGATAAACAATATGTAAGATTAGCTGATGTAATTCAATCAGATTTTTAAAAATTGAATTGCTAGATATAAGCTGAACTTGATAAAGTAGAAAAAAATCATACCTTATGGCTAATAAATACAAAAAAAAATGGCAACTATAAAAATTATTCAAGTTCTTATAGGCAACATCTTTTCAGGGAAGCACAGATCTTAATTGATTAAAACCATCATTTGCCCAGTGGAATTTAAGACATATTAGAAGACTTTATTCATATAAACAAATACCAAAATGCTGGTTGGAAAGTCCCTATGCTCAGTAGTCTTATAAAATACTGTGCATTAGCATATTGTTGATGTTTTATACATACAGGCATGCATGTTTACTAAATAAGTGTATTGTCAATTGTTATCCTTAATCACAGAGTAATTTATTTATAACAGCATAATTGAAACTGTTGCTAAGTACTTCTACTATTCATAAATGCAGAGAAATCTAGTTTTAAAATATCTCAGTATCAAACTTGAAAGGATGATCTGTTTCAAAATAGAAAGACCTGGAGAAATTTGCATATTATAAAGATACTTATGGCTGGCAAGCACAAGGTATTTATATCATTTATACTTGAATCTTCTTAATATGTAGAATCCTTTAGTGAAAGAAATCTGATCTGATGCAAAAAGAAAGCAAGATATTATGATTTTATTTTTGTTTTTCAGTGCTGGTAGCCTGGAGAGCAAACACAATGCTTCCACTGCTTTGGAAAATCTGAAGCTACAAAGATGATTTTCAAAATTAAGGGCAACTCACAGCTGAAAATTATACCTTTGGGCAAAGGGCCAATTCGGGATGCGTTTCTCTCTGATTTGGAGCCCTTCCAAAGTCCCTCGGTCCCATTTGTTCAGTTTTATAGCTAACAAATAAAAAGGAAATACTGAGAATGTAGCTGAAGTGTGGCTGTGTGGAAGTCAGTATTTAAGATCTTGCTTGAGATGCATGTTAACATGTTAGAGTTGCATGGTAAGAACAAGAATTGTTGGGCATTTTCAAAGGAGCAGAACCTTTCTATGGAAAGAACGCCACTTACTAGTGGAGCGCTCCGGGGGTACCAGACTGCCAGGATTGCGAAAGGAGAAATGGGAGGGGCTAAGAAACCCATGGCCAAACAGCACCACGTTTTGACTTTAGCGTGAAAACCAGGATTCGTTGAAATAGACTTAGAAGTTGATGGCATCATTTCTAAAATAAACACGTGGTGTTATTTCACCTGATTACCATACTAAATTGTTGTTTATTTTCACCTTACACCTACATCACTGCTAAAGATCAAGCTAATTGGATTTGAGAGTTTAAACAAATAAAATCCCCCAAATAACTTTATTAATACTATTACTGTTTTTCAGGTTGCAGATAAAAATGTCTTGCTTAATTTTTCATTATAAACCTAAATTGGAGAAACAAACTTAGCTTCCTACATCTTTCAGCTTAAAAAGAACTGTTCTTTTTGGAATGTTACAAAGAAGTGACTGTAAATGAAAAATAAAAATAATTCTGAGTTAGCCACTGTTAACACTCAGAGTATTAATAACCATGTATACATAGTGTAATATGTATAATTATGTAATTTTGTCTATAAAAATAAAATGTATACAAACATGTATTATATATATCCATATATAAATACATCTATTAAAGGCTAAAAATATCCTCTTAAATGACATATATCACACATAAAACATTTTAAAGCAGAATTATCCATAAGAATGTGTCATCCTGCTTTGCAATATACTTTATTTTCATTTAACTATGTATATTAAACAGCTTTCTGTGAGACTGCTATTTTAACTGTAGGTAAAGAAAGACTGAGTATCTCTTTTTCAACAGACTTCAAATGAAATGTGTATAACACCATTCCATGAAAACTGTTTTTTTCCTCTGGGCTCTACATATTCTTCTGAGACAGAATTTCGCTCTTGTTAACCAGGCTGGAGTGCAGTGGCATGATCTCAGATCACAGCAATCTGTTGCTTGGATTCAAGTGATTCTCCTGCCTCAGCCTTCTAAAAAAATTTTATATTTTTAGTAGAGATGGGGTTTTGCCATGTTGGCCAGGCTGGTCTCGAACTCCTGACCTCAAGTGATACACCTGCCTTGGCCTCTCAAAGTGCTGAGATTACAGATGTGAGCCAAGTGCTGAGCCAGTTCTACATATTCTTAATACAAAAAATGTAAATAGCTGTTGCTTTTGGAATATACAGCACAATTTTTTAAAATCTCAAGTTTTGGAATAAGGCCTTCAGATCTATGTTGGAGTTCCAATTCCACCCAGCTGTGTGATCCTTGAAAAATTATTTAAACTTTCTGAGCCTAAATTTGAACTTAAAATTTTTAAGGATTAAATAAGATAATGCATGTTTTTGCTTAATCTCAAAATACTATTGACAGCTAGCACTTATTCTGTGCTATTTAAAAATAATTTTATTGATCTTACCCACCTTTCACTTCCAAAAATCTCATAGGGATTTTCACCTGGAGTTGTGATAAATGTATACCTTGAGACTGTCCATCTGTTTAATATTCAGTCATCTTGTATTCCTTCAAGAAATCCTTTGTATAACCTGGAGAAGTAGACTCAATTCAAGGTTTTCTCCCCTTCACATAAAGTACTAGCTCAAGCTGGAATGAAGAGGCACAATCTCAGCTCACTGCAACCTCCACCTCCCGGGTTCAAGCAATTCTTTTGCCTCAACCTCCCAAGTAACTGGGATCACAGGCATGCATGCACCACCATGCCCAGCTAATTTTTTATATTTTTAGTAGAGACAGGTTTCTGTCATGTTGCCTAAGCTGGTCTTGAACTCCTGACCTCAAGTAATCTACTCGCCTCATCACAGTGCTGGGATTATAGGCCTGAGCCACCATGCCCAGCTGGTGTTTTCCCTAGGTAATTTTATTTCCACTATTTTAAACGTCAACATTTTCTAATGTATTTTCTACTGATTATTGATTCTATAAAGTTTTTGTATTTATTTTTTAGCTTGTTACTTTATTTAAATGTATTAGCTCAAGATGGTCTCATTAATTCTCTTGGCAGAAGTCCGTATCACCTGTCAATAATGATTATTCTATATCCTTTCTTACGACAATTTTATGTATACCTGTTTCATATCTATTGCATTAGCTAGACTTCACGAAAATGCTCAGTAATATTAGGGAAAGCATGAATTTTTGTCTCCCTGATTTTAGTTAAAGTGTCTCCATGAACTTGAGCTATTGGTTTTCAATATGCATTTTTTTTAATTGTGTAAAGGTAGTTTCCTATTATTTTTAGTTTTCTAGTATTGTTTTCATCAGTGGTAGATATTTAATATTTCAAATGTTGCATAGAACACCTATTGTAATAAATTTGTATTCTTAACTGCTAATCTATTGATTTAATGAATTAATAGATATCCTAACACGAAGCCATCTCTTCTAGAATAATGTCTATGTAACTCTGTTGTATTATTGTTTTTGATAGACTGTTCTATTCAGTTTCGAAATATTTCATTTGGAATTGTTGGCGTTGATTTTCCTAAGTATAGTAACTCTCTAGTTTCCCTTTTCATACCATCTTTTTAAATGTTATGTTGTTTCTTAAAATGATTTAGGACATTTTTTTAATCCTTTCATTTGTCCTGGAAAAGATCAAAATATAGGAACAACATGTTCTTCAAAATCTAGACACGCTATCTGGATTGCAACTTTTTCATTAAAAAAATTAGTTTAAAGGTTTATCTAATTAACTTGTCCAAGGCTTTGCTGATTATTTGTTCAAATCTTCTCCCCCGGAGGCTGCCATTTCTCCTCATCCTCTTTTCTTCGGGTTTAAATTCTGTCATTATTTTTAATTTTAGTTTTACAAATTTTTATTTATCTTTTCTACTATCCCTTGTTTTTTATTTTATTATAATCACCTTTTATCTTTTTCAGTTCCTTTCTCCCAACTTTCTTTTTGTCTGTCAATTTCTATACTTGCTTCATTTTTTTGTTTTAGCCTTTTCTTTCCTTTACATCATTGTTTATTGCAACCCAACACCTTCCTTCTGGATTTTCTTTCCTGCTGAGCAAAATCCTTAGAAGTTCTTTCAATGAGTGTGTGTGAATGGCACATTCACAGGGGATCTGACTGAAAATGCCCTTGTATTACGCTCACTTTGGCCACAATGACTACAGAATTCAAAGTGGACAATTGTTTTCTCCTTGCATTGTTAAGATTTTATTTTTTTTGTCGTCCTATATAGCTGGTGAGAAGTCTGCAATAAATCTGATCGTCATTTCTTTACTGCTTCTTATCTTTTCTCTCTGGTAGCTTTTCAAATTTTCTCTTTTTCATAGATATTTTGTAACTTTACTGTGATATGAATAAGAGACCATTTTTTAAAAAATCTATCTTGTGCAGGACTCTATGTTTCTTCACTCTAAGAGCTCATTTGTTTATTCAATTATGAATAATTATCATCCATAATTTATTTTAACCTTGCCCTTACCTTATTCTGAAGTCTGGCCTTGTGGAACTACTGTTCCCTAACTTGCTCTCTTTCTCTTCTCTGTGGCTCTTATCTTCTCTCTCATACTTAAATCTCTTGCTTTCTTTCTGAGCTGTGTTCTGATTCATTTCCTATGATCCATATTTTAAATAACGAATTCCACATTCAATTATATTTAAGCTCCTTTTGAACTTCCCTATTGAGCATTTAAAAATATTTTTTCTTTATATTCTTTATCTCTAGAATATCCATCTGTTTCTTATTCAAACTTGTCTATTCTTTTGTCCATATAATCTCAGTCTTGCCTTGTGGATTCGATTATTCCTAAATTTAATAAATAAATATTTCATTTAAAATATTTTTACTTAACATATTATCCTTAGTTCCTCAAATGTATTTTCCATTCTTTATTATACTGGCTAACAATCTGGCATGGGTTTCTTAGGGCATTGGAAATTAAGAAAACTCTTTTAGTACTCTCAGAAAAGAGAAGCATTGAATTTGGTGTAGATATCCTTAGGTCTTTCCATGTCAGTCCTGTTATGGAATCGCCTAAATTCTTGGTCCTATGGTTCCCAACCCACAGACCCTATGGGTGGGAGTCTATAAATCTATAATCATTGAGCATTGTTGTAGAATAAATAAATAAGTCTATTTCCATATACATTTAACTTCTGCCTCTCTTGAGTGATGATAGGCTTTATAGGTGGCAGGAATCTTATCATGTTCATTGTCTTGTTTGCAACCAATAAATATTAAATCAATCATCAACGTACAAACTGATTTCAGTGCATTTAAAAATAACATTAATGATAATATGTAGCAATGAAAACATCAGCTGGGAACCTTCAAGAGTTCCATAAAATTGGCAGTTTATGTCCTGGCTGCCTAAAACCCTCTCCAAGATTTCTGCAAATTTGTGAGTAGCTTGTATTCTCTAGTCTTCTTCTACCTAAAGGCCCCTGCATCCTTACAGGCAGGTGGTCTAAGCCATTTGCTACTTCAGCCCAGCATGACACTTGTCTCCTTCTTTAGTTTTCACAACCAAAATGTATTTAAATCTTACATTTGTGAGTTTACAAAATATAAATTTGCAGAAGGGTGGGAAGGTCAAAGGAAGAGAGTCATTTAGGGACTGATCCCTCTTCCATTTTGCTAGCCTCTCTTCCTATCTTCTCTCCCCCTTTCCCACTCTTCCTGTCATCCTTTTGCAGTGCCTTTTTTCTTCTTTTCTTTTTTGAGAAAGAGTCTCACTTTGTGCCCCATCCTGGAGTGGGTGATCTCAGGTCACTGCAGCCTCTGCCTCCTGGGTTCAAGAAATTCTCCCACCTCAGCCTCCCAAGTAGCTGGGACTATAGGCACCCACCATCATGCCTGGCTAATTTTTTTTTATTTTTGTAGAGAGGGTTTTCACCATGTTGGCCAGGCTGGTCTCGAAATCCTGACCTCAGGTTATCCTCCTGCCCTGGCCTCCAAAGTGCTGGGATTATAGGCATGAGTCAATGGGCCCAGCCTACAGTGTCACTTCAACCTCCAAATCCTGTCCTCTCTCTATGTTAGACAGCAGTGCCTGCCTCACATTCCTGCCATCCCCTCCATGTAATCATCAGGCTGTTTTCTCAAAGCAAATTTGCTCCCTAAAAGTAATCCTAGTATTAGCTGTTGTTTTTTTTTTTTCTGGGACTAATTCTTATTAAAAGTTTATCTTGTATGCTTAGTTATTAATATGATTAATTCAATATAAAATATTTTTTTGAATTTGAGTAATACTCAAATTCATGGCAACTTTTTATCATTATGTATTTTCTCAAGCAAAAAATGTTAAAAGTTGACAACCACACTGTACAGGCACCTCTATGATGCACATTAGTGCCACGTGGTAAATATTTCCAGTTCTCCCCACCTTCTGAGCCCATGCAAGGGTTGCACATCTAGGCTCCCTTGGAGCTGGGTGGGACCATGTGACTAGCCTTGGGGAATGAGTTGTGAGTGGAAGTGATGACTTCTGAGCCAGGCTTTTACTGCCAATGAGAGATCCTCCATTATTCCACTCCACCTTCTGCTTCAATGATCATAGATGATGGTGGCTTCATTAGCCTGGCTGCCAGAGTGACCACAATGATCAATGGCCTTCACTGATTCAGAATGGGTATGTAGAGTGACCCAGAAACAAAATGGATGGTTTTACAAGTTACTAGCATTTTGAAGTTGTTTGTCATTGCCACAGAGCCTATCCTATCCTGGCTGGTAAAGGGTCTGCAATATCTTTTGACATAAAAAGGAACTGTTCATATTTGAAAAGGTTATGAGCTGTTTTCTCAGTAACCAACAGCCATCGAGATTCCTGGAAAAGGACAGGATGATCTGTCCTTTTCCAGGAATCTCGATGGCTGTTGGAAAAGGACAGGGCTTTAGGCAGCCAGGACATAAACTGCCAATTTCATGGAACTCTTGAAGCTTCCCAGCTGATGTTTTTGTTGATTAATACCACATATTATCATTAATGTTATTTTTAAATGCACCAAAATCAGTTTGTACATTGATGATTGATTTAATATTTATTACAAACAAGACAATGAACATGATAAACAAGATGTGCTCCAGCACATCCAGCCTCCTAGACCTACACTGGCTCCCAATATTACCATCAACTCTTCAGGAGCATCAGGTCTTATCCTTCATCTGAGTCTTCCACACCACCCCTCGTGATATTTTAGGGACCAGCACATAAACATACCCAGACATTTTAATTGTTTATTTATAACTTGTTTCTTTCCACAAAAGCTTTGAAATATTATATAACTAAAATTACTGACAAAGGATTAAACAAAACAAAAATTAGAAATTAGGATTATAGGGGGAAAGGAAGCTGCAAATATATTGATTTATGTAAGTTCACAAACCCAATATGCAGCAAAGTAATTCTAATTTGGCAGCTGTGACAGAAGGAGAAACAGGACAATAACTTTTCCTGTTGAAAATTAGGCAGCAGTTGAGGCTTTTGCAAGGAGGAGCAAGAGATTGTGGGGGAGTGGAAAAACATCTCATCAATTAGAAACAGAAATACAGTGAAGATAAAAGGCAGATCCACTTTTTTTTGCCCTACGGAGTGAGACACACAGAAGATTCTACTAAGTTGCTAGAGTCAAACACTGGGAGCCTTTGAGAAAGCCACCACCAGCCTCTGACCATTATTTTAAAATGTTCAATTTGATTTAAATGCTTTATTTTTATATGTCGAATTTGGCTCCCATTTCTTCTTTTGGCTTTTCTAGCACAAAACTGACAAGGAAAGTTAGAAAACCTTCATGTCAGTAACAGCTTAGTATTAGGGAAAAAAAAGCTATGATCACAGGGGATTGTTACTTCCCTGGCACACAAACTACAGTGAGAACTGCTATAAAACTACAATGCATAGCTAGCTTGTCGTGTGTGTGTGTGTGTGTGTGTGTGTGTGTACTCACATGTGCTCTGTTTCAATGAATTGGGGTCATTGCATAGCTTGTTGTTAGTGTGTGTACATTTGTTTGTGTACATCTGTGTGTATGTGAGCTCACATAGACAATGTTTCAATCAATCTGGTTCAGCTACAAACAATACCAGAAGATAATTTAAACACATTTTTTAGGTAAAAGCTACAATCTTTTGAATAGCATAGAAGTTAGAAACTCTTAAAGAAATGAGTATACAAGAGGAAAAAAAATCAAAATCTTGAAAAAGAATGGGCAAAATATTTTCAATAGTAAAATACCAAACTTTAAAATACAGAGCACAGAAAGAGAAAAGAGTACAGAAAAAAATACAAACCACCAAAGTTCAACTTATCACATTCATTTATTCAACAAATATTTACTGAGTGCTACTGGATGCCAGGCACAGTTCTGGGCTCTGGGGATACAGCAGTGGACAAAAGAGACAAGAATTCCTGGACTCGTAGAATTTACCTCCTCAAAGGCGTGGAGGGAAATGGACTATAGACAAATAAATAAATTATAAAATATATTAGAGACAGAGAAGTGCTGTGGAAGAAACCAAAGCAGAGAAGAAGGATGGCAGCGGGGGATATAATTTGTCCCCAACACCCAGAACAGTTCCTGGCACAGAGATTTCACACACACATTTTTGAAAAGGCAGCAGTTCATAGCTAAGTGCCTTAGTCTCAAGGCTGAGTTTAACACTGGAAACTTTACAGACTTACTGTGTGTTGATTGTTTCCATTAGAACCTCAGGAGTGATAATAAAGCTATAAAAAGACAAGAATTCTAATTTGGAACAAAGTTTTGATGGATTTCCATCATTGGAAATGAGGACCTAGACGAGTTGTTACTGAGTGGCAAATAATTTTTGCTTGTTTTTGTTTGTGTTGTTTTTGTCTGTTTTTGTTTTTCTCTTTCTTTTTGAAATCATCAGGAATGAAGTGTATTCTGTTTCTTTTGCCTTCGGGGCATCCTTTCTCCCACGTCTAATAGCTACGTTTTGATTTTTTCTTTGAAGAACTGCCTTTCCCCATTTTTGGTCCATGTGGCTTGGACATCAGGAGGGGAGAAGTGACCTGGCCCGGCCAATGAGCCTATTTCAACTCCTTGGCCAGAGTACTTGGTTCAGGTGTGTTGCCCAGTAGAAGCCACTGGAGCCCTGAAATTCTGCTAGTGCTGCTGGGAAAGAGGTGTGTCCTCTTCTCTGGATGTTTTAACTTTGCATAATGTAAGCCTAGGGTAGCCAGGGACCACCGGGGGAAGGACCTACTGGAAAGGGAGGCCAACAGGAAAGAGGTAGAGCTGAGGACTGGAGAGAGTCCCGGTGATATTATATGGGTGCTTCAAAAGAGACTGTTTAAATTTCAGTGAGCCAATACATTCCCTTTGATTGTTAAATAACTTTTCCATCAGCATATGTATGAGTTTATTTATTCAGAAAATATTTTCTAAGACCTAACATATATTCAAGGCACTGTTTTAAATGTTGGCAGTATAGCACTGAGCAAAACAAAGCATTGCCCTCATAATGCTTATATTGGCAAACAGATAACAAATAAATACATCAATGAACATTTAATGTTGTGCCAAGAATTGTGACCTGTAAAGAAAAAGAAGACAGGGTCATGGGAGAGCAAATATTGGGGAACAGTTTAGAAAGAAGAGCTAGGGAAGGCCTCTCTGAGCAGAGATCTAAATAAGTGAGGGGTAAAAAAAACCCTCAAAGTATTTAGAAAAAGTTCTTTTAAGCAGAGAGACAAAAAGTTCAAAATAAGAAGCCAAAGTGCTTTGTATATTTGAGGGAGATGCAAGGAAGCCAATGTGGCGTGGCTGACACAAGGAATGACAGTTATTCTTTCAGTGACCCTCTGCCCCACCATTTGTTTAACTTGCACCAAATATAGATAGAACATATGCAAAGAGATGACAAAACTGAGTCACCATCAAACAGACTGCAAAACTTTCTTTGACTTAGGCTTATGACTAAATCTTCAAGAAGTGCCTTTCATCTGGGTTGCCTGCAAGGTTAGAGTCTGATGAGGCCACTCAGACACTCCTGGTTGAGTATTTAACCACGGCCAGAATAACCAGATTAAAAATAAATTTGAAGGCAACAGAGTTTACCAAGGCAGCCAGAACCTGAAGTGTCAAGATCTTTAAGAGATGGGAAACTGAGATAACCCAAATCATTTACCATTTTCTTTGTACAGGCAAGAAGCTGAGAAAAGGAGCAAAAAGAGGCTGCTAAGAGACAGAGAAACTGAAGACAGCGTTCAGCAATCTCAAGATCTAGTGAGAAAAAAATAAAAACGGATTTCAGGACTGCTAAGATATCCAGGAGTTGAGGAGCTAAAGAGAAAGGAAGCAGAGATGAGACTAAAAATATGCAGCTTTTCCCTTGAGGCATTTGCTGATCGCTGATTTCGACATCATAGAAGAAACAAGAGAAGCTTGTCCTTCAAGAGGAGCTTAGAACAAGAGAAGCTTAGAAGAAAGTGGGAGCAAAGAAGTTTAGAGCTTTTGGCAGTTTCACAATGGTAGGGAGATATTTTTAAATGAAGTTTTGGGTCTTTCAAGAAAGATGGACAGTGATAAACACCCCAAGTTTTCATTTGGGATCTTTTAGAATCACAGTCTAAGAACTAGAGAAAAGTAGAAATAGACCAAGCATAGCAAAGTCTGAAACACAACCTTAAAACTGTTTAATTCCTGATTGAAATAGGGTACTCTTCCCTATTCTACTTGACTGTCACAAGCTAAACTCATAAAGATGTCAATATTCCATACAATTGTTGTTTTCTTCCAAAAGAGAACAAATAGAAAATAACAGAAAATAAATAATAGGAATAAATCTCAAAGTGATCCACACAACTGAGTGTTCATAAACAGGCTTTAAAATGGCTATTAAAAACATGTTTAATAAAATAGAAGACATGATGGTAAAATAAAACTAAACAATTAGATCAAGTTGAAAATCTAGAATATAAAAATAAACATACTTAATTTAGAAACTTAGGTAGATCAAATATTAAATTTGAGATGATTATACAGAGGATTAGTGTTAAGATAAGTTAGGTCAGTAGAAAATGTCTACATTGAAAAACTAAAGGGAAAATTTTGGAAAATTACAGAAAATATCATATATACCTACATGAGTTTTCTTTATTCTGGAATATTGGGTCCTTATGATTTGGATACCTTGGTACTCTCTAATGATTCCAGTGGCTATACTTTTGGTTTGAATTTTTTTCCGGCTTTCCTGATTGCTGTTATCAGGAGCCTAGGTCTGCAACTAGATAATTTTTAATTATTGGAGGTGGAACACCTTTCTTTTTTTTTCTTTTTCCTTTTAGTTTTGGTTTGGGGTTTGGGGTTTGCTTTGCTCCAGCTCTACATAGTATTGTATTATTTGAATGTAATAAAATGTCTTTATCCAGTTCCTATCTATAGGATACAATGAAAATGAAAATGTCTAACATATATAACTGGAATCATAGGAGAGAAAGAGATAATGGTTGAGGATTTTTTTTTTTTTTTTTTGAGACGGAGTTTCGCTCTTGTTACCCAGGCTGGAGTGCAATGGCGCGATCTCGGCTCACCGCAACCTCCGCCTCCCAGATTCAAGCAATTCTCCTGCCCCAGCCTCCCAAGTAGCTGGGACTACAAGCACGTGCCACCATGCCCAGCTAATTTTTGTATTTTTAGTAGAGACGGGGTTTCACCATGTTGACCAGGATGGTCTCGATCTCTTGACCTCATGATCCACCCGCCTCAGCCTCCCAAAGTGCTGGGATTACAGGCGTGAGCCACCGGGCCCGGCCATGGTTGAGGATTTTATAAAACTTATTAAAGGTTATTATTAATATCATTATAAACTCCAAGCAGGACAAATACAAGTGAATGTAAGTAAAAACATACTTACCATATAATGGTAAAAATCTGAAAACTGAGCACAGAGAAAATTTTTTTAAATGGCCAGAAGAAAAGGATATATTACCTATGAAAAATCAAAAATAAGACTGACAGTGACTTTTTAAAAAGAAACAATGAAAGACGGAAGAAAATTAGATGAGTGTTTTTTAAGTGCTGAAAGAAAATAACCAATCTATAATTCTTTACCTAGAAAAAATATTTCTTAGAAATAAAGGCTAAAAAAAAGACAATGAAAAGTCTTTCCTCTATTGTCTCCAAAATTCCTGCATAAAGAAAATAGTAATCACATTTCTTTAGGCAGAAAGAACAGGATTCCAGATCCCAAAAAATAAAAATAAATCAGGAAGAAACAAAGGGCAGTGAAAAGAGTAAATATGTAGCTAAATCTAAATAAAAATAGGACAATGTAAAACAGCAATAATGTTGTATGAGATTTAAAATATATGTAGAATTAAAATAAGTCACAATAATTATAAAAAAGGATGGGAATAGGTAAATCACATCAATGAGTTTTAAAGCCGTTATGTTATCTGGGAAGTGGTAAAAACATTAATTTATTAATCCCTGTTAAGTCAAGATTACACATCACAATCTCTAGGAGGAAGAAGAAAATGAAATAAAATTACCTATTTAAAAGTAAAAAATTCCTATAGGAAATTAAGAAATAGGAAAAACAGAAAAAGAGGACTACTGAAAAGATAAAACAAATGGAAAAATAGTAATATAAAATCTTTAAAGTTAAATACATCAGTAATTACATATATTATAAACTAAAAATTCTAATTAAAAGAAAGAGATTTTAAGACTGAATAAGGATGAAACCCAACTACATGCTGCATAATAAAGACACATTTCAAATACAAAGGCATAGAAAGTTTGTATATAAAATAAAATAAAATATGGAAAAAGAGGGCATGCAAATACTAACAAAAATAATAAAAAATTTAAAAGCTGGCATAACTAAATTCATATAAGATTAGTAGAATGTAATGCAAAAACATATTACCAAAAATAATAAGAAATATTTTATAGTGATAAAAGTGTTAGTTCATCAAGAATATGTAAAAAGCATAAGATAAGCTTAAATATGTAAAGCAAAAAATCAGTAAAACTAATAAGATAGAGAAACCCAGTTTTAGATTTTAGATTGAGATCCTTAACATACCTTTCTTAGTAACTGATAGAAAAGCAGTCAAAATATGAGTAAAATATAGAAATTTTGAACAAAGTGGTATAAAAATTAGAAACCAATAACTATATACAAAACTGTAAAATATGTATTTTTCTCAACTTGTGTTTGGAACACTTACCAAAGTGACCATATGCTGTACCATAATCAAGTCGAGTATGTTCCCTGATCACAGTGGAATCAAGCCAGAAATTACTTACAAAAAAAAAAAAAGAACCCATAAAATCTCCAAATGTATGGAAATTAAGAAGTACTCTTTGATATAATACAGGATTAAGGAAGAAATCTCAATGGAAATTTTTAAAATGTTAAACTGAAATGATAATAAAAATGTAACATGTCAGATCTTGGGAGATGCATGTAAGGTCACTATTCAAAAGAAATCTATAGCCTTAAATATGTTTTAAGAAATAAGAAAAACTGAAAATAACTAAGTGAAATATTAGTCTTAAAAAAGGATAGGATAACAGCAAATTAAACCAAAGAAAGATAGGAATCCTATTAAATAAGAACAAACTAATGAAATTGAAAAATAGAGTAAATCAGCAAAGTCAAAACTTAGTTATTTGAAAAATCTAATACAATTAATAAACCCCTAGTAACATTGAGTTTTTTAAAAATAAAGAGAAAAGGCACAAATTATGAATACTAGAAATAAAAAGAAATGACATTACAGATTCAGTAGACTTCAATAAATAGGATATTATAAATAAACTATTGTCAATAAATTTGAAAACAAGTGACAAACTGCTAGAAAAACAAAATTTACTAAAATTAACACAAGAAATAGAAAACTTGAAAAGATCTATATTGATTACTGAAACTGAATCTGTAAAAAATAATTATCTGATATGAAATCTCCAGATCAAGAAAAATATTTTGGTAAATTCTGCTGAATATTATATTACAAACAATTCCAGAAAACAGCAAGAAGTGCTGTTTCTTATAAAACCCATTTTATAAGGGAAGCATGATCTTGATATCGAACATTGATAAGATATTATTAGAAAGAAAAAAAAATCTGACATCTTTCACAAATATAAATTTAACAATTCTAATAAAATATTAGCAATTGAATCCAGCAACCAAGAGAACTTTATTCCAGGAAAGTTGATTTAACATTCAAAAAGTAAAGTAATTTACTTTTATAGGATAAAATAGAAAATCATAAGATTACCTCAATAAATTAAAACATCTTAGAAATCTACAAATAAAAGAGAGCTATACTGCTATAAGAAGAATATGTAAAACCTATGGCAAAGATTATCCAGAGCAATGAAATAAGAAACGCTTTCCCCTGGAGATCAGAAACAAGGTAAGATGCCTGCCATCATCATTTATTTCTATTCAGCATTGTTCTGGGGGTTTTAGCCAGTACAATGAAACAAGAAAAAGAACTACTGGAAAAGAAGAAATGAAAAACAGAAGAATAAAAATTATGTTATCACAGATACCATATTGTGTATATGTAGTAAATTATGTAAATGAAAGAAATCCATAAGAATATGGAGACAATTTATTAGAATTAATGAGTGAACTCAGCTAGGTCACTGGTTACAAGACTCACATCAAAAATCAATCATTCATATATACATAATATATAGTCTCATGAAAACTACATAACTTTCTTAAGAAATATTTTTTAAAACCTTAATAACAAAATTTTCAATTTTGTTACCTGGACAGTTCTTCCCAAAATGGTCAATAGATTAAATATAATCCTAGCTAATAACCCAGCAGGGCTTTCACCTGTATGTGGGAAGTTCATATGAAATGGAATAGCCAAGAATAACAAAGATAATTTTAAGTATGAAGAATGAAATTAGAGTCATGTGATACTTGGTGCTATCACACTAAGCACCAAATATCACACTATTTTCATTACTGTTGCTTTATATATAGTAAGTTATGATAGATAAATGAAACTGAGCAGAGAATCCACAAACATACTCTACCTGATAGAAACATTCATGTTATGACAAAGGTGAGACCGCAGTGCACTACTGAAGGATGGTCTTTTCAATAAATGGCTCTGAGTGAATTAAACATTTGTACAGACTGAAAAAACGTGTTATTCCTATGTCACCTAACATATAAAACTCAATTCAAGGAGGACTGTTGTTATCAATTGAAAGATAAAACAATAAAATTGCTAGAAAATAACATATGAAAATATCTTCATGTCTTTGGGGTAGACGAAGATTTCTCAAGTGGATCCAAGGAACATTAACCATTAAGAAGGAGGCTGATAAAATGGACTAGTTAAAATACTATAACTTCTGATTATTTAAAAAACACTATTAAGAGAGCAAAAAAGCAAGTTACAAACTGTGAGAAGGCATTTGCAATACATGTAGCTGACAAAGGACTCATCAAATATCTCAATAAGTTTTACAAATAAATTTTTAGAAAACAGAGAAAACTGAATGGAAAAATGGGCAAAAGTCTTTAATAGACAGTACAGGCCAGACACGGTGGCTCACATCAGTAATCCCAGCACTCTGGGAGGCCGAGGCAGGTGGATCACCTGAGGTCGGGAGTTCAAGACCAGCCAGACCAACACGGAGAAACCCCGTCTCTACTAAAAATACGAAATTAGCCCGGCATGATGGCACATGCCTGTAATCTCAGCTATTCTGGAGGCTGAGGCAGGAGAATCACTTGGACCCAGGAGGCAGAGGTTGTGGTGAACCAAGATTGCGCCATTGCGCTCCAGCCTGGACCACAAGAGCGAAACTTAGTCTCAAAAAAAAAAAAAAAAAAAAAAAAAAAAAAAAAAAAAAAAAAAAAAAAAAAAAAAAAAAAAAAAAAAAAAAAAAAAAAAAAAAAAAAAAAAAAAAAAAAAAAAAAAAAAAAAAAAAAAAAAAAAAAAAAAAAAAAAAAAAAAAAAAAAAAAAAAAAAAAAAAAAAAAAA
>PVKV010000864.1:120799-210375 GCA_004027835.1 Alouatta palliata | reverse complement strand
AATAAACATGTAAAAAGAAACTATTATTATTCAAAAAGGAACTACAAATTAAACAATGAGATATAAATACACACTCTTCAGAATGACTCAAAAACACTGATAGTGACAAACAAGTTTAGGCAAGAACGTGTAACAAATGAGATGCTCATAAACTGCTAGAGAGAGAGGAAATTGTTACAACTACATTAGAAAACTATTTGGCACTATTTGCTAAACCTGAATGTATATAGATGAAATGACAGCAACATGTATGGAACCAGTGGTCATTATGTTAAGGGAAATCAGCCAAGCACAGAAAGACAAATATCGCAGGATTTCACTCACGTGCGAGCTAAAAAAGTAGATCTTTTGAAGGTAGAGAGTAGATTGGCAGTTGTACCAGAGGCTGAGAAGGGAGGATGGGGGGATAAAGAAGTTGATTATTGGGTACAAATATATACTTTGATGGAAGAAATGAGACCTAGCATTTGATAGATTAGTAGAATGACTGTAGTTTACAATAACCTGTTATATATTTCAAAATATTTAGAAAAGAACAATTTGAATGTTTATAGCATAAAGACAAATATTTAAGATGATGGCTATTCCAATTACATGGATTTGATCATTACAAATTATTTAAATGTCTTAAATATCACATGTACCACAATAATATGTAGATTTATTACCTACAATTTAAAAATTAAAAAAAAAATTTAAGTCCTTCAGGTTATTCTGTTGCACACTAGTGTTTGAAAATCACTGATCTGAGCCCCTCTTCTAACATACCTGCAGGTGCTAGTTGTAATAATACGTTATTTGTAGTCCTTGAGTCATCATGATGTCACAGCTCCATGTCCCATCCACTAGTCTCTCCAGTTGAAGTGTCCTTTACCAGCATCTTCCTCCATATGACTAATTCCTGTGTATAATTTAAGATACAAGTAAACATCACCTCCCCTAATGAGGTCTGACTTTAATGTTACTCCTAACTCCCTCTGCATATGTTTATCATAACATATACATCATATTTACTTAGCAACCTCCCCTATTCTGGAGGACTGAATCTGTATCTCATTTGACTTTATTCCCAAAACATAGTAGGTATTCAATAAACATTTTTTAAAAGAATAAATTAATGCTACACACAACAATAGACAATGTTGAATGAAGAAACCAGACCCAAAAGAGTAGGCATAATGTATAATTTTATTTATATAAAATTCAAAAACAGGCAAAAATCAATAAACTGTGATTGTGTTTGATTGCAAAAATGACTGCAATCCTTTGAAAACTCTTGCATTAAAAGGAAGAGTCTCACCCCTGGAAACTAAACTGGCCTTGTGACTTGCTTTGACAAATTGAATGTGACAGAGCAACTTATCAGTTCTGAGTCGAGACCTCATGAAGCCTTGCAGCTTCTACTCTTGCAGTTGTTGAAATCCTGCCATTATGTGAACAAGCCTGGGTCGAGTTGCGGGAGGAATTACACTCCAGCCAAAAGTCAGCCAGTCCCAGGCATCCAGCAGCCACCTGCGGATGCATGAGTGAGCCCCTGCTGAGATGAGTTAAGTCTGCTCCAGCCCCACAGAACTGCCCAGCTGAGCTGAACCCAAATTGCCAACCCACAAAAATGTAAATGACTGTTGATTTAAGCCCCTAAGTTTTGGAGTGGTTGGTTATGCAGCAAATGGCTAACTGATAGGGTGGTGGAAGGAATAGTAGTGATTGGAAGACAGGTTAACATGGACTTTCAGGGTATTTATAATAAATCTGCTTCCTGATTCAAGTGCTGATGAAACATATGTATTCACATTGTTAAGATTCATTGAGCTGCATAATTATGATATTTATATTTTTCCTATGTATACGTTTATTTCAATTCAAAAAGTAAAAATAAAATAAAATCTTTATGACTGAGATGAGATAATCTCATAGATATATTTTTAAGGGAGAAAATGAGAGCTCAAAAGGGGGCATATGGTATCTACCATTTGTGTAAAAAAAATGAAATGTGTGGGTGTGTCCATATGTTTGCGCGTGTGTGTGTGTGTGTGTTTAATGTATTTCTGTACTTACTTGTATATGCATTGTCTGTATCTTTAAACATACAGTATAAGAAACTAGCAAAACTGCCTCCAAGAGGGAAATGGGTAACTTGGGGATGGAATGGTACTAGAAAGACAATTGTTACTGCTGACCATTTTATGCTTTTTGAATTTTGAACCACGTGAGGTTATTACCTATATTTTAAATTTTAATATAAAATTATAACTTTAAACGACCATTCTCTTAGGTACTCTGTTGTAAAAGATCACATAAAAACTTGGAGAAACCAAATGTCAAGAGAAATGCTAGAGAAATACTTTATGAGGTCAAGTGGTAGGATTTGGGATGGGAAATAAAATATTATATCGCTTGCACAGTTAGTTGTAACTTAACACCCAAATCTGCAATCAAGAAAAGCCACTCATGGGATCTTAATTGTTTTATACAAGAATTCTCTTGGCTTGCCATCAATCAGTGGAATGAAAATGAAAAAATTTCGACTTCAGAGAATTGATGAGTATTGGAAAAAACAGTAAAGAAGAGACAAGTTCGAGAGCCCAAATTAGAAGCAGAGTGCTGAACATTCAAAGAGATCTTTTAATTGGTGCTTATTCATAAGAGTATGAATCACAGCATAATTGAAATCCTTACAGACTAGTGGAAAAGTCACCAATTTTTTCCAATATAATTAAGAAAATGCTGTTTTTCCCAAGGGGGGGAAAAACATTTATTCCATGTAATTCTGGAAGGAAAATTGTTTGCTGAGACCAAGTGATACCACTTTTATTGCCTTGAGCTTACCTTTAATTTTTTTCTTTAAAAAGCAAATAAATAAGCTATTACTTCTGCTGCTACATTAATACTGGGTTACAGCCCTTGTTAGGACCTCTACTTCCTTGGTACCTGAACTGTTTTTGAGGGCAGAGACTCCTGATTCTATAATCTCCAACTTTTTTCTGTGTTTTGGATCTTTGACTCTTTTCTTGCAAAGAACAAAGCATCAGGAACAAGACACCTTTAATTTCACACCTTAGAGCTCCTGTTTCCTGATAGTGAAGCATACCTCTTTCCTAGATATTTGTTTGACACTAGAAATTCTTCAGATAAGTCTCTGGCTGTAATTCTGTAGATCAGCCTGGTATCCATTCTCTAACGGGAGATCTCATTTGAATGAGGTTATTCAAATAGAATAACCTCAAAGTACAATGCAAAATAATAGAATAAAAATTGATTCATATAATAAAATCATATAAAATTCATATAATAAAAATTACATATACATGCTTATTTCTTAAAGTATGTCTTAATGTTTTAAGTTAATTATTACAAAAATTAAAATAGATCTAAAATAGGGTTTTAAAAGGAGAAAACAGGGTTATTTAAATGTAAATTAAGCTGCTTGTGACTTGTAATATGGTAATGTTAGGCTATGTTGTGGCAACACACAAGCCCCCAAAATTTCATTGACTTATCACAATAAACCATTTATTTTTCATTCATGTAAAGTTCTCCATGGACCAGCAGCTGGCCTGTGTCTTTCAAGCTATGGCTTAGGAATCCAGGCTCTTACCATATCAAAGCTACATCACCAGAAACATGTGGTCTCTAGAGTTGCCATGGGAGGGGGAAAAAGGGATGAGGAGAAAAGGGATGGAGAAAGCATATTGACCCTACACTCCCTTGGCCTAGAAGTGACACAGTTTACTGCAGCTTGAAGTTAATTGGCCAGGCATAGTCATAGCTCCACAACTAACTTCAAGGAAAGCTGGGATACATAGGGGGTACTGGATATTTGGGAAGCACTAACTATCTCTGCCACATGGCTTTAGCCTGGCAGTTTGGGAAGGTAAGCAATCCATATATTGACTCCTTTTAACCTCACAGTCATCCCTCAAGGCAGGAACTATTAATATTCCCATTTTGCTGATATGGGAAATTAGGCATATTGAGTTTAAGTAAGTTTTCTAGAGTCCCACAGCCATTAAGTGAAAGAGCTAGGATTCAAATCCAGTGTGGCTTTAGAGCCAGCACATTTAATGGCCACACTCTACTGCTTATCACACAGAGCCAAAACATTATCAACACACTGGCCAATCCTCTCCTTTAATGAGTTAGTTAAAAATTTTGTAAATATGGGATTCTTTCAATCATAGAAAATTTTCTGTGCATATATTTTGTTTGAAATATTCAGCTAAATTGGCAGGAAAAAAAGTAATTTAATTGAATCTTCCTCTTTGCTTCAGCTATATAATCTTGGCCTTGAGGTTCCCTGAAAAGTTTTGAAGTTGGAATGCATAGTGTATTTTCTTACCCCCATCCTCTTTATACAGGTTGCTGCTGTATGGAACATATGCAATGCATTGAATTAAAAAGGTGATTGCTTTGACTTAATGAGTAGGGAAAGAAATTCACATTTAAAAAATTTTGAATGTTCTTCATTTCTATACTCTCTAGGTGTCTGCAAAAAAATGATCAAAATCACAAAGGGATCATATCATTGAATAGCTAGTGATCTCACCTTCCGTTCCAGGGGGTTACATTCTGCAGGTCCCAGACAGATGGGCAGACTTTGTTTTTTGTTTTTTTGGTTTTTTTTTTTTTTTTTTTTTGTGTGTGTGTGTGTGTGTGTGTGTGTGTGTGTGTGTGTGTTTTGGCCACCAAATAAAGTTGACTAGTGCTTTCAGAGGAAAAAAGGAAAAAAAGGGAGGAAGAAAGAGGTTCAATTTTTAGTTCCATGCCAGAAAACTGGGATTCATAAGAACAAATCTAAACTTTACTTTGCTTGATCAGCGGCACGCATTAAAGGAAAATGGACTTCTACAATAAATAGTTTATGAGTCAGTGCTCACTGTGAGATTTTTCTGGAACTGTCAAATTTTGTGGTTTTCGAACCTCAACTGGTTTTTAAGCTTCAGGGGAAAAAATTAAAGCCAGGACTATCATTTTCTTACTCATTACAATGTTTTAAATAAAGTTAATTTTGGTATACCCAGCCTAGTGAATTAACAACAAAAAATACTGTTATGTCTAGAACAGGTGTTTCTATAATTGTGATATGTTAGTTGGGATTTTTACAATGTAGACCAGTTCTGAAATTCATGCCTCTTTCTGAAAGATACCGAAAAAAAGTCGATGCTGCTGGAGTCAACAACCTATAAGGATTCCTCAGTCAAGGTTTCTCAAGGGCCTGACATATTTGCAAGGGCTGTGCTGAGAACCAGGGACAAGAACTCTGTCTGTATATTCTCATTTCTGTTTTGTTCAGTGTCCTAGAGACAGAGATGGTATTCTTTCTGTAATAAACCCTCTTCATAGCTCTTCTTTCCTGCCCTTATACTTTGTCCAACCATCCCTCAAGACTTAGCTAAACATTTCTCCTCTGCAAAGCTATCCTTGATTCTCTAAGAAACATTTTTTTGTTCTAGGCTGCCACTACAACCTTTTGTACCTGCTCCCTTATAGGAATAGTCTTAATGTATCACAGTGGTCTCCTTGGTAGACTGTAGATAAGTTCACAGAAGCAGAAATCATGACTTTTATCTTTTTAAGCCCAACACTTCTTAAACTTTCAGTTCTGACACATTTAGATGCTTAGCAAATAAATGAATACATCCAATTTCAAGGTGGAAATAAGAAAATACATTACATTTAGATGTGGAGAAAAGAGAGCCTTCTACATTGGTGGTGGAAATGTAAATTGGTTGTTGGAGCACAGAAAATGATTCCCCAAAACATGGCACTCTGGCGTGCTGAGTGTTTTGAAAATTGAAACCTCAGAAATAAGCCTCAGAACCAAAGTCTCTCTGATCCTCTTTCTCAAAGCACCAGAAGGAACTCTCCCTGGAATTTCTTTAGCTAAGAAAGATTTTTTCCAAAAGAAATGCAGTTGTCTTAAGACCCTCTCCCTTGGAATCTCATCAAATAACCAGGAAAAATCAACCACAGAAGAGACTGGAAATTGTCACCACTTCCAAACAGACTTTTCATCTATTTTCCTGAGGGCAACCCCAGAGACTGCCTGAGAAACCTTATCTGCATAAGACAACCTTTGTTCACAGTGAAATTCCTTCTCTCACCTCCCCCAGACCTCAAAGGAAACTTGTTATTTACTTCTGCATTTCTATCTCCCTTCTTCTCCATATGGAAGGGTATATAAGAATCTGCATTCCACTGAGTAATTGAGTAATCATTCTCCTGAATTCTCCTGGGCAATGCACATTAAAATATATTTGTGTGCCTTTTTCTCCTATTGATCTGCTTTGTCAGTTTATTTTCAGCACACCTGCAGAGAGTGAAGGGGGACACCTTCCCCCTTCACTCCTAAATGGTACAACCATTAAGAAAATCTGTATAGAAGTTCCTGAAAATATTATTACCATTAAAGTAATGGCAAAAAGCTCAATTACTTTTGCACCAACCTAACAAAAATGGAACTATCATATAATCCAGAAATCCCACTTCTGGGTATATAGTCAAATGAAATAAAAAATCACTCCCTCAAAGAGATATTTGCACTCCCATGTCCATAGCCGCATTATTCACAATAGCAAAGATAGGAAAATAACCTAAGTATTCATCAATGAATAAATGAATATACATATATATCTTTCTAGTATATATTAAGATATATTAGTATATCTTAAGCATATATAAGTATACCAACATATAACATATCTTTATATTTAAAGATATAGATTATATATAGCTTAAGATACATATATGTGTGTGTACACACACACACACACACACACACACACACACACTATATATATATTTTTTTCAAGTCAAGGTCTCACTCTGTCTCCCAGTCTGGAGTCCAGCAGCGCAACCATGGTTCACTGGAGCCTTAACCTCCCAGGCTCAAATGATCCTCCCACCTCAGCCTCCTGAGAAGCTGGGACTACAAGTGTGTGCCACCACACCCAGCTAAATTTATTTTTTGTAGACACAGGGTCTCACTATATTTCCAGGGCTTATTTTGAGCTCCTGGGCTCAACTGATCTGCCCACCTTGGGCTCCCAAAGTTCTAGGATTACAGACGTGAGCAACCACGCCCAGCCACAAAATATATTTATATACAACAGAGTATTATTCAGCCTTTAAAAAGAAGGAAATCCTGTCATTTGTGAAACCACGGATGAACCTAGAGGATATGATGCTAAGCCAGGCACAGAAAGACAAATACTACATGATCTCAAATGTCAATCTGAAATAATGAGATTCAGAAAATATGGTTAAGTATAGCATTTATTCTATCTCAAAGCTTGGGAAAGACCACCCAGAAAGCACAGACTTCAAAAAATGGGTCAGCGTTCCTAAGTGAGGAAGTTAAAGTCTCACTATACAGGCAACATTTTCTATTCAAGATAGGTACTTATGTTACAATAATCTGTACAGCTTGCTACATTTTAAAGAATATTGCTTTAGCATTCTTAAGACTCCCATAGGGAGAGGTAATGGTCTTTAGGGGGTTTATCTCTGGTACAATTTGGCCTTTCCTAATCATTGATAGGACAGGAATGAGAACGAGATCTCATCTATAATGGAGAAGCAGAAGTTGCAGCAACCAATCATGTGACTCAGGCCAGAGTATCCACATTCCTCTTGATACTGGTGGGCTGGAGGAGGTCCCCACATGCTGATAAGACCTTGACCCAGGCAGGTGTCCAAGCTCTTGATGCCATCCAGAAAAAGCATTCAAGGATGAGTCAGAAAATAGTGATGGTACAAAGAGTTATTGCAAAGGGAAAAGTACACACTCAAGAAAGAGGAGCATAGGCAGACATACTCAAGAGTCTTGTGATGGAGTCTGGGGTTTCTACCTTTGTGGGTTTCTTTAACCAAGGGGTGAAATATTTATGAAGATTCCTGGAAAAAGGTAGAGATTTCTGGAAACTGTGGTGCCATTCATTTTTACACCAAATATGGGACTTTCCAGAACTGACATGGTGCTGGTGGGTATGTGATTGAGACTGAGTATGTTAACAGGCATATAATGAGATCCTAGGAGAAACTCAGGCCAAATCCAGTGCCATGTTGGGTCCAGTCGGTTTTAGCCAGGCTTGTCCCACACCCTGGTTTTCAGGGTCTTATCAGCCCCTAGCTTCTGCAGCTATTTCAACAGTTTCCTTTTGCTAGTCATGTGAAACTGCTGCCTGAAATTTTCTATTCTCCAGCAACCATCCTACATTATTCCTGTCTCACTCTCAAGGCTCAAAATAATGTAAAGTTCCAACAGCTTTAAATTTGAATGATTATAAGTTGAATTATTTAATTTCACATTTGTGGAATCTAAAAAAGCCAAACTCATAGAAACAGCAAGTAAAAAGGTGATTTTCTGAAGTTGAGGGTTAGGGAAAATGGAGAGATGTTGGTCAAAGGTTACAAACTTTCAGTTACAAGATGAACAAATTCTGGAGACCTAATATACAGCATGATGACAATAGTTAATAACATATCACATATTTGAAATTTGCTAAGAGAGTAGATCTTATTCTCAACACACAGAATAACTACAAGAGGTGATGAATATGTTAATTAGCTTGTGGTCAATTCACAATGTATCTGTACATTAAAAGATCACTTTAAACATATACAATTGTCATTTATACCTCAATAAAGCTAGAAAACAAAAAAAAATACATTGCATTTGGAAAACAGAATGAATTCCCTACGATAATAACCAAACTGTGATTTCCTTACTGTTTGAGAATTCAAACCAATTTAAAACATAATCTATGATAAAATAATTTCTATTATATAAGCCACACAGTATTTGAATTCAAGCAATTTGATCCTCCAGTGGAGTGCAGTAGTTTCCACTACTATCTAGGTTTCATATGCAATGTTAGAAGTTGGTATGATTAAGTTCAAATTGGAGCTAAAGAAAAAGCTGGAAGCATGCTGTCTTGTTAAGAAATTAGTATAACACGGCCGGGGATGGTGGCTCATATCTGTAATCCCTGAACTTTGGAGGGCCGAGGCAGGTGGATCACTTGAGGTCAGAAGTTTGAGAACAGCCTGGACAACATGGCAAAACCCTGTCTCAACTAAGAGTACAAAAATTAGCCAGGCATGGTGGCAAGGCCTGTAATCCCAGCTACTCAGGAGGCTGAGGCAGGAGAAGCTTGAACCTGGGAGGTGCAGGTTGCAGTGAGCTAAGATTGTGCCACTATACTCCAGCCTCGGTGTAAGAGCAAGACTCTGTCTCAAAAAAAAAAAAGAAAAGAAAAAAGAAAGAGAAATTAGCATGACCCTTCTCCAGTTACAGTCTAAAAGCATAGCACACAGTTTCTCCTTTGGCTCACCGCTCATTAGTCAATGGCACAGAGGACAAACACGTGGGACAAGGATCAAGAATCCAGGCTCACCTGCGGAAGAGACCTGACTGCCTCAGAAAAAAACTTCTCCAGACCTGTACCAACTGGTAGCCTGGGCTTGCCCATGGTGCCTATAGACTAGCACAGGGTTCCATCTGTGGCCCATTATTGGGAAGCGGCAAACTTGTCTTTGCAAGACGAGGAGAAACCTGAATCATTCATCAGCTGCTGGCATCTAGGGTCTAACAATGTCTTCCAGAGCCCATCTAGTCCTCCCTACAGCCTCTACTCAATCACCAGGAAAAAAGGATGTCCATAAGAGAGTCACAATTAAATATTAGAATTCAGCACATCCCTCTTTATCACCACATTTCTAGACTCACTCTGCTGCTTTCACTGGCAACCCAGAGACCTCACTGTTTTTACACTGACACATGGGGTTATATAAGGACACACTTGTTGCCAGATTATTCATATAAAGAAAGGACAGCCTAAAAGCTTACAAAATACTTGAGCCTTGGAGCAGCAGGCAATGGCCCTACCTTGTCAGATGATCTGACACTTCCCACATGCCCAGAAATGGGACAATGTCAGTAGCTGCTCTTTCTCCATCCCTGCTCTTAACTCCTCTCCTTCCCTTGACAATCACTCTAGTGGATTTATTATTTAGCCTCTGAATTTACATTGTCTTTAGTTGTCATGCAACACGAAAAATAGGGAGTTGTTTTGTGTGTGTGTGTTAAATTCGTGGTGTTATGCCATTAAGCATTTTTCTACTTTTCATGCCACCTGATATTTTGAAATCTATCCATGTTTCTCAGTGTAAACCTCCTCCATTACTGTCAATGGAATATACATTTTTTACACATTCCCCTCAAGATCTTCAACTTTTTCTTTCCACAAATCATCCTGCTATGAATCTAACCTTTGTCAACCTGAACCCATGATGTTGGCTTGGTGCCTAGCTTTGAAATCGGCCTTAGTCTATACTATGATTCTATAATCATATTCAGAGGAGCATTATCTTGTGCTGAGTGTATGAAGGACTATATTGTTGGCTGAGAGCGACGGCAAGAAAACCAAGCTAACGCCCTAAGCAGAAGACTGCTCAGGGTATTCTAAAGTACTAAACAGTATGTGTATATCACACGCCAGTTAAACTAGTTCTTTAAGCACGGGCTATGTGAACCTGCCCCGTGGCTCCCTCATGGAGAACGGCTTCTAGTTTGGCTTTGATCAGTGGTAAGCAGACACCAGCTGCCTGCCTTAGTTGATTTTGGTTCTATGAGCAAACACAGAACACCTGTTTGTTAATAATACTCACCTGTTCAGAGAGCATAAATACGTGGGTCAGCGGCCGCTCGGGGCTCTCACCTCAGGAGACTGTCAGCTCTGAGAGCCTCACTTTTGCGCTCTATCGCTGTTTCTTAATTTCTTCGTTGCCGCCTGAGTTGGGGTCTCTACGACTCGCTTAGTAATCTTGACAAGCTAAAATAATTGAAAAGCTACTTAAGTGCCTTTAAAACATTTTCTTTCTTCTGTATGTCTTCACTCAAATCCTGCTTTTAAGAAATGACCATTTGTACTAGGGCACTCTCCTTCTCTGGAGTCATTCTCTCCTCCCTCTGTCGCCTCTCTGTTCCTAAAAGTCTCTACTCATATCTGTGCTAATACTATCATAACCAAAAATCAGGTAGATGGAGAAACAGAAGAGGGATAGGCTGAATTTCTCCCTAGCTTTTCCTCCAACCCCTAAAACTCTGAATTAGCGTTTTTTAGGAATAAATGACATTCCCTATGAGGAATCTTACTACCTTTACCATGCTCTTGCCATTCTCAACTTAAAATCTAAGAATAACATGAACAATTGTAATATGCTTCAACTAACTCTTGCTGATTTTAATTGAGCTGGACGCACGCCCACTTGACAGACCCCATAAGATAATGCAGCCTCTTCACCAGGAGCCTGAAGCTCTCCAATCATCACTTACCTCTCTAATACCTGCACCCTGCCTCCCGTGGCACTGCCAGGGCTCCTAACTTTTCCTCTTACAATAGAGCATAACAGTTGCTACTTCCCAACATTCACTATAACGTCTGCATTTACCAAGTTTAGTTTAGTCTGCCAGCCTTTTCCTTCTGAAAAGCATCTGTCTGTTAGGTTCTCTGATGGATCCCAAGCACCACGAACAGTGCCTGCCTAGCGTGCAATACAAATACTTGCACCTAGCATATAGAAATAAATACGAATGAGCATGAGCATGTGAACAACCTGCACAAGTGCTCCCTGGCTTTTCTATGGGTATTTCTCTGGGGCACTTGGACAAAATCCACAGAAAGTTCTCTGGGAACACCATCCTGTTACCTCCCTCAATCCTCCTCCAGTTCAAACGATTTCATCTGCTCCTGCAACTGATGGGTCTTTCTCCCAAAGCAACTCCTCACTGTAAAGTTCTTAGCCTAGTTTATTTGCAAGCCACCTGCCTGTCATGGGGCTATGTCTGATCCATGAGAAATATACCCCCTGATGCACCTTTGGAGGTTCGGCGTGCTTTCAGTGCAGCCTCTCCAGGCTCTGTTGCTGGGCAGATAACTCTAGCTGGTTTTTCAACTTAACTCTTCTGGGCAGGACAGGTGACACACCGTCTATCTCCAGGCTGCAAGTGCCAAGTCCCTTTGGGCCTTTCTCAGGAGACCTTGGTGTGAAAGAAAGCATCTCCTCCTCCTCCTCTTCCTCCTCCTCCCATAGAAGAGGCAGTGGGAATGATACCGAGTTCTAACAAGTATCTCCAAAAGTATATCACCTAGCTGCTTCAGCTTTCCCCTTCTATATCTTCAAGGTGTCAGCAAAAATCTCCAGACATCTCCTTTTACACATCTTACACATTCGCAACATGTTTAATCTAAAAAATGGCCTGAAATTCAACTGGGCATGCTCTAGTTTTCTCTGGCAACATTACATACAGCTGGCATAGTCCTCATGTTAAAATAAGGTCTCATTACCATTTTTAAACCTTGGTTTGTTGGCCTCGGAGGAAGTCTTATTTGAATATTACAACAACGCCAAACCACATAGCACTTAAACCATATTTATATTCTTTATCCCCTACTCACTGTATATCCACACCAGATTTTCACCTTTGTTTTCATAAAGTAGAAAAGATTCATTCAAGGTGTAACTTTACCGAAGTTCAAACCTTTAGGAAAAGCCACATCAGAACTTCAGATGGTGAAGGCAGGCATTACTAATGCTGGACTTCAGAATCTCTCAATTGCTTTTTGCCCAGATATTTGGAGCAGACTCAAGCCCTTTTTCCTTTGTGAAGTGCCCTGGCTTGGTCTGTAGGTATACCTTGAACTTTCTGCTTTCTATGCAGCCATCAATACCCCTCCAGAGAAAGGAATGAAATTGTAGCTTGTTAAATAAGTCAGCTTCAGGTGATTCCATTCCTGGCCACTTGAATACCTCCTTAAAGGCTCTGAAGAAACACGAAAAAGTCGTCACACCTGTGAAAACTAGCACAAGCTTGTTGTCAATCTAGGAGAACGTGGCTTTAATGTCCCTAGTACTTGACTCATAAGCACCATGCTGCAGCGACGGACCCTTGTTTTGTTTCTAAAGGAAACAAACTACACCGGAAAGAACTTAGTTTCACCTCCACTATATACGATATTTAGCTGAGAAGCACGTGAACTGTACCAACCAGAAAACTAGCCAACTAGTCCTTCACTAAGACTTTAGGACAGCCAGATAGTAGTTTCTCATTTCACTCACCCCTACCGCGACCCTATCTACAGCTATACCTTTAATCCCTGCACTTTGGAGGGCCGAGGTGGGTGGATCACCTGAGGTCAGGAGTTTGAGAATAGCCTGGCCAACATGGCAAAACCCTGTCTCAACTAAAAGCACAAAAGTTAGCCGGGGACGGTGGTGAGTGCCTGTAATCCCAGCTACTCAGGAGGGTGAGGCAGGAGAAGCTTGAACCCGGGAGGTGGAGGGTGCAGTGAGCCGAAATTGTGCCACTATACTCCAGCCTGCTTGACAAGAGCAAGACTATCTCAAGGGAAAGAAATTAGCACAACCCTTCTCCAGTTAGTCTAAAAGCGTAGGACAGTTTCTCTTTTGGCTCACCGCTCATTAGTCAATGGCACAGGACAAACACGTGGGACAGGGATCAAGAATCCAGGCTCACCTGCGGAAGAGACCTGACTGCCTCAGAAAAAAACTTCTCCAGACCTGTACCAACTGGTAGCCTGGGCTTGCCCATGGTGCCTATAGACTAGCACAGGGTCCCATCTGTGGCCCATTATTGGGAAGCGGCAAACTTGTCTTTGCAAGACCAGGAGAAACCTGAATCATTCATCAGCTGCTGGCTTCTAGGGTCTAACAATGCCTTCCAGAGTCCATCTGGTCGTCCCTACAGCCTCTACTCAATCACCAGGAATTAAAGGATGTCCATAAGAGTCACAAATATCAGAATTCAGCACATCCCTCTTTATCACCACACTTCTAGACTCACTCTGCTGCTTTCACTGGCAACCCAGAGACCTCACTGTTTTTACACTGACACATGGGGTTATATAAGGACACACTTGTTGCCAGATTATTCATATAAAGAAAGGACAGCCTAAAAGCTTACAAAATACTTGAGCCTTGGAGCAGCAGTCAATGGCCCTACCTTGTCAGATGATCTGACACTTCCCACATGCCCAGAAATGGGACAATGTCAGTAGCTGCTTTCTCCATCCCTGCTCTTAACTCCTCTCCTTCCCTTGACAATCACTCTAGTGGATTTGTTATTTAGCCTCTGAATTTACATTGTCTTTAGTTGTCATGCAACATGAAAAATAGTTGTTCTGTGTGTGTGTGTTAAATTCGTGGTGTTATGCCACCTGATATTTTGAAATCTATCCATGTTTCTCAGTGTAAACATCCATTACTGTCGATGGAATATACATTTTTTACACATTCCCCTCAAGATCTTCAACTTTTTCTTTCCACGAATCATCCTGCTATGAATCTAACCTTTGGCAACCTGAACCCGTGATGCTGGCTTGGTGCCTAGCTTTGAAATCGGCCTTAGTCTATACTATGATATTCAGAGGAGCATTATCTTGTCCTGAGTATATAACAGACTATATTGTTGGCTGAGAGTGGCAAGGAAAACCAAGCTAGCCCCCTAAGCAGAAAACTGCTCAGGATATGCTAAAGTACTAAACAGTATGTATATCATACACCAGTTAAATTAGTTCAAGCACGGGCTATGTGACCCTGCCCCGTGGCTCCCTCATAGAGAATGCCTTCTAATTTGGCTTTGATCAGTGGTAAGCAGGCACCAGCTGCCTGCCTAGTTGATTTTGGTTCTGAGCAAACACAGAACACCTGTTAATACTCACCTGTTCAGAGAGCATAAATACGTGTGGGTCAGCGGCCGCTCGGGGCTCTCACCTCAGAAGACTGTCAGCTCCGAGAGCCTCACTTTTGCGCTCTATCGCCATTTAATTTCTTCATCGCTGCCTGGGTTGGGGTCTCTACGACCAGCTCAGTAATCTTGACAAGCTAAAATAATTGAAGCTACTTATGCCTTTAAAATACTTCTATATATCTTGACTTAAATTCTGCTTTATAAGAAATGGCCGTTTGTACTAGGGCACTCTCCTTCTCTGGAGTCATTCTCTCCTCCCTCTGTCGCGCCTCTGTTCCCAAAAGTCGCTACTAATATCTATGCTAACACTATCGTAACCGAAAATCAGGTAGATGGATAAGCTGAATATCTCCCTAGCATTTCCTCCAACCCCCAAGACTGAGTTAGCGTTCTTGGGAATAAAATTCCCTAAGAGGAAATCTTACTACTTTTACCATGCTGTTCTGGCCATTAAACGGCTTGAAAAATCTAAATGACATGATCGTTTGTAACATACGTAAACTAACTCTTGCTGATTTTAAGTGAACTGGACGCACGCCCACTTGACAGACCCCATAAGATAATGCAGCCTCTTTACCAGGAGCCTGAAGCTATCCAATCATAACTTCTAATACCTGCACCCTGCCTCCCGTGACACTGCCAGATCTCCTGATTTTCCTTTTAAAATAGCACAATTGTTGCTTTCCAACATATGCTATAATGTACATATTTACCAAGTTGAGTTCAGTCTGCCAGCCCTTTGCTTCTAAAAATCGAGCATCTCTGCTTCTGTGGGGTTCTCTGATGGATCCCAAGCACCAAGAATAGTGCCTGCCTAGTGCGTGGTACAAATACTTGCACCTAGCATACAGGAATAAATGAGCACATGAACAATCTGCACAAGTGCTCCCTGGCCTTCCTATGGGTATTTCCCTGGGGCACTTAGACAAAATCCACAGAAAGTTCTCTGGGAACACCACCCTCTTACCTCCCTCAGTCCTCCTCCAGTTTAAATGATTTCCTCAGCTCCTGCAACTGATCGGTCTTTCTCCCAAAGCCATTCCTCACTGTAAAGTTCTGATCATAGTTTGCAAGCCACCTGCCTGTCATGGGGTTATGTCTGATCCATGAGAAATATACCCCCTGACGTGCCTTTTGGAGGTGCAGCGTGCTTTCAGTGCAGCCTCTCCAGGCTCTGCTGCTGGGCAGCTAACTCTAGCCAGTTTTCAACTTTTCTGGGCAGGACAGGTGACACGCCGTCTGTCTCCAGGCTGCAAGTGCCAAGTCCCTTTGGGCCTTTCTCAGGAGGCCTTGGTGTGAAAGAAAGCATCTCCTCCTCCTCCTCCCACGGAAGAGGCAGTGGGAATGATACCGAGCTCTAACAAGTATCCAAAAGTACATCACCTGGCTGCCTCAGCTTTCCTCTTTATCTCCAAGGTGTCACCAAAAATCTCCAGACATCTTTTACACATCTTAAACATTCGTGACACGTTTAATCTAAAAAATGATCTGAAATTCAACTGGGTCTGAAATTCAACTGGGCATGCTCTAGTTTTCTCTGGCAACATTACACACAGCTGGCATAGTCCTCATGTTGAAATAAGGTCTCATTGCCACTTACCTTGGTTTGTTGGCCTCAGGAAGAAAGTCCTACTGAATATTGTAGTAATGCCAAATCCATCTACAGGACAACATACCAAACCACATAGCACTTAAACCATATTTATATTATTTGTCCCCCTACTCACTGTATATCCACACCAGATTCACTTTTCATAAAGTAGAAAAGATTCATCAAGGTGTAATTTTACCAAAGTTCAAACCTTTAGGAAAAGCTGCATCAGAACTTCAGATGGTGAAGGTAGGCGTTAATACTGGACTGTCAGAATCGCACTTCCCCCCCACCCAAATATCCACAGTAGACTCGAGCCCTTTTTCCTTTGTGAAGTACCCTGGCTTGGTCTGTAGGTATACCTTGAACTTTCTGCTTTCTGTGCAGCCATCAATACCCCTCCACAAAAAGGAATGAAATTGTAGCTTGTTAAATGAGTCAGCTTCAGGTGATTCCATTCCTGGCCACACTTCAATGCCTCATTAAAAAACCTCTGAAGGAAACAAAGACGAAAAAGTAACATCTGTGAAAACTAGCACAGGCTTGTCAATCTAGGAGAACATGGCTTGAATGTCCCTAATACCAGACTCGTAAGCACCATGCTGCAATGAGGGACCCTTTTGTGCTTTGTTTCTAAAAGAAAAAACTACACCGGAAAGAACTGAGTTTCACCTCTACTACATACGATATTTAGTCGAGAAGCATATGAACTAGACCAGAAAACTAGTCCTTCACTAAGACATACTTTTTAGGACAGCCAGATGGTAGTTTCTCATTTCACTCACCCCCACCTCAACCCTGTCTACAGCCGAAGACTGCAACTCTTCAGAACACCTGAGCAAGACGTAGGCTGTGGGCTACCAGCATAGTAGTCTCCATAAATAAAGTGCTATGGGTCTGGGAGGAGATAGAAATAGAAGCAGTAAAAACCAGGGCTAGAGTTTTCCATGTTAGTCCATCTGTTCCATGTACTAGTGAGCCGGCAGTGGACGTAGGAGTGGATCCCATTTCTGTCTGAGAGAGCAGAAGTCGACAGGAAATGTGTGAGGCGCTGGGCTCACCAACCTACCCGCCATCTGTGACTCCGGCAGAAATTCAGCCACTACAGAAGCGGTCAGAGCAGAGGTGGGGCCTCCTCCCACCTGCTTCCCACCTGGGGATAGGACTTCCAAAAAGTCAGGAAGTCTAAGGGAGGGAGGGGAACACCTTCTGGAAGACTCGGGAACAAAAGATACCTCTAGAAATTTTTACTCCAAAGAAAAAGTTGCTTGTATGCCAATAGATGAGATGAAGTAGAAAAATGTCAGAAAATCTAAAAGCAATAAGATGAGAAAGTAGGGTTTGTGAAGTAAGTGCTGTAAGGAAAAAATTCAAACAATTAAGCCTTTAAGGCAGAAATAGCAGAATTGGCACTGGCAGACTAATGTGGAGGACAAACTTCTGAATTACAGAATAAAGAGGGAAAAGACAAAGATGTAAATGGTGAAAGTGGCAGATAAATTCAAAACAAAGATCCCATAAAATCTAAGTGTTCTGCCTGCAAATATTGGTGGGCCCATTAAACTAATGGATCAAATTTAAATGGGAATGTTGATTTGTGAGAGGCCTGAAACTTTTAGAAGAGATTACCACCTGGAACAGCAAGGAATGCCTCCAAGCCAGCAAAAATAAATGGATAGATAACAGACAACCTAACTAGAAAATGGACAAAGGCTCTGCAGACTGAATTCACAAAAAAGGAAACACTAAATGGCTAAAGAACACTTGAAAAGATAATCCCACTGGCTATCAAATTCAATTCAAAGCAGGACATTCCTCTTCACCCATCCAAATGGTAAAAATAGAAAGATTACATATACAAGTGCCAGTGAAAATGAGAAGGGTGGGGTTATAGATGTCGTCGTGGAGTACAATCTGGCAGTAAATAAGTGATTCCCCCTTTCCTCATGCAAATCAAAAGGTGAAGGAGTAGGAAGCTCGGAGAGAAGGGCCCAGGAAGGCACAAGGGAAGGCATTGGGAAAAATACGGTTGATCGGGGGGAGGGGGGGGGGGAGTAAAATAACAAACAGAATAGAAATAAGCCAAAACCAATTTCATTGCCTTTCCTGCAATTTGCATTTTTAATGTATTATAATATGCATGACTTCTGCAACGTATCATTCATAAACATCATTTAGGAAGTTGAAGCATCTATTACCCTACCACCCGAGGTTTACGACTACTAACATTTGGTCGGTCTTTTGAACATTTTCCATGCATAAGCACTTTCCCAAATCATTTAATAGCCTTCAAAAAATATTTTTAAAGATTGGGCAGCATTACTTTGACTATATCATTTCTAATTTGTCCCCATTACAGAAGCGGTGTGCTATTTCCATGTTTTAAAATTACAATTAAATACTTCATACAAACTGTTAGCATTTTGGATTACTTGACCAGGCATTCATAAATGTGGAATGACTGTATTTAGACACTGTTATTTCCTATATCACATTGCCTTCAAGAATGATACCAGTTTGATATATACTCCTACAGTGTGAAATCTCTATTTAACATTGCCAATCATATTTTTAAAGTGCCAGTTTAGTAAGTGAAATATAACATTGTGTGAATTTGTCTTATTAGTAATTTCCTAAATTTCACATTGTAAGCCATCTGTTGTCTCTGACCTTAGGTCCATGAGATCTGGGCTTAAGCAGCATCTGCGGCTCTGACCATACCATTCAGAGTCGTCATCTGCAGCCTTGCCTTACCTGCCCCAGCACTCCCAATGCCCTTGGCCTGGGGCTGCTTTTTACTTTGCCATAGTAATTACCACCTTCTATGCTTCCTAATTTACATACTCTCCTCTTTGGTATTTTCTGTGTCCACCTCTTCCTGCCATTTTGTAATCCCTTCAAGAGCAAAGATTGGTAAGTTTTGCTCATCGACATGTCTGAAGATTCTACCTTAGAGGGAGGATCTTTATTCGCTGGGCAATACCTATTTGGTTATTAGATCAAACAGGTATGGTTAGACTCTTATTTCGCTTTAATCTTATTTTCCTTTAATGAATTACATCTTAAGTATCTACCAAGTAAATAGGTTTAAAAACTCTGGCATTTCCATATAAGGTATTATCCAGCAAAAGAAGGAAGCTATCAAGCCATGAAAAGACATGGATGAATCTTTAATAGGTAGTGCTAAGAAAGGCAATCTGAAAAGGCCGCACGCTGTATAATTCCAACTATGACATTCCAGGAAAGGCAAATCTATGATAGTTCAAAGATAAGTGGTTGCCAGAGGCTTGATGGGAAGGAATGGAGGGATTAATAGGTGAAAAAAGATTTTTAGGGCACAAACTGCTTTGTAGGATGCTGTAAGGGTGGTTATATGACATTATGCATTTGTCAAAACCCAACACCATACACCCCAAAGAATAAACGGAAAACGTGAACTGGACTTTTTTTTGTAAGAAAAAGGGAAAAGAATGAGAATCTTGCTCTATTGCCCAGGCTAGAATGCAGTCTAAAAATGGGTATTGAAAAGCGCTTTTGTACTAATTGTGTTATACAATGCTGACGGGAAGGAATAAGGGAGGAAAAGAATACACAGCCAACCAATATTTCATTTAAACCTATGAAATGCTGTGCAATTGCTGGGGAGTGATTTACTCCCAACCATGTGGTCACTTTTAGAATAGATGTGATGTTACTGAAGAAAGCATGTTTTGTGGATTTGGAGTAGAGAGTTCTGTAAATGTTAAGTTTACTTGTTCGAGGTCTAAGTTCAAGTCCCGGATATCCTCGTTAACCTTCTGTCTCATTGATCTGTCCAATATTGACAATGTGGTGTTAGTCTCCCACTGTTATTGTGTGGGAGTCCAAGTCTCTTTGTAAGTCACCAAGAAGTTGCCCTATGTATCTGGGTGCTCCTATATTGGGTGCGCATAGACTTAGGATCGTTAGCTCTTCCCATTACATTGATCCCTCTACCATTACACAATGTCCTTATCTCTTTTGGTTTGTTACTTTAAAGTCTATTTTATCAGAGACGAGAGTTGCAACTGTTCTTTTGTGTTTTGTTTTGTTTTCTCCATTTGGTTGGCACATCTTCCTCCATCCCTTTGAGTCTCTATATCCTTGCATGTGAGATGGGTCTGGATGCAGCTTACCAATGGGTTTTTTGGAATGGCTGATACTGGTTTTTCCTTTCTGTATATAGTGCTTCTTTCAGAAGCTCTTGTAAAGCAGGCCTGGTAATGAAATCTGAGTACTTGCTTGTTCATAAAATTTTTCCTTCACTTATGAAACTTAGTTTGGCTGAATATGAAATTCTGGGTTGAAAGTTCTTTAAGGATGTTGAATATTGGTCCCCGCTCTCTTCTGGCTTGTAGGGTTTCTGCTGAGAGATCTGCCGTGTCTGATAGGCTTCCCTTTGTGGGTAACCTGACCTTTCTCTGGCTGCCCTTAGATTCACCAGGGTTGAAACAAGGAGAAAATACTAATGATTACGTGCCTTGGGGTTGCTCTTTTTGAGGAATATCTTTGTGGTGGTCTTTGTATTACCTGGAGTTGAGTATTGTCCTGCCTTGCTAGGTTGGGAAAGTTTTCCTGGATAATATCCTGAAGAATATTTTCCAGCTTGGATTCATTCAGGTACACCTATCAAACGTAGATTAGGTCTTTTCACATAGTCCCATATTTCTTGGAGACTTTGCTCATTCCTTTTTACCCATTTTTCTCTAGTCTTGTTTTATTTCGTTAAGTTGGTCTTCAACCTCTGAAATCCTTCCTTCTGCTTGATCAATTCGACTGTTAAAACTTGTGCATACTTTGTGAAGTTCTCCTATTTTTCAACTCCATTAATTCACTTATATTCCCCTCTAAATTGTCTATTCTCATTAGCATCTCGTGAAACCTTTTTTCAAGGTACTTAGTTTCCCTGCATTGGGCTAGAACATGTTCTTTTAGCTCACAGAAGTTTCTCATTATCCACTTTCTGAAGCTTGATTCTGTTGATTCCTCACATTTATTCTCTATCGGGCCTTGTTCAATTGGTGATGAGGAACTGCAATCCTCTGTAGGAGGAAAGGCATTCTGATTGCGGGTGTTCTCAGCCTTTTTTGCGCTGGTTTCTTCCCATCTTTGTGGATTTATCCACCTGTCTGTAATTGCTGACTTTCAGATTAGGTCCCTGAGTGGACGTCCAGCTTGGTGGTGGTAAAGTTTTTTTTTTTTTAGTTTTCCTTCGGCGGACGCCCCTCCCCCACACAGCTGGACCTTCCCGGGGTTCAGCTGTACTTGCTGTGAAAGTCTGAATCCTTGCAGTTCCAATTGCTGTTTTGTTGTTGCGGGGGGACCAGCCTTCCCCTGCAGCAACCCACTATGCCGGCTGAAACAGTGGCATTAAGATTCGTGGCGCTTCTCTGCCCGGGAATCTCCGGGTCTGGTTCCCCACTTCAGTCTGCTTTTCAATCGGCTGAATGGGAGACTCTGCCTTCCCTGAGCTCCAAACGCCAACCAAAGGGCACTCAGTCCCGAATACTCCGGACTGAGAACCGCCACGCCGGGGTGCCTGCAAAACGGCCGCGCCGGCTAAGAGTCGCGCTGGCGACCCGTGGGGCTCCTCCGCCGGGAATCTCTTGGTCCATGGGCAATTAAAAATTCATCTGAAAATGTGGCGTCCACTCGCTGTCTGAGCTTTCAGTGGGAGCTACAATCCTGAGCTGCTGCTGATCGGCCATCTTGGATCTCTTCCTCACTAGACTTTAATAATACATCAAAACTGGTTAATCAATCTCCTCGTACCAATGCAAGATGGTAAGGAAAACTCTGGGAGGCAGAGGGCATACGGGAATTCTGTGCTTCTGTGCATTTTTTTTTTTTTTTGTAAACCTAAAATTGCTCTAAAGCATTAGTGTAAAAGCAAAGTATCTACATAGCTTAATTTTTGTTTTGCTTTAACACTTAAAATTTTAATCTACATGGAAATTGTATACAGCATGAAAGACAAAATTTTAAAATTACCCAATTTCTGCAGTAGCATCACTTACATTTATGTGAGTCTACCTTTATTTTACCTTTAGGCATAACAATGCCTTTAATTCCTGAGTTCTTGCATATGTAGTATAGTTTCAAGAATTTTGGCTTTTAATACACTTAAATAATTGACATTGCTGTTTCCTCGAATTGCTCTTCACTGTTTTTTCTTGGCTGCTTTCATTCATCTATCTTCCAACTGAACCCAAGAAATACTTAAGTTCCAAGCTGAGATTTTGAATATCACTGTGTTCAAACAATATCTTCCCATAGCTTACTACAGTATTGAATAGTCTTTCAGAAATAGAACCTCTCAAACTTTTGTTTCAGAAGCAGTCTGGCTCTGTCACTCAGGCTGGAGTGCAGTGGTACAATCATGGTTCATTGCAGCCTCAAACCTCTGCTGGGGGTACAGGTGTCTATCACTTCTAGCAATCTTTTTTTTTTTTTTTTTTTTTTTTTTTTTTTTTTTTTTTTTTTTTTTTTTTTTTTTTTTTTTTTTTTTGTGGAGACGAAGCCTTGCTATGTTGCCCAAGCTACTCTCAAACTCCTGGCCTCAAGTGATCTCTCACCTTGGCCTTTTAAAGTGCTGAGATTACAGACATTTGAGCTCCTGTGCCTGGTCTCATTTCTGAATTTTAAGTCAAGCCTATAGTACAATGTTAAGCCATTTGTTATAAGAAATCAGTTCCAAGGAGTACTCCACAATCGTGCACACAAACGTAGTAAGCAAGATCATTAAATGAAAAACATGATGAAGCCTTTAATAGTCTAATGAAAACAGTGACTTTTTTGAGAGGCAGAATATGCAGCATCTTCTGGTTAACCATGGAAGTCTTCTGTCCAGGACATCTACAATACTTCTCAGAAGCAGTGGTTTCTGAAACGTAATTTGGGAAAATGTCCATTGGTTACTAACATGACATTGACTGTTGGTTTGAAAGCCAGCTCCTACTAAGTCATTCACTCACTTAACAAATACGTATTAAGCCCTTTTGTATGACAGGACTCTGCCAACACGGAAGGCTTGAAGATCTGGCAATGGCACCCCTGACTTACAAACAAGTAAATACAAAATTGTAATTGTGTGTAGAAGAATGCTTTAGAACACGGGGGACAGGAAACAAATTCGGAGAACGTTGATGTGGTTAAGGAAGTTTTTCTAGAAGTAGTAATGTCTGATCTGACTTCCAAGGATGTTAACCTAACAATCTGTTGTCAATGGAGATGGCTATTCCAGGAAAAGAATGTGCAGAGGGGAGGGAATTACATAGCATGTTTGAAAAACTGCGAGAATTTAAGAGTGGGCTGTAGAAATAGCTTATAACCAGCAAATGACATGATAGAAATATAGTCCTGGCTGCTGCATAGAGAAGATCCAAAGCATGCAAGATTATAGCCACGGAGACCAGTTAGGAAGCTAAATGCAATATGAAAATAAACCAAGACAATTCATACTTGGAAACAATTAGAGAAAGGACAGTTACTCGATCTTCAGGTTGTGTTGCTACATTTGTTAGAAAACACATGTCTTGGACAGAAACAGTGGCTCATGCCTGTAATCTCAACATTTCGGGAGGCTGAGGTGGGAGAATCCCTTGAGCCCAGGAGTTCAAAGCTAGCTTGGGCAATGTAGTGAGACCTCATCTCTACAAAAACTAAACAAAAAATTAGCCAGGCATGGTGGCATGCACTTGTAGTCCCAGCTCCTGGGGGGCTGGCAAGGGATGATCACTTGAGCTCAGGATGTTGAGGCTGCAGTGAGCCATGACTGTGCTACTGCACTCCAGCCTGGGCAACAGAGTAAGAATGTTGCCAAAAGAAAGCCAAGGCCTGTATTTTATCTTGGCTGTATCTTCTCTCATCTATTCATATATATTCCTTCAAGAAACCTCCAACACAACTCTATATGCATAGCTTTTAAATTGCAGTAAATATAAGAGGATACAGAGGTCCTTTTGCTATAAAATTTGTTTCAATGTCTCACAACAGAACCATGTAACAACTAACATTAAACTAAAACCATATTTCCTTATGAAATTTCATTTTATTAGAGTAGGATGTGATTACTGCATTTTGCTTTTTGTTCATTTCCAAGAAGCTCACTATTAAGTTTGTACTTCAAATAAAACTGGCTTTCTTCACTTATTTCTATCTTTGTTTTTAATTCCTGTTTTCTTTTAAGGTAACAAATCTGTCATAGAACATACTCGAGGGCAAGGATAGGTAGAGAAAAATTTTCACATCTTTTTATGGGAGTAATATAATTCTCATTTAAGATTCAGAAGTTAAGTAACTTGTCCATGTGCACACTTAAAGTGGATTGCGGGGCCAAGCTTGTCATCTGTCTTTCTGACCCTAGGTCTCGTATCTCGTGCTAGTCTACTCGGGGTCTCCTAGGCAGGAGGACTTGAAGAGGCTGAATTGAATGTATGAGTCTTTAAAGCAGGCCAGGTGCAGTGGTTCATGCCTGTAATCCCAGCACTTTGGGAGGCTGAGGCAGAAAAATCACTTGAGCCTGGGAGTTTGAGACCAGCCCTGGGCGACATAAGGAGACCCTGTTTCTACAAAAAATAAAAATTAGCAGGGCATGGTGGCACATGCCTGTGGTCTCGGCTTCTGAGGAGGCTTAAACGTAGGGAGGGATCACTTAAGCACAGGAGGTTGAGGCTGCAGTGAATCATGTGCCCACTGTACTCTAACCCTGGGCGACAGAGGAAGACCCCATCTCAAAAATGTTTAAATCATAAAAAGGAATCATGGAGTTAAAATACTTAGCTTAAATGAAAGATGAGTGGTAACTTCAAATACATAAGATTTGTTACTTGGGTTTTTTTCAGGTTGGAGACAAACACCTAGATTACCTCAATGAACCATTTCTCATAAGGCTGCACAAGGGAACTGAAAACTACAAAAAAGCGTCCAAAAGCCCCAGAGCCAGACTCATAGATGCTCCCTACCATGAGGCTTTTAATTACATATGGTTTCTGTTCACCAACTGTCTTTGCTAAACTCGAACAAAAATCTGACTCCTTAGCCTCTAGCCAGATTCAATCTGTTTTTCAGAGGTGTTTGTCAGGTCACCTGGAAGATCGATGATCCTTCTAGGGTTTTTATGGTGTTAGGTCTATGTTTAAGTATTTAATCCATCTGGAGTTAATTTTAGTGTATGGTGTCAGGAAGGGGGTGCAGTTTCTGCTTTCTGCACATGACTAGCCAGTTTTCCCAACATCATTAAACGGACTGTTTTCCCCATTGTTTTTTGTCAGGTTTGCCAAAGATCGGATGGTTGTGTTGGGGTTCAGGGGTGCCCTCAGTTCCTGAGAGGACGTTTCTCCAAGTTCTTCGCCTATCGCTCTCCAAGAATGGGAGAGGAGACCACAGCACGGTGCGCTCATAAAAGTAAATGCCAGACTCAAAAGTGTTTGTAGGAAGTGATTTATTTGAAGCAGAGAGAATGGGAGAGAGAGAGAAATGGCTAACTCTCAAACTGAGTGAGAAGGGTTCCCAGAGGGGGAAAACCAGAGAAGGAAAGCTCCTCTCACACAGAGAATCCAGAAAGGTGGAATCCAGGAGAGGACAGCTTCCACACCAAGTGGCAGGGAATTGAGAGAGATGGAGTTTAGGAGACGAAAAGCAGCTTCCACACTGGGGGGAAATTAAGGAGGGGAAGAGAGCTCCCACTACATTGAAAGGGATTCCAGAGAACTGGAAATCTGGTGTGGGTGAAGGAGCAGGGGAGTTTATCCTGGGAGAAATTCCCACCTCCCCAAGTTCCTCTGGCCAATGAAAGGAGTTCCTTTAAAACTTCCGCTGGTGTGACTGACTTACCTTCTTCCTGCGCCCGTGAAATTTAAACGTAAACAGTTAAACTTCCCGGATGAAGACGGATGGGAGAAGGGAGGAAAATATGACGCTGGGAAGTTCTTGCCCTAGAAACTACAACCCCTTGTGGACCCAGTAAGGGAAATACATTCCCTCAGTTGTAGATGTGTGGCATTGCCTCTGAGGCCTCTGTTCTGTTCCATTGGTCTCTATTTTGGTACCAGTACCATGCTGCTGTTATTGCTACAGCACTGTAGTACAGTTTGAAGTCGGGTAGCATGATGCCTCCAGCTTTTTTTGCTTAGGATTGGCTTGGCTATGCTGGCTCTTTTTTGGTTCCACATGAAGTTTAAGGTGGCTTTTTTCCAGTTCTGTGAAGGTCATTGGTAGATTGATGGGGATAGTGTTGAATCTATAAGTTACTTTGGGCAGTATGGCCATTTTCACAATATTTTTTTTTTCCTAACCATGAGCATGGAATATCTTTCCATCTGTTTATGTCCTCTCATTTCCTTGAGTGGTGGTTTGTAGTTCCCCTTGAAAGAGGTCCTTTACCTCCTTTTGTTTTCCTAGGAATTTTATTCTCCTAGCAATTGTGAATGGCAGTTCGCTCTTGATCTACCTCTTACTGTTGTTGGTGTATAGGAATGCTTGTGATTTCTGCACATTGATTTTGTATCCTGAGGGCTGAAGTGGCTTATCAATTTAAGGAGATTTTGGGCTGAGACGATGGTCTTCTAAACATACAATCGTATTGTCTGCAAATAAAATTTGACTTCCTCCTTTCCTGATCGAAAACTTTTTTTAATCCGATTGCTCTGGCTAGAACTTCCAATAGGAGTGATGAGAGGGAGCGTCCTTGTCTAGTGACAGATTTCAAAGGGAATGCTTCGTTTTTGCCCATTCAGTATACTGGTTGTGGGTTTGTTGTAAACAGCTTTCATTTGAGATGTTCCATTGATACCTAGTCAGAATTTTTAGTGTAAAGGGCACTTGAATTTTGTCGAAGGATTTCTCTGCATCTGTTGAGATAATGTGGTTTCTTTGGTTCTGTTTATATGATGGATTACGTTTATAGACCTGCGTATGTTGAACCAGCCTTGAATCCCCAGGATGAAGCCTACTTGATTGTGATGGAATAAGCTTTTTGATGTGCTATTGCAATCGGTTTGCCAGCATTCTATTGAAGGTGTGTGTGTGGGGTTTTTTTTTTTTTTTTGCATCTATGTTCATCATGCATATTGGCCTGAAGTTTTCTGAGTGCCGGATTTTGGTATCACAACGATGATGGTCTCATGAAATGATTTGGGAAGGATTCCCTTTTTGTATTTGTGATAGTTTCAGAATGAGTGGTATCAGCTCCTTTTTGCATGTCTTGTAGAATTTGGCTGTGAACCCATCTGGACCTTGGCTTTTCTTGGTAGGCTGTTAATTGCTGCCTCAACTTCAGCCATTGTTACCGGTCTATTCAGGGTTTGAGCTTTTTCCTGGTTTAGGCTTGGGAGGGTGCAAGTGTCCAGGAACTTATCCATTTCTTCCAGGTTGACTGGTTTATGTGCATAGTCTGATCTTATTCTGCTAGTTTTTGAGTTTTTATCTTGCTCCTCTTTCAGTTTTGATGATAGGGTGTTGATTTTAGATATTTCCTTCTCATGTGGGCATTTATTGCTATATATTTTCCTCTAGAGATTGCTTTAAATGTGTCCCAGGGATTCTGGTACATTGTGTCTTCGTTCTCGTTGGTTTCAAAGAACATCTTTATTTCTGCCTTCATTTCATTTTTATCCAGTCAACATTCAAGAGCCAGTCGTTCAGTTTCCATGAAGTTGTGCGGTTCTGAGTTTCTTAATCCTGACTTCTAATGTTTCTTAATCCTGATTTCTAATTTGATTGTACTGTGATCTGGGACTGTTACGATTTCCGTTCTTTTGCATTTGCTGAGGAGTGATTTACTTCTAATTATGTGGTCAATTTTAAAGTAGGTGTGATGTGCTGAGAAGGTATATTCTGTGGATTTGGGGTGGAGAGTTCTGTAGATGTCTATTAGGTTTGCTTGGTCCAGATCTGAGTTCAAGTCCTGGATATCCTTAATTTTCTGTCTTGTTGATCTAATTGATAGTGTAAAAGTCGCCCACTATCGTGTGGGAGTTCATGTAGATAACAATGTAGACCCATTGTAACGGCACCATCGGTGTCTTTCTTACATTTCAGTGTGCAATATGGCACAGCTTCTACCTGCAGCATCTATCTTTTTGTTGAACTTTCTCGGAAAGTTGAGGTCCACTCTGCTCATAGGCTCTGCAGGTACAATTAGCAACTTCAGCCTCTGAGAACAGACTTCAACCCCAAATTCATTTCTTTTCAGGAAGCAGGGCTCAAAGGCACACGTATTGCACCACTCCGTGTTTTGTAATAGTATATTCAAGCTGCTCACAGTGGCAACTTAGTTTCCTATCTAATTTCTCCTCTCCCCTACCACTGTTTCCTAGGATCATCTCTCAGTAAACTACTTGCATGGAATCCTAGACTTAGGGCCTGCTATTGGAGGAATCCAAACTAAGACATCCATTGTTACCTACTCCATTGTGTTTACTCATTTGCTGCTGTTGGACTATGCAGATGATTCCCTTGCTCAGACCAAAAACTCCTGAAGCACTACAGGGGTGGGCTCAGATACAGAAAAAGCAGATTTGGATCTACTTAAATCATGTGGGGCCTATCTGAGGATGGGGGAAGATGGCCTATGCTATCATACTCGAATGTAGAGACCTGCCCAAGATGACAATCTGAAACTTTACCATTAAGATGACTCTTTATCATGGGTCACCAGAGGTAAAGAATGGTCTAAAATGTTTATCGACCTTCCTCTTGTGGAGTAGTTGGCATTTCCTCTCCTCTGAGGAACCAGTTGCAGGGGAGGTTGAGAGTTAACAAGTATTTCCTCCCAGCAAGTCTAACTGGCTCTTGCTCCAAAAGGCTGTTGCAGAGTGGAGCAGAGTAGAATTGGAGTGGGGGCAAACAAACCCTTAATCATAGCTATGATGCCAGGCCCTTGGAGAAACTTTTTTATTGCAAGTATGCAACCACCCAGTATGTGAGTAAAGAACAAAGATTCAAAGAAAACAAGTGAATTGTCAAATGAAGTTAGTGGATGGTAAAATCTGGATTTGAACTTGAGCCCATTTGACTCTGCCTTTTGTCAGAAGATGGAACTGACCCCAAGGTCATGCTCAAATCCTCAACCCAATGGCGGCAAGCAGCAGCTCAGCACGCGCTCTGGAAGCCCTGGCCCTCAGTCTCATGCACTTGGCACTCTAGCCTATGCTGCTTCCTCTTAGAAAAAAGCCAGAGGCACAAGTATATCTGATGGGGGGGAAAAAAGATTAAGGAATGGCTTCTACATTATGAAAAGATTCACTGCACGGTTCCTTTACTCGGCTCTCCTAGTGCTTTTATTATGTAGGTTGCTTTACAAAAGTAAACTTACAAACTTTTCAAGACATTTGCTACATAAAGCAAAGCACACATTAACATGCCACCAATCCATTATGTGGGCTGCAGAAACAGACTGCAAGGCTGGTCAGCTGGGCAGGACCTGCATGGGACCAGGGAGCGTAGGTCACCTACAGAGCCAGCACTGGCCACCAAGGATTTCAAAGAGCAGGAGAACAGGAGACCCAGGCTAACAGGAAGTCTGATAGGAAGGCTACAAAGAAGGGAACTCCGGCAAGTTATTTTTTTTCTGGGTTGTCCTTTTCTTTCGTGCCAAGAGGGAGGTTCACACATGTTTCCCTGACCCTATTACCTGACTCCCTGAGCCTGCAACCCAGGAAAGGAGCTGGCTCATTGGCCCAAACTCTTTAATTCTGCAAAATGCAAATGCCTTCTTCCCCGGCTTTTTCTCGCTGATGCTTTTCATCAGCTTTTCCTGGAAGAGGTCACCTCCCTGGTCCTCCGGTGTGACTGACACCCAGATTGAACTAAGTCAATTCTCTATGGCCCCTGGATTCATATAGCTACATCATTGCATTGTATACATGGCATTATGTGTATTATAATTGTGATTTTAGTTAATGATCTTAACCTATTGTATAACATAATTGTACACGTATGTATCTGTCTCCCAGCCTAGGCTATGCTTCAGTGTAGGGATGACGACATATGATTCACCTCTGTACCTCCATTGACTTGCACAATGCCTAACAATAAATTGGGGTTGAACTGTTCTGCTTTTATAGAACAAGAATATAATCTTTCAAGAGTTAATTGTTAAGGCCTAAACTAATGTGTAATACCAAAAGTATAGATTTAACATGACAGTAAGATTGTTTATATTTCAAATCCAGTCTGCCCCACTCCCCCAAAATACCCTAGTTAAATGATTTCATAATTAAAAGAAAACTTTTGCTATTTGTTAAGCTGTTAAGAGGCATGTCAAAATCGCACACCACCTTTGATAGGCTTCCAGAAGATAACCCTTTGCAATTCCAACCCACATTCCCTTCCATCTTCAATTTAAAAATAAAAACTGAGGTGAAAAGTTAAATTAGAATAATATTGCTGTGTGTAGTTTTTTTTCCATCTTCAATGTTTTTCTCCTCAATGCGTGCAATTGGTAATTAAATATATTTCTGCTGGTCTTGTGGCCATATGCCTACAATATGTAAAAATACATTTGCGCTTTTTTCCCCCCTCCATTCCTTTTGTTCCCAGTGCTGACTGCTGTCAGTGAGCCGTCCAGATTCCCGTGTGTTGGTATCCATGGGCTCTGTCTTGCCAAGCTGCCAGTCTGGAGCGTCACACCTTACTGCCTTTAAAGATTGCCCTGCAGAGATAGAGGGAAATGGCAATTTTTACATGATGCAGTCTGGCGACCCAAGAGATTTGAAGTCAGAACTGGTGCCAAGATTTACCCAGGAGAGCAAGCAGAGGCAAAAACAGAACCTGAGCCAAAAGGAAAAAAAAAATAAAGGGGAAGGCTGGGGGATGGGAAACCAGTCAACCCTCTCTGGGGGTTCTCTCAAAAGGCCTGGACCAAAGGCCACAGAAGGTGAAGGCCATGTTTTAGGAGTATGTGGTTCCTAAAGAAAGTCAAAGGGAAGAGGTCGGCTTTTCTTGCATGCCCTAAATTGTAGTAGATTGCAGAATGTAAATGAGACAATTATTACACCAACGCTCATCAAGCTGGGCTGGAAAGACTTCAATAGCCTGATGAATATGCATGCAAATTTGTTAATTAAGTTAATTATTCTGCTGAAAATTCATTTGTCTTCCAAGGACATTTTCCCAATGATTTTAACATGCTAGCGCCATTAGCCATGCTCCATGCTATTTAACGTCACTTTTTGTCCACTTTCTTTCCCTGCAACCCTATTTTAAAAAAATTTTAAAGTTTCAAAGAACAGTTGATTGGTTCTTTTAATTGACCCCTGCAATGTTGGAAGATGCCTAGAGCCAGCTCGGTAGGCATTCTCAGAAGCACATTTCAATTAAAAATTTCCTTGATATATATAAAATGTTTGCAAAATGTCACATTGGTGGGGAGGAGAAGAGCTCTATTTGGGATCATTAAAGCCAGAATTTGAATTGTTCTCCATAGTGACTGTAAGAGGTAATCTGTCCCTGCTGTGGGCGATTTCTCAAGCTCTGAGTGTTGTTTGATGCACGAATTTACTTTGCTGTGGGAAGTGTGGTGATTCCAAGCCTCCTCCTCTTCCTGGGCTGCAAGGCAAAACCCAGCGAACATGTGTGTTCAAACAGGAACCAGAACTCTAGCACTCTTGTCACCCATGAGGGCCCAAACCTGTTACCATGGCAACAGAGGGGAATAGTGTGTTTAAAATCACAGCTAAATGGCAAATTGAGGTATTTGAAAGAGTTGAGTCTAATTCAATAGCCAAGAGTAGCTAACAAATAGTACGACTGTATTTTTTTTAAAGCAGCATGTGGTTTTGCTGGGTAAAGCAGGTTTATTATAAAACAGGCCTTCACCGTGACCTCGAAATTGAAATCTTTAGAGGTCTGGGTGAGTTGTATTCAACCAGATTCTTGATCTTAAGGCACATAGACATACGTGAAATGGCCTATTTAAACCTCCCAACATTCAATGTATAGAGATTATAGCATCCCATCCCAACTCAAATTGGAACATGCAGTCTGACAAAGTGTGCTTAGTGGGACAGCAAGGTAGACACAAGACTATTCCAGGAAATCAAACGACTGCTGGCACATGCAAGGCGATCATCATTAGAAGGAGAAAGATTAATCTACACATCACTTAAGGAGACAGCCATATGCATGGTTAAAGCTTGTCTTAAGATTATTTTTCTTTAGATAGTAAATTCAGATTGTCCTTATCCCTCAGTCACAGAAAAAACTCCAATATGATCTCAGCTTTCAACCTGTATCTTCAGTCAGTATTGATCAGACTCGCTGGAAGCCAGGCTAATGGAAAGGGAAGAAAACAAGAAAATGAAATTTAATTGAAAGAGTTAAAAAGTAATTGGCATGCCATCTCTTTTGAGCCATTTGTATCTATTTTATACAGTATGAATGGCACTACATGTCACATAGATCGTAAACCAATTAAGATGATATTTTAAACCCTGTAATTTCTATAATTCCATCTGTTTTAGAAGGTTTAATTAGCAAAGTTACAAAAGCCAAATATATTTGAATATTTTTAAAGCAAGCCAAATTGCAAAAAAAGTTCCCATAAACATCTAACTACACAACCATGTACATTTCATGAAAATATACTTCAGATGTACTTTAATACATGTGGGTTTTTCTAAATTTTACCAACAATAAACCATATCCGAGGGAAATTATATGTTTGGGCTGTGTAAATTCAGTTTTGTGTTTTTATCATACTTAGATTTCTTCCGATGAAAAGCCCTCACCTGTCATTTAATTCTGGGCCTAAAGTAGTAAGAGCTACATTAAACAGTTGAATTTTCCATCCTTTAAATGTTCTTTCCATGGGCTTAAGAGGTTTGCCATTTTGCAAGGAAAAGGAAATTTTTCAGATATATCCAAACCATTTTTCAGTCTACCAGTAACCTATTTTTGAGAAATAAGAGTGCATGGAAGTGTGTCATCTTTAAAACATGAACACAAAATGTAAAGGTACAAATCTGATAATTCAACTTCACTACTGAAGGAAAATATCTTGAATGTTTTGAATTAGGTTAAACATGAGAACCTGCCACATCCTTTGGTTTGGTGCTGTGCTGAGCAGCTGTGCACTATCCAGGGCCTCATATGGCCCCAGTAACCAATGACTGACAGGACGATAGTGACAATGTGATGCCCAGTATTCTCTCTTCTCAAAATGCCTGCCACACTGCGATTGTGACTCAGTGGGTGTCCAGTTCTCTTTCCTACTGGATTTGACATATAACAAGGTGTAATTAAGTATTTTATATGCTTGTTTTTTCATCACCAGAAATAGTGTAATTTACTAATTCTCATATTTCATACTAGGATAAACTACTTTGTTTCCATTTGCATTAAATACTGTCAAGTGATAAATGCCTAATAAAATGGGAATCGAACTTATATTCAGCATATACATCACTCTAGAAAACTAACATTTATTGAGGATCTTTACTGGCACGTGTTTTATGTGCATTTTCTCTTCTAACCCTTGAGTCAACCATCTAAGAAAGGTCTAACCCCATTTGACAAGTGAAGAAAGCAAAACCCAAAAAGATTAAGATGCTTGCTTAAGTAATGAAAGAAACTTAAAAATCCAGTAAGCAGCAGGAGCAAGTTTGAGAGCCAGAAAACACTTCTAGATCATTTGTTTTACTCCAAAGCTTTTAAGTGTTTTTAATGTACCTTGATACTACTACCACTTCTTAAAAACTTGTCTTGGGAGGCTGTGTGATATATCGAACACGTAAATTTTTAGTATATAACGGCATCTACATTGCGTACAAAACACTGCCTGGACTTCCCAACTTTTATTTCGTTGTATTATACTAATTTTTACTGTTATGGACTTCCTGTCTTTTAAAAGGACTATCCTTTCTACTTTGGAGCATTTTGAATTTTAAAACAGTGAATTATCCCAAGAAGGTTAGATTTGTTTGCAAATAGTTCAACAGTTGCAGGGCACATCTGCTTGTTTGCCTCACCTGCCCTTCTCATTCTTTCCATCTGCACACCGTCCCCGCTTGCCATGGGCTGCCGCCAGAAGCGGGGGTACTGGGAGTCCTGAAGAGAGGAACTGAGAAAAGAGGTGCTTTCTCCTAAATGATAAATACAAGTCCCTCCCATGGAATTCCTGGGGGCCATTTTGCTTCTGTGGTATGAGATCTGTCCTGATAAAATCAACAAGGTGGGAACATGTTTTGTAACATAGGGAGAAAGATACAGGGTCAAAAACTAAATCTCTCCTTCACCCCCAACCCCCCCTCCCTACTTAAGCTACTTACAGTTGGCTAATCCTAATACAGGCATCATGCAAAATCAGAAGAAATATTACTAATACATGTTTATTCTACAGTATTTTTATTCAAACTTCCTAGAGGCAAAAGTGAATCAATATCTCAAAGATCGATATTCACTGATTTTTTTCTTAAAGGTTACTCCATTAACCCACCTTTGTCATTTTTAGTCATCTATTTTTCCAAACATTTCAATCACTCCTTTACTATGAAAATGTATCAATCTGTAATTACATGCCAGTCAAGTTCTTAGACAAAACATGAGACAAGTCTTTAGTCCATACCTGAACATGTAACATTTTGAGTATGTCATTTGAAAATAGTCATTGTGAACTGCTAAACAATTCAGACCAAAGAATCCACTTTGCGCCTTGAACTTAACTTGCCTGTCTATGCCAATGAATTTAACAATTTGTTATGTTCATATTTCTAAAGTTCTAAACAGGATCCAAAACTTCATTGCACCCTTAGGAGTTAATGTTCCTCAATCTTGTCAAATATTTGAACTGCATTTTGTAATACTTAAAGAATTTAGCAATATATCAGAGGACTGGATTAGCAAGCGGTAGAAACAGTATAGGGTCTTAGAAACTAAAGTCAGATTACGGATTACACAGGTTGAAATTCTGAACCTATGCTGTCACTTACCAGTGTTTGGTGTGACTTCAGCTCTCTGTACCTCAGTTTTGTCATGTACCAAATTGGGATAATTTTCACCTCACAAAGTTATGATTATGAAATGACCTAGTAATTGTAAAGTGTTTGAAACAGTGCCTGGCACATAAGCGTTGGAATGAGCACAGTAATGGAATAGACTACTTTATGGTACCCCTTCTACCTTATAGCAATGCTAAGCAAAAAATCTGGAGGCATCATACTACCTGATTGCAAGCTATACTATAAGGCCATAGTCACCAAGACAGCATGATACTGCTATAAAAACAGGCACATAGACCAATGGAACAAAAGAACCCAGAAATGAACCCAAATACTTAAAGCCAACTGATATTTGACAAAGTTATAAAGTGGGGAAAGGACGCCCTTTTCAACAAATAATGCTGGGATAATTGGCTAGACACATATAGAAGAATGAAACTGGATCCTCTTCCTTATACAAAAACTAACTCGATGGATTAAGGACTTTAAGACTTGAATAAAAATTCTGGAAGATAACACTGGAAAAGTCGGTCTAGACATTGGCTTAGGCAAGGATTTTGTGACCAAGAACCCAAAAGCAAATGCAATAAAAACGAAGGTAGTTGGGGCTTAAACTAAAGAGTGTTCCATGGCAAAAGGAGCAGTCAGCAGGGTAAACGGACAACCCAGAGTGGGAGAAAGTCTTTACATTCTATCCATCTCACAAAGGACTCATCTCCAGAATCTATAACAAACTCAAATCGGTAAGAAACCCATCAAAAAGTGGGCTAAGGACATGCAAAGACAATTCTCAAAAGAAATACAAATGACCAACGAACATGAAAAAATGCTGGACATCACTATCAGGGAAATCAAAACCACAATGCAATATACCACCTTACTTCTACAAGAATGGCCATAATCAAAACATCAAAAATCAGATGTTGGTGTGGATGTGGTGATCAGAGAACACTTCTACACTACTGGTGGAATGTCAACTAGTGTAACCCACTATGGAAAACAGTATGGAGAGTCCAAAAAGAACTAAAAACTATCATTAGATCCAGCAATCCCACTACTTAGGTATCCACCCAGAGGAAAAGTCATACAAAGAAGATACTTGGACATTCATGTTTATAGCAACATAATTTGCAATTGCAAAATCGTGGAACCCACCCAAATGCCCGAGTCAACAAGTGGTTAAAGAAACTGTAGTGTGTATTTATACACAATAGAATACTACTCAGCCATAAAAAGGAACAAACAGCATTTGCAATGACCTGGATGAGATTGGAAACTGTTATTCTAAGTGAATAACTGGGGGATGGAAAACCAAGCATCGTATGCTCACTGACATGCGGGAGCTAAGTTATGAGAACGCAAAGGCTTAATGATACAATGGACTTCAGGGACTTCGGGGGAAGAGTGAGAGGAGGGCGAGAAATAGACTACAAATAGGATGTAGTGTATACTGCTTGGGTGATGGATGCACCAAAATTTCACAAATAGCCACTAAAGAATTTGACAAATACCACCTGTACCCCAACAATTTTGGGGGAAAAAAAGCTGGTGCAATCAATGCTAACAGTACACAAAATCCTGGTTAACATTCCTCAAATTTCTCAGTAGGTACATATTTGAAAGAATTATCCAAATAACTGGTTCCCATCCAAATCTGTTTGAATGTAGTCATTGTTCACATGCCAGGTCTATTTCTTACAGTTCTAATTTATTTTCTTAAGAATGTATTATGGAATATGCCTGACTAGGGGCATTTCATACTTGCCACCTCCATGAAGAATCAAAATAGTAATCACATTTCAAATAGATATGTTGCAAGAGAGAACACTGGAGTTCAATAGAAAAGTGACAGGAAATACCTAAAGCAAGGAAGGAGAAGCAGCAGACAGCCTGCTCAGCTGGGATAAGCTGGGAGCTAAGACTCCCCAGTCACGGGAAAGGAAGAGATTCTCGGCAGTTCACATCCCTACCATGTGTCCCTGCGATTGTAACCATGGGAGATCCTCTTACTCATGGGGCCTGAAGCTAACACAGAGGAGCCGAGAGGTTCCTAACCCAGCAGCGTAGGCCACTAAAGGCAGTACCACCCTTCCCAGTGACAGGAACAGTGGCACAGCCACTGTTGCCCCCCAACTCAAGCATTCTGCCTGATTGTGAATACAGATGCCAGTCATGGCCCTGTCCCTGCCAACCAAGGCTGGCACCTGCAGTCTCCATCAGGAGGTCTGAGGACAAATGCACCCAGACAGGCTTCACCCTCACTCCATGCCAGAGCACACAGTCTGGCCATGGAGTCTACCTCTGGCACATCAACACTCCTGAGTGTTGGGCCTAGCATAATAGGGCTAGCACACTCTGCCCAGCACAGTCTACCTAGCACAGTTTACCTCTGTTGGTACCTGAAGACTCCTGAGATTGGGCCTAGCACCCAGCTTCTACCACCACAGCTGGCACCTACCTGTACTTGCCACCTGTGGGCCTAGAGACTGATGTACCCAGCCCATCACAGCAATGGCCAACAGCAGCATGTATTACTCAGGACCCAGAGGGCTGTCCCACCACTACCACTGCCATCACCCATGCCACATCAGCTGCCCAGGGGTCCAAGAAATAGACCTACTACTGGCGCTATTGGCATTAGAGTAAGCCACTTGTAGGTAAAAATTTTCATAGACCCAGTAACATGGGCATATGCTACCCTTGGCCCTAAGGACAGACATGCTCAGCCTGCTGCTGCCACCAAGGGGGCCGGAAAACTGATCTACCTGGTATCTCAGTCCCCAGTGAAATGTCACCACAGCTTTCACTAATAACACTTTAAGCCGTCAGAAAGCAGATACCACTAGTGCTGTTCACAGCTGAAGAAATACGGAGACCACACTACTGCACAAACAAGAATAAGGGCAAAAGTGCCCTTACCCATCTGTATTAGTTTTCATGCTGCTAATAGACACATCTGAAACTGGGAATAAAGAGGCTTAATTGTACTTACAGTTCCACATGGCTTGGGAAGCCACAGAATCATGGCAGGAGGTGAAAGGTACTTCTTAAATGGTGGCAGCAAGAGAAAAATGAGGAAGCAAAAGCAGAAACCTATAAACAGTCAGATCCTGTGAGACTTATTATCACGAGAAAAGCACGGGGAAAAAACAGCCCCATGATTCAATTACCTCCTCCTGGTTCCGTCCCACAGCACGTGGGAATTTTGAGAGAGACAAGTCGAGACTTGGTTGGGGACATGGCCAAACCATATCATTCTACTCCTGGCTCCTCCAAATCTTATGTCTTTACATTTCAAAACCAATCATGCCTTCCCAACAGACCCTAAAGTCTTAACTGATTTCAGCATTAATTCAAAAGTCCACAGTCCAAAGTCTTATCTGGGATAAGGCAAGTCCCTTCTGTGTATGAGCCTGTAAAATCAAAAGCAAGCTTGTTACTTCCTAGAAACAGTGGGGGTACAGGTATTGGTAAACACAGCCATTACAAATGGGAGAAACTGGCTAAAACAAAGGGGTTACAGGCCTCATGCAAGTCCAAAATCCAGTGGAGCAGTCAATTTTAAAGCTCCAAAATGTTTTCCTTTGACTCCGGGTCTCACATCCAGGTCATGCTGGTGCAAGAGGTGGGTTTCCATGGTCTTAGGTAGCTCCGCCCTTGTGGCTTTGCAGGGTACAGCCTCCTTCCTAGCTGCTTTCATGGGCTGGCGTTGAGTGTCTGGCTTTTCTAGGCTCACAGTGCAAGCTGTTGGTGGATCTACCATTCTGGGGTGGAGGATAGTGGTCCTCTTCTCACAGCTCCACTAGGCAGTTCACCAGGAGGGATTTTGTGTGGGGGCTCTGACCCCACATTTCCCTCTTGCACTGCCTTAGTAGAGGTTCTCCCTGAGGGCCCTGCCCCTGCAGCAAACTTTTGCCTGGACACCCAGGTGTTTCCATACATCTGAAATCTAGGGAGAGGTTCCCAAACCTCAATTCTTGACTTCTGTATACCTGCGGGCTCAACACCATATGGAGGCTGACAAGGCTTGGGGTTTTCACCCTCTGAAGTCACGTCTCAGCTGTACATTGGCCCCTTTCAGTGTTGGCTGGAGTGGCTGGGACACATGGCACCAAACACTTAGGCTGCACACGGCATGGGGACCCTGGGCCTGACCCACAAAACCACTTTTTCCTCCTGGGTCTCCAGGCCTCTGATGAGAGGCGCTGCCATGAAGGTCTCTGGCATGACCTGAAGACATTTTCCACATGTCTTAGGAGTTAACATTACATTTCTTTCTACTTATACAAACTTCTGCAGCTGGCTTGATTTCTCCCCAGAAAATGGGTTTTTCTTTATCACGTTGTCAGGCTGCAAATTTTCTGAACTTTTACAGTATGCTTCCCTTACAAAACTAAATGCCTTTAACAGTACCCAAGTCACCTCTTGAATGCTTTGCTGCTTAGAAATTTCTTCTGCCACTTGCCAGATATCCTAAATCATCTCTCTCAAGTTCAAAATTCCACAAATCTCTAGGACAGGGGCAAAATGCCACATCTCTTCGCTAAAACAAGAGTCACCTTTACTCCAGTTCCCAACAAGTTCATCTGAGACCACCTCGGACTGAACCTTAATGTCCATTGCTTGCCAGCTTTCTGGGCAAAGCCATTCAATAAGTCTAAGAAGCTCCAAACATTTCCACATTTTCCTGTCTTCTCAGTCCTCCAAACCATTCCAACCTCTGCCTGTTACCTAGTTTTAAAGTTGCTTCCACATTTTTGGCTATCTTTTCAGCAACGCCACACACTCCTGGTACCGATTTACTGTTGTAGTTTGTTTCCATGCTGCTGACGAAGACATACCTGAAACTGGGAACAAAGTTTTTTTTTTTTGTTTGTTTGTTTTGAGACAGAGTTTCACTCTTGTTACCCAGGCTGGAGTGCAATGGCGCGATCTCGGCTCACCGCAACCTCCGCCTCCTGGGTTCAAGCAATTCTCTTGCCTCAGCCTCCCGAGTAGCTGGGACTACAGGCACGTGCCACCATGCCCAGTTAATTTTTGTATTTTTAGTAGAGACGGGGTTTCACCATGTTGACCAGGATGGTCTCGATCTCTTGACCTCGTGATCCACCCGCCTCGGCCTCCCAAAGTGCTGGGATTACAGGCGTGAGCCACCACGCCCGGCCGGGAACAAAGTTTTAATTGGACTTACAGTTCCTCATGGCTGGGGAAGCCACAGAACCATGGTGGGAGGTGAAATGCACTTTTTATATGGTGGTAGCAAGAGAAAAATGAGGAAGCAAAAGCAGAAACGCCTAGTAAACCCATCAACTCTCATGAGACTTACTATTAAGAGAATAGCAAGAGAAAGACCAGCCCCTATGATTCAAGCACCTCCTCCTGGATGCCTCTCACAACACATGGTAATTCTGGGAGATATAATTTAATTTGGGTGGGGACACAGCCAAACCATATCACCAACAAATACCATAGAAACATCTTCAGGAAATAGTCCTCCTGTATGAAAGAATTATAAAAATTGGAAGAAGTGACTATTATACCAGATGTACAGATATCAATGTAAGGACACAGTAAGCATAAAAAGGCAAGGAAATATGACCTCTAAAGGAACACAATTCTCCAGCAACAGAACATAAGAGGAAATTCATGAAGTCCTGGAAAATGAATTCAAATTACTAAGCTCAGTGAGATAAATGAAAATCCTGAAAAACAATGCAAAGAAATCGGAAATAACTGTTCAAATTATGAAAAGTCTACCAAAGAGGTATCAAAAAAGCAAACAAGTTCTAGAACTAAATTTGTTGAATGAAATACAAAACACATTTGATCTTCAACAATTGATGAGATCAAGAAGAAAAGCTCAACTTGAAGACAGTTATTTTGGAAAAACTAAATTTCTGCTGTTAATCCAAGTCTTTGCTACTTTGTTGCAGAAGCCCTGGCAAACTACAAAGAAGAGTTCCACCTTGAGTTAGAAATGGAAGCATCATTACAGCTGGAAGGACATGAAAAGTTTCATCTAGAAAGTGCCTTCTGTAATGTCTTTGAAATAGAAGATGGTCACATGCAGCTGGGAAGTGGGGTGCTTTTCACAATGACAATATGCCAAGCACAGGGCTGCAAAACACCACAGGAGTTAATGCTTTAACTAGGCTGAGTGGGAGAAAAGGCCAAAAGTACAGCTTTAAGGCCAAGACCAAGTTTGAATTTGGTGCTGAATGAAATGGAAACCCATTGAAATATTTTGGTGGCAATAAAACAATCTGAACCGGGCTTGAAAAAGATTAATCTGAAAGCCACAGGGTGATCAGTTGGAAGAAAGCAATTTGAGTCGAGAAGGGATGCCTTGCAATCCAATGCAACACAGTAGGGGATAAAGACAAAGACTCAGAAAAGACAGAGGTAAAATCACTGAGACCTGACAGATGACTGCCATGGGAGTCAAGGGAAAGGAACTGAAAGACAACTGGGAGGTTCTGATTTTGTTTGGAAGGATGGAATGGTGGAATCCTAGAATCAGGAAGAGAATAGAAAACCAGGTGTAGCAAGGAAAACAATATAGTTGGAGATCCTGAGGACTGGAGGTGCAGAAGTGTAGATATGTAGAACAGAATAAGTATATACACACACTACATATATATACATATGTGTATGTGTGTATAAAACCTGGTTTGGCCCTATGTCCCCACCTAATCTTGAATTGTAATCCCCAGGTGTCAAGGAAGGGACCTGGCTGGAGGTGACTGGATCATGGGGGTGGTTTTTTCTCCCATGCTGTACTGGTGATAAGAGTTATCATATGATGGTTCAAAAGTGACAGTTTTCCTTGCACTCTCTCCTACCACCATGTAAGATGTGCCTTGTGGCCCTTTTGCCTTCCACCGTGATTGCAAGTTTTCTGAGGCCTCCACAACCATGTGGAACTGTGAGTCGAACTTCTTTTGTTTACGTATTTTCCCAGTCTTGGGCATCTCTTTACAGCAGTGAGAACAGTTTAATACAATATATAATCTTTGTTGAGAAACATGTAATCTATTGGCATCAGATTTCATAAAATTATATTTGCTTGGGGCATCCCCAGGCTTAGAATTAAGGGTGGTTTAGAATATATATTGGCATCAGATTTTGTTATATTTATATTTGCTTGGATCATCCCTGGGCTTAGATTTAAGGGTGGAGATTGAGATTTTAGATCATCATTGGAGCCGTGAAGAGGGAGTTACATTGTCAAAAGAAATAGAAAAACAGAAAAATGAGTTCGGACAAAGAACTTAGGTAGTATTTACTGACGAGTTGAGAAGTAGTGCACTCCTTAGAGACGTAGTTTTACTTGTCAGAAAACCTCTGCTTGGCCATTGTGTAGTAGTTCTAGAACCTCAAAATCCCCACCAAGTGTACCCATTTAAATGACTAAAATTTTGAATAGAACAGATGAAAAGACATCCCTGTTTATGTGATAAATTAGATTCCTTTACACACTTGCATTAGAACAGGAAATGGGAATCTCAATTTCTTCTTAGTTGCAGTAAAAGTACCAAAAATCAAAGAACTTAGTGTTTACTAGCTATTGCTCACCTCAAAATTTCCTTTAGAGGTAGTAAATGTTTAGAAAATCTTGAATATCTAAATTTTTTGAGTGTTAGTGCTAGAAGTGAGTCAATCTTTCTCCTAAAAGTCAGAATTTAAATCAAAGAATTTGGAATTTACATTACTAAACATTGGCTTTTTGTATTTTTATCCTATCGGTGCTTATAAAACTTTCTGGCGCATTACGTAGTCTCCTCTCTGGCGCTCTCTGCACAAGACTACCCTATGGTTGTGTGTGTAGATACCTTCAGTTATAACCACATGCATTAACTGCCCAATGCCCACCTGACCTGCCGTGAGCAGAGGGGCAGAGCTCAGAGTTGTAACTGCAGAGAAGGCAATGCTCATAGAAAAGATAGACTGAGAAGGTCCCCAAAAGTTTCCTCGTCGATGAGGGGGACTTGCCTTTAAATACTTTAGATTGCTGAAACTCTTAAGCTTAGAGATAACATTTTATATAAGTAGACTTATGAGTAGTTGTAAGCTTTACAAGTAGTGAACTTTCTGTGCATATTTGACTACTATAGAAAAAATTTATATATTTTTTAATTTAAAAGAGCTGGAGAGCACCCGCAGGTCTCGAACAACCCAGAGAGGTGGTTAGAATGTACTCGAAGTAACCGCTGAGCTAAAGCCAGCCCCAGAAAAAATCCATACTTAATATCAATTAAATTACAAATCCAAGAGTTCAACTTTTTATTTTGAATATCATAGTGATAATATCTATTTTACTTTCTAATGAATGTTAAAGTTTAACATGAAAGTGGTCTTAAATCAAAACTCCACGATCCTTAAGTCAGATAAATTTGTCATACTGAAAGTCATTCCACAAAGAGGTCCCCTAACATACAGGCATAGCTCATTTTATTGTGCTCTACAGATACTGTTTTCCAAAAAATTTTGTTTGGGTTTTTAAGTTTCTGGTAACCCTCGGTAAAGCAAGACTATCAATGCCATTTTTCCAACAGCATGTGCTCACTTTGTTTCTCTAACTCACATTTTGGTAATTCTTGCAGTATTTAAAATTCTATTTGTTATGGTGACCTGTGATGAGTGATGTCTGTTGCTGTTTGTTTTAGGGTGCCACGAACCATACCCATATAAAACTGCAAACTGAATCAATAAATACAACGTGTGTTTTGACTGCTCCACTTACCAGTCATTTCCGCCTCCCTCCCTCTCCTCAGGCCTCCCTATTCCCTGAAACAAAACGCTATTGAAATTAAGTCAGTTAATAGCTCTGTGATGTCTGTAAGTGTTCAAGTGAAAGGAACACTCTCCCTTTAAATCAAAAGCTAGGAATGGTTAAGCATAGTGAGGAAGGCATGTCAAAAGCCAAGATAGGCCAAACCAAGGAAGAGTTCTTGAAGGAAATTTAAAGTGCTACTTCAGCAAACACACACAAGTGAAACGGCCTTCTTGCTAATATAAAAAAGTTTGAGTGGTGTAGATAGAAGACCATACTAGCTACAATATTCTCTAAACCAATGCCTAATCCAGAGAAAAGCCCTAACTCTTCAGTTCCATGAAGGCTGAAAGAGGTAAGGAAGCTGCTGAAGAAGTTTGAAGCTAGCAGAGGTTGGTTCCTAAGTTTAAGAATAGAAGCTGTCTCTATAACATAAAAGTGCAAGGTGAAGAAACAAGTGCTGATGTGGAAACTGGAGCAAGTTATCCAGAAGATCCAGCTAAGATCATTGTTGAGGGCAGCTACACTAAACAAATGTTGAATGTAGATAAGAGCCTTTTATTAGAAGTAAATTCCATCTAGGACTTTCACAGTTGGAAAGGACAAATAAATGCCTCGCTTTAAAGCTTCAAAGGACAGACTTTCTGGTTAGGAATTAATGCCGCTATTGATTTTATGTTGAAGCCACTGCTCAACTACAATTCTGAAAATCCTAGGGCCCTTTCTATATCTAAATTCTACTCTACCTGTGCTCTATAAATAGAACAACAGAGCCTGAATGATAGCACATCTGTTTGCAGTATGGTTTGCTGAATGTTTTAAGTCCAATGTTGAGGCCCACTGCTCAGAAAAAGATACCTTTCAAAATATTACTGCTCATTGACAATGCACCTAATCATCCAAGAGATCTGATGGAGATATACAAGGATGTTGTTTTCATGCCTGCTAACACAACATCCACTTTGCAGCTCATGGCTCAAGTCATTTCAATTTTGAAGTCCTATTAGGAAATTTGTAACACCATACCTACCACAGATAGAAATTTCTCTGTTGGAGCTGGACAAAGTAAAAAAACCTTCTGAACAGGATTCAGTTCTAGATACTATAAACATTTGATTCATGGGAGGAGGTCATAATATCTACATTAACGGGAGTATTGAAGTTGCTTCCGGACCTCATGAATGACTAAGGAGTTCAAGACTTCAGTGGGGAACGTAACTGCAGATATGGTGGAAGTAATAAGGGAGGTGGAGGAAGTAGACCTGAAGATGTGACTGAATTGCTGCAATTTCATGATAAAACAACACCAAAGATGTTGAAATGACAAAGGATATATAATATTCCATAAGCTGAGTTTATAAAGCAGCAGCAAGGTTTCAGAGGTTTGACACTAACTTTGAAAGAAGTTCTACTGCAGGTAAAATGCTATCAAACAGCATCACATGCTGCACAGAAAACTTAAAAGAGCCAATGGATGCAGCAAACTTCATTCCTATCTTGTTTTTAAAAATTGCCACAGGCAACCCAACTTACAGCAACCATTACCCAGTTAGTCAGCAGCCATCAACACTGAGGCAAGACCCTCACCAGCAAAAAATTACATCTAAACATTCAGATAATCATTAGCATTTTTAAGCAATAAAGTATTTTAAGCTATGTGCATTTTTTCCATATGCTATTGCACATTCAATAGACTATGGTTCAAACAGAACTTTTATATGAATTGGGAAACCAAAAACTTGATTCACTTGATTGTGACATTTGCTGAAACTGAACCCACGATGTCTGAGATACTTCCTATGTTTGTTTACATGATATCCAGAAATAGAATATCGATTTAATAAGTACAATTATTCCTGTTGAAACACCTTTATCAATATCATTTGTCAATCCTTATTTACATTTTAAATAAAACTTCAAAGCATCTATAAAATAGGTTTATAGAAAACACAGACCTTATGCAGTTAACTTAATATTTCTCTTTTGCAAATGGAAAATCCATAGTTGGGAAAAATTAAAGGTTTTGTTTGACCAAATCGATTCATAGTCATTGACCAGAGTGTCTGTATATCTCCTTCCAAATAGGATTTGAAGAACTGAACATAGTGTATATTCAATAATTTTACTATATAAGTAGAAAGTCAGAGCCATGACTAGGTAAAATAAGAAACTGTAGAGGATAAACAAAGCTAGACATTCTATATTTAAATTCAAACCATCAAGCTTCATATAAAGAAGCAAACCCCAAAACACATTTGCTAGTGCCCAATCACAGAACTATGCTGACCATCACAGGGATCCAGTTAAGCGACATTGAAAGGATTTTCCCTGCACCTGCCTTAATAGTGCATAACACTGGTACCTTTGGGTGCTTACTGCAACCTTTTTCTAAATGAATAAAGTACTGAATTCATCATCATAGCCATCATAGCATACCTCATCCCAACATTTCTCCCCACAAAGCCTTTCTGAATGTTTTTATATCAACAAGAAATGTCATTTTGGCATGATTAAACAATTTATATGAAACCATGCTCTTTCCAACCCTATGTACAGACCATGTTAAATTTTCCTTTAAATGGCAACTTTGTGTCTACAAGCATTGGAGACTGAGGTATTTAATTACAGCAGTAAAGGGATTAGTGTGCATCTGTCCTACAAAGGATAATTTTAAATTTTGTTCATGTCGAGTGTATTGACACTGCAAGAAGAAATGTTAAAAGGTTTCTGGAGATGCTTTTTGCTTTGGGGGTGGGGGATGAATAATTGGGTCAGTCAGATTCATATATTAAAGAATTGTCTGCCAGCTACTGCGTTGGCTGTCACAGCCTGTCTCAATCAAGCATAACTGCAGATCTCAGAAAGCTGTCATTGACGAAAATAAAAATCCACACTTCATTTAGGTTCAAACAAAGAGCCAGTGGTAACAAACAATATATTTGATCACCAAGTAGGTAATAATTTAATATTCAGCTTTACTGTACTACAGCTTATTAAAATAAAAATCTTGGCTACCTTTGAAATATAGGTTTGAATTAGTCTCAATCTGAGAAGAAAAAGTAAGGTTGGAAGAATGAATGTATGAATGCTTCTTTGATGTCCCACCTCCAAAAAAGACCAACGAAAACGACAAATGTAAACATTCCTATCGCAAAAGTTTGACTTCCATAATCAGCGTTTCCTGAAGACACGTTTTTCTTCATAGTCTCTTTAAATGGCTCAAAAACTGCATGACAATGGACAGACTCCCTTGTTATACTACAGGAAATTTTTAATGGACATGTCACTTTAAAGGAAGCCTTCACATCTGTTCCACTTTCTAATCACAAATGCAAAAGGATACAATTCACCAATGCATCATAAAAAAGTAAAACATAAGTGATTTAAACGCATGTTTGTTCCATAGTCAATGCAGCATGTAATCTGTTTTTTACATGTTCTGGGCACAAATCGGATGTGGAAAACCTGTTCTCTGCTGAAATGGGATTTCTTCTTCCTGGATAAGTTTGGTACTGTACGGAAGCTGTGGTTTTCATAAATGGTATATACTGCACATACACATCTAGCAAGTTTTTCTAGTGAAACTTTGTGAGGACTGATTTTATGATTATGATACATCACAGCACTATCGTGCTGGTTGAGTACTAAAACATTAGAGTATAGGAGAAACTGAGTTTCTCTTTATAAGAAGGGACATCATGAGAAATATTTCCGTAGTGCTAGCACCTGTTGTCCTTGCTCTACAGGGCTGACTAATTAGCATTTACTGCTCCCAAATGTCTGTCCAAGAAATAGTATGTACTTTTCATACAATATGTAAGTTGGTTATACTAGTCATTGGGAAATGATACTTCCTTCTCGGAGATAATTTGCTCATTAAAAATATTTAAAGTTTTGAATGGGGGTATTTTTCTGGACCTCTAAGTAGGGCAGGAAGGCAAGAATTTGATTAGAGTTAGAGATCGGGGAAGAAAAATTCCATAGTTAAATGACGACAAAGCAGCACAATCCATGGCTATGACATAACCACAGTCGAACTAACAATTCAACCTTCAGGCTAGAAAAATGTTATTTTTCTGAATCAAGGTTGAATTCATCCAGATTCCTTTGCTTTTTACCAAGACTGGGAGTGTTGGTGGGATGTAGCTGAATTCAGTTTTCACTACGGAAAACTGAACATCTCGAAAGAGAACCTCTTTATCCATGGGTGTATCCAATGACTGAGAACAGAACTTGACAAATTAGCTAGTCAGGAAGCGTTTTTGAATGAAGAAATGAATCTGAAAGTATAAGCGGGTAATTGGTCCTGACAAAATTCTGCTTCCAAAGAGCCACTTCGTGTGGAAATACTAAAACAGGTGTTAATATAGCTTTTCAATAAGTAACTTTCCCCCCTAGTTTATTATGCTGTATCTCACACAAACTCTTGTCACATCTCCCTCCTAAGATTATTGGAAGGATACAAAGATAATATATGTAAAGCACTTAAAACAGTGCCTGGCCCACTGTTTAAAAATTCACTGAACACACACACGCCACACACACTGTGTATAATGGAAAGAAAATAGGCAAACATTTCACTTGCTGTGCTTGGGAAATCCTACGTTTGTTTTTGGCTGTGGTATATTAAGTGCTAAGGCTGCAGGGGATAAAGAATTGGGACTGAGATCTTGGACTCCTGACTCCCGCGCTAGCGATCTCTCCTCTCTACGGAAACAGTGAAGGTTTTTCTTTTCACATCTGATTTACTTGCGGATGAACTAACAGACAGGTTATTGATCCTCCTCTTCAGATGCAGGGAGTTCATCTGTAGATTAGCTGAAGGAACCAGTGGCTTATAGGGGTCTTTAGACATGAATATTGTGGTTTGTGGGGTTTTTACATAAGCAGTAATTTTATAGTAATTCAGAAATCTGAGATACAAATATCTTATTACCTATAAAAGATGGGAATTTCATGGGAGTTCCATTTTTTTTAAATTTGCCTCCCTTACTTTTCAATAAGATGTGCAAAACAATTTAACACATCAGTTAAGAGTAAAGGACCTGTGTTCCAGCAGGACCTTATTTCAAAAGACAGTTTTTGGTGAAACAGCATCCTCGATGACCCTAATCATGTCTCAGATAGTGGTGATGTTTAAAATGTATTCTCTAGAAAATGCCCTGCTATGCAAGAGCTACACTGACTCCATAATTTGCAAATGACTATATAAACAAACAGCAAACATGTTTTAAACAAGCAAAGAATAAGTGGCTCAGTGAAAACTTTGGAGGGCAGGGAGTACGTTCTGTCATATCAACAATTTTGGACCAGTCAGTAAGATGCAGAGGTGGCTTATCTTCACAGCACTGATATCCTCTCTGAGTGGGTGATCAGAGTTCCTCCCTGTGTATCAGAGTAAGATACCAATCACCCTTCTATCAACTCTTCTCTACTAAGTCACTCGGTCCCCTTAGTGCAAACCAACAGCATGAGGACTGCTTCCCTAATCGGATAACCAACTCCCAGAAAGAGCAGGAAGAGTGTGGTCCACACCAGAGGTCACGTAGCCTGCTAAGTCCATGGCCTCTCAATATAGGTCCTTCCAAATGTAAGGATGTTATCACTTGCTTTTATAGTGCTTTTCCTCTCCCACTTAGATTCTGCTGCCTCATATGATGAATCCTGTCCCTGAAACTGCCTCACCCAAAGTTGTCTACACCCCACTGAGAGAAATGGAGATCTGGCAGTGATCCAGTTCATTTGATCAACATAGCCGGCGGAACCAGATAATTTAAGCTCCAAATTTCCCCATTAATCAAAATAGTCTGGTGACGGATACATCTGCTTTTACTTTAGGCTGTGTAGATACAGTTTAATTGTGCATTTCCTAAAAGCAGAATTGTATCATCTGTAACATTCATAGAGCTCTTCCTGCCCACATTTCTTTCCCAGCCTGTTGACTAAACAGATAACTCAGTAATTAAAATTCATAATCAACACATGTTGAGTATTTTTCCTTTCTCCTGTCTTCACAATTCTTTCCACCAACTTCTAGGTGATTGTCAACTGTTCCACTCCTCAGACGTAAATAGAGGTTATCTTTGCATGGGACCACAACATTGGTCATCTTAACTCTGTCATCTTTCCTATACCTTGGCCCCAAGCCCTGCCACCTCTGGAGGCAGGCACTGCAGAAACACTGACAGTTCTGACTATCTCAAAAGCCAGCTGGAGAATAATGCCACTGGGTCAACAGCCCTGATCTCTTACTTTGGAAGGTCTGAATCCTGGACAAGGTCCAGTCCTAGGGCCAGTGGAATGGAACCTGGCCAACTAGACCTTGTGTTGGACAAACTGAGGGAACAGTCTGTGATAGGCTTGTAGGTAGTGAAGGCTGCAGTTACCAGAAAGTGAGGATCCTTTGCAAAATGGTTGAGGGTCCACCAAATGGAAGCATTTCAAAAAGAAAGGCCAAGTACTTAATTTTGACTTAGGTTCTCTGGGAGTTTGACTATGCAAGGGTCACAGCTGGCATTCATGAGTGTGAAAGATTACATGACTTCTGAAGCAAACCTAAGCCAAGATTATCTTCCTTAACTGGACAGGGACCCTGCAAGTCAGGTCTTCTGGAGTCCATGCATGTCTCCCTTCCGCATGGCATCAATTTCTTTCCTCCTCAGCCGTTAGGTTCGTGTATGGGTGGACTTTCCTTCTTTCCTTGCCGTAACAGTCCTGAAGTCACACTTGACTCAGCCCGTCCCCCATTCGGTGCCCCGCAGCGTTGCTTGGAGCCACAGGGACTTTGGACTAAGAGAGGTTGCTGGCTCTTTAAAATTTAAAGCCTCAAGATTCAAAAGCTGTTGCATAATCCAATTAGAGAACCACTTTTAACTGGTTTGTGCATCCTCCCAGACTTACCTTCATCAGAGCACATAAATGAGGATGCTCCTCACAGCTCGAGAAATCTGTGAAGCCAAGATGGTATTTTTAACGCAGCCATTTTAAACAATGTCTGTGCCGAACCACGTTTGCTTTTGCTGTTGGCGCAGGTGAGGAGCTGCTTAACAGCTGAGCTCGGATTCGACATGTGTGGCCCAGGGTGGGCCTGGGATTTTTCAAAGGGCAAGGTTTTCACATGTGGAAAAGCACTCAAGTGTTTTCAGTATTCATGGCTCAGTATAGCTCCTTCACACGTAGTTCACAGACAAACAAGAGGCATCTAACAATGGAAATTCTATCACCTTACCTGTTTTGCTCTTTCTCCCATCTGGAAAACCCATGCATACACCTGAGTAACTCACTTTCTTGAATTCCAAAAAACTTTTATGATTGCACTTAAAATCTTCTCCATAAGTGCTCAGAAGAGCTCTGCGCGTTTCTTAAAAATACTGAGGGAAAAGGAGGTCACTTGACCCTGTGGCCTGGCAGTCTTTACTCCAGCCAGAACCTGACCTAGAAGCAGTACAATTTCCTGAAGTTGTGAGAGAAATGCTGGCTTCCCAGCATGTGAGAGGCCAAGTATCAGATCCCCAAGGGGCCACATGGTGCAATGCCCCATAGCTGTGCCTTGGAGCAGCCTAAGATTGATCAGGACTGGACATCCAGAAGCAGAGCTACCTGGTGACGCAGGTTGCTCTCTGAGAAGAGACTTGAGGCCCCATTACTCCAGCCCTCTTCCAAGAGGGCTGTGCAGCCCTGCAGTAGCCTTACTTCTTGGTCCCTCAAACTTAGTGGCTCTAAAATTAGGAAGCTTTGGTCTCCTACAGCCCCCCACAGGTCATGCTACCTTTAGAGGTGAAGTGGTCCAGAATATATCGCCAGGGCATAAAAATGACTTCAAGCAGAAGGCATCTGAGTTTCTTCAATCCTTTATCTGCCCAAGAGCAGAGCTTCCTAAAAGAACTCAGTTGTCATAAACCCCCTCCCAGGAGTTTCTTGTGACCAGGGAAGACTGACTCCTCATCAGACAGAAGCCACTGTCACAAAACTACATCTCCCATCTATCCTCAAGTGCCCATTTTTCTTTCCAAAAGTCACTGTTCTTCCACAAATATCCTTTCTCCCTCTCCCTCTTCCTTTCAGATGCTATATAAGCCCCAAATTCTAACCACCTCCTCGAGTCGCATTTTTTTTGTGAACGCCACACTTACATGATTAAATCTGTTCTCTCTTGCTAATCTGTCTTTTGTCAGTTTAACAGGCCCCCAGTGACTAAAGCTACTATGGGAGAGACGCTTTTTCCCCCCTACAGTGGGGAGAGGAGTATATCTTCCACTTTCCCTCCAACCTGCCCTCTGTCCTCTGCCCTGGCCTAGGAGATCACTGGATGGACTCCTGCAATGGCTCCCTTATCCTCTGATTGCCAATTTGGTTTGGCCAGTGGGGAGCATCAGCAAAAGCTCAGAGCATGGAAGAAACAGGTGGTGGTGTTTATGCCTCTAGCCCTCTGCACTGCTGTGGGGTCACACTGACCTGTGGCTCCTGAAAGTCCTGGCTCCTGCAAGGGGACCTTCTCCACAAAACTCTATGCAGAGCCCTTCTGAGCACTCTAGATAATCCTATGTACAATCATAAGTTTTCTGGATTTCAAGAAGAAAGTGAATTGCTCTGTGTGTGTGTACATTTTCCAGTTGGGAGAGAAAGCAAAATGGATAAGGTAATAATTTCTCCTGGGAACCACAGTGCCCCTTGAAGTTTTCCTATCCCTACTCTATCTTTGTAAATGGTCCTATATGAAACCCCTTCAAGTTTCCTAATATGGATGTGCTACTTGTCAGAACCTACCCTGGTGTGTGGGGAAAGCAGAAGGTGACCCTGGACCTGGGGGCAGTCTCAGTGACCTTTGTGCCTGAGCCCCATTTCTGGGGAGTCCCTGGACTTCCACTGCTGAACCCTCACTCCTGACCCGACAGCAGGGAATTGGCTGACTTGTGTGTGCCCCTTGGGGTGTGAAAACAGTCACTGTTCTTGCCACAGAGCCAGGGACCTTGTGCTGATTACCAAGATGAGGGTCGCCACAGGGGAAACACCCCCCATATTCCAGCACCTGTAAGGGAAAAACCTCATCTTACGTCCCTCCCCCGCAAGAACGTTTGTCTCCCCAGGGTAAGAGGACTGAAAAGCAATGGTATTCACTGTATTCAAAAGGGCCGCCCATGGTGACATCTTATAGGCCCCAAGATAAAGCCCCATCCTCTTCATTGTCTTCCCACAGGAAGCAATGTCCTCACCTAACTGGACACTCCTGTTAGGGTCCCTTCCTACCCTCCCTGAACAATATGGCACATCTGCTCGTAACCTCGCTTGCACTATTTTTTATGGCCCACACAATTCAATCTAAACTCCTAGGCCCGGCATTCAAGACCCCTCAGAATCTGACCTCAATCTATCCTTCCAGGTATAGCAAGTACTCCTGATCAATGAATCGGTCACATGATCAAGGACCTGAGAATAAAAGACCACGCAGACATCAGTGTGGCAGAAGAACGAAGGAATTTAGAAAAAGAAGCCTGAGCCAAGGCAGGGATGGGGAAGAGGGGAAACCACAGCTTCACTGGATGTGACCTTCTGCAAGGTTGGAGGGGTTGTGAGCCTCAGCCCCCTCAGGAGTGGCATGTGACATTAGAACAAGCTACTGGCAGCTCCTGGGGGAAGCTGGCAGTCAATGTCAACTGCTACTGTGGCAACTGCTGGAGCCCCCCAACCCTCCAATCCTTCACACCAGGGAAGCTAGGAAAGGGAGAGGGAGAGGCTTAGAAGGAGGGGAAAAGAGAGGTACAGTCTTAAAAGTGAAAGTCTCTGGGTTCTGAGAATATCCTCTGTTCTCACACACTCTCTGCTCTTCTCTGGCATTCAAGAACCAGGATAAGATCCTGGTACTTAATAAAAGGCATCAGGAGTCCAGGCTGGGAGGCAGGGTTCTGGGTGGTGACTGTGCTGGGGGCCCTCCTGCCAACCTGTGTGCCAAGACACTGGCCGGAGCAGCTGAGGATGGTTGGAAATCCCCCAGGCAAGCAGAGGGTCTAAGGATCCTTGTGTTCTGACTTCAGGGAGGCATCCACTTAAAGATCTCCCCAGTTAAAGACCTGAAGAGTAATTCACAAAAGAAATGAGTCAAGAAGCGCATGTAATATCTGTCAACTTCACTAACCACCAAAGAAATGCAAATTAAGACAGAGATACTTCTTCACTGACCAAACCCTCAAACCCCTAGAGAAAGGTAATACTCCTTGTTGGGGAAGGCTAAAGACAAATAAGCAGTTGTAAATTGTGAGTGGCCATGTGCAGAGTAGTTCAACTGCAAGCATGGCAACTCCGGAGAGCAGGCACCTCTGCCAGCCACCATCTCAATGGAATTTATCCCAAATGACGAATTCAGGGTGTGGCCAACATGCTAAATCTCTCTGATGACTGACTTTTGTTCAGTCTTCAATTCTCTACTATAGAGAACTGAAAATAATAGCTATTCCTTTGAACAAACAGTTCTTCATTGTTACCAGCTGAATGAGAAGAGTCATGAATTTAGTTCTTTTTTCTTGACTGTCTAGCTCCATCACCCAGGTTGGAGTGCAGTGGTATGAACATGACTCACTGCAACCTCAACCTCCCGGCTTCAAGTGATCCTCCCATCTCAGCCTCCCAAGTGGCTGGGACCACAGGTGTGCACCACCCTGTTTTGCTAAATTTTTGTGTGTTTGATAGAGACAGTTTGACCGTGTTACCCAGGTTGGTCTCAAATGCCTGGGCTCAAGTGACCCTCCTGTTTCAGCCTCCCAGAGTGCTGAGATTATGGATGTGAGCCACCACACCCAGCTGGTGACTTTAATAAGAAAACTACGTACATGAAAACAGCATCACCTTAGTGGCCACACAAACACAAGTCCCAAATTCATTAACTTTTTACTCTAGGTCTCAGATTTGAATTTTGTTCCTACTGTTCCTTTTCAAAAACAGTTCCTCTTTATGCTGAGCTCTTTTAAAACTGCAAAACTTATATAATGCACATGACAAATTAATATGGACTTAACCTATGCTGTGTCAGTCTGAACAGACTTGGACGTGGTAACAACTCCCCAGATCTCCGGGGCCTGTAACCACAAACGTTATTTCTTACTCGGGCTATATGTCAGACAGGTCAGCAGGAGCATCTGCTTCCCGTGTCCTCATTCAAGGGCCCAGTCTGCGGGAGCCTCCAGATCAGTGGCTTTGCTCATTATCAAGGCAGCAGAAGGGAGCCTGGGAGATTCTGCACCAACAGTTACATTCTCCAGCCTGGAGAGACCTTCGTGTCAACTATTCACAGCCTCTAACCAAAGCAGGTCAGATGGCCACACAAACGACTTCAAAGGTATAAAGAAGTGCTATGTGCTATTCTATTCTTCTGGAAGGAATAAAGCCAGAGCTTAAGTGAACCGCTTTTATATCTGCCACACAGAGAAGGCCAGGGAGTTTGCCTCCAGGATACCAAACTTAGATATTGGATGGCATAATTCATTCCTGAAATTTTCTGAGTTCATTGTGAGGAAAGAGCAAAAAGGATCAATCCCTTTAACGGATCATTCTTTCAGTGACTGACTCTGGAGTATTCATGCTCAGAATTGTGCTAGGCAATTAGAAAAACTAAAGTTTAATCCAAATGTTTTAAGGTGCTGAAGCCTGGTTGAAGGGTTAGAACCTGCTTTACAGAATTGTATAGACCAGGAATCGCCAAGCATGGTACCAGCCCATAGCCTGTTAGGAACCAGGCTGCACAGCAGGAAGTGAGTGGCAGGTGAGCAAGGGAAGCTTCATCTGTATTGACAGCCACTCCCCATCACTCACGTTACCACCTGAGCTCGGCCTTCTGTCAGATCAGTGACATTAAGTTCTCACAAGAGCATGAACCCTATTGCAGACTGCACATGGGAGGAATCTAGGTTGCATGCTCCTTATGAAAATCTAATGCCTCATGATCTGTCATCTCCCATGATGCCCAGATGGGACCCTCTAGTTGCAGGAAAACAAGCTCAGAGTCCCACTGATTCTACATTATGGTGAAGTAGTATAATTATTTCATTATATATTACAGTGTAATATAAAGTGCACAATAAATGTAATGTGCTTGAATCATCCCAAAACCATCCCTGACCCCACCCTAGTCCATGGAAAAGTTTTCTTTCACCAAACTAATTCTTGGTGCCAAAATGGTTAAAGGCCACTGGCAGAGGCCATGTAGAGGGGTAGTGACTGTATGACAACAATGTAAGGCTGTTTTCTGAACCTGCCTGTAAACTTCAGAATCACCTGGAGTTGTTTTAAATAATACACACTTAAGCTCTAGCCCTAGACATTTTTGATGTCAAATCCAAAAATACATGGTAAGATGAAGACCAAGCACATAATTTCAAAAAAAAAATCTCTGGAGGTAATCCTAGGCCCACCCCAGGTTAAGAACCCTTGAAATATGAGAATCCAACAGTCATGCTCTTAATGGGACAAAAGGATATTACAGACAGTAAACACAAGCTGGAGGCAGAGGAGAAAGACTGTGGCCCTGTAGTCAAGGAAGGCTTCAAGCAGAAGGTAGGCCCTGGGCCTTTGAAGGATGTGTAGGCTTTGGCTAAGTTGGTCATAAGAGGTGAGGAGAGGCCAGGATTCAGGACGAAGTGTACATATCTATAAACCATGCTGAAGGAATAAATATTTCAATCTAGTGGGAACTTAAATCACAATAATAGTTGGAACTGAAGCTTTCTGAAAAGTTAGTACTCAAATTAGAATATGCAAATTCTATAGAAAGCCTTTGAGCCACAGTTCCTGAGCATTTCAAACAGTGGCAGGCATGTAGTAAGTGCTTCATCAATATTTGTTGAATTAATGGTCAATTATGAATTGAATAACTGCGGGTTCAACTTAAAGGAGGTAGTTAATGGCTGTATGAATCTACTTCCCCCAGAGATTAAAACAAAATATTAGATGACCCCAGTAGTTCATTCTGATAATAAGTATAAGTTATTTCTACTTCCATAAAGAATTCCCAAAGCTCACTAATATGAGTTGAGAAGGCAACTGAGATTGCCTAAAAGACAAAAGCATTTCCCAAAGAAGCTAACATAACATAGTAGTTAAAACCAAGAATGATGGAGTCGGAGTTTGCTTTGTCACTTACCAGCTATGTGACCCTGGACAAAGTCCTCAACCTCTATGGAAAGTTAGGATAAAAATTCATAAGAGTATCTAAACTATAAAACCAATTTAGAGAAATCTGGAAATGAAACAATGATAGACCAGGGCATGGTATCAATGACGTAGTACCCTTTGTGACAGATGAGGATATCAATACCCACACTCAACTGAAGCAGCAAAACAATCAGCATGATAAAACTCTAAAGGTCAAACCAAACAGACAAGTGACCACTACCTCAGTTGATACTAAATTTTAGTTTATCAGTTTACATAACTGCATTCAAAATGCTGGACGTTTTGCCTGATGCTTAAACAACCTTGTTGATAGTTGAAGAAAACTCCCCGCATTCAGTTTTCACAACTCGCTGACACACAGATGATTTAGCCAACAAACTTTCTTTGCATTGGCTTGACCTGTATTTACAAGGTTCTCTGTTGGCCACTCCACCTCATTCTCTTCCCAGCCCTGTGCCACCAGCTTAAACAAACACATGCATCTGCTCACAAGAAACACTCGGGTCTTTGTCTCTTCCAGGCAAAGAAACAAAACAAACAAGTAAACAAAAAAGGTTGATATGATAAACACTGAGCCAACCACAGTTGCTGGCTAAAGGACACTAAACTGGCTAAACTAATTTAAAACATCCGAACAGGCTTGTGGGGATGAATGCACAATTTCTTGGATATGAACCCAATTGAGTGGTTCCATAGGTAGCCAAATAAAAGGAATAATTAGTTCACGTTTTAAAGTATATACCATGTGTCGGGCATTATGCTACATGCTTCATCTGGATTATCTTGTGCTACTGACACAACCACTCAATAATGTGGTACACTTTTATCCACATTTCTCGACTAGGCAGTAGTAACACTGAAAGATTAAGCAGTTTGCCTAAGGAAACGGAAAATCACTAAAACTCAAGTTGTAATGCATTGACCTTATTTCCTGTGCTTAGTTACAACATTTGAAACCTAGGAATGCCATGGCTATCATGCATCTTGATTTTTAACACATTCAACAACTTCCTGAAATTTTATGATCAAGACCCAAAAATTTAATCTAGATATTTGAAAAATAAATGATACATTGATGGACCATGGTCAGGTCAGTGCTGACTGACCTGCCATTAATTTTCTTGGATTTTATGAAGGATGATCTCTAGTTAGGTCTTATATGGCTCTCTTAATCAAAATATTACTAATTTGGGATGAAGACAGAAGAGCACTTTAACATACTTACACGTAACATTTATATGTTGATACTATTGTGAATAACTATAAATAAGAAAACTATGATTCAAAGACTCCCAATAGACCATGTTTTTATTCCATGTTTGAAGCAACTATAAAATGCCAGGCACTGTGGTAGACAATAGAAATAGAGTTAAGAAGTAGAGTGGCCTCAAGGGATTCAGTCTGGCCAAAGAGACTAATAGTCTGCAAAATGTATTAGTTGATACTGTTCAGTTAAGTACAGAACCCAGGTTTTGGATTCAGACAACCAGCTAATCAAAGACAAGATGGGGAGTGATACGACCTATTGGCCACTGATGTAAGATTTTTGGGGTTTTGCTACAAGCTCCATGATTCAAGAGCAAAATACTGCCATCAGAGGCATTACTATATTCCTGAAAAGTGTTAATGACCGTGTAGTCTTCCAAAGAAAGCAGAAGATAAATTAGAGCTGTGAGAAAATTTGATCTTAGCCACACCATTGGGTTTACTTCTAAGTACCAATATCTAGGAGGTGATGAGAGACATCTACAAATGGAAGAAGATCTAGAAACCAGTGGTAACCAGGATAATGATGAATCTAAAAAATGATGCCCCATGAGGAATGGTTAAAGACAAACTAAAAGAATTGGGAGTCTTGGTAGTTGTCTTCAAAAATCTCAAGACATGCCAGATGAAGACTGGTGATGAGTCCTTCTCTGGAGGGCAGACCACATGTCAGTGAGAGGAAAGCTGTGTGGCAAGATTTTTAAATACTACAAACAGCAAAATCAATGGAAAGAAGACAGAAAAGGCCAAAACAGCAGTCAACAATTGGATCCGCTTTCTCCCTGTTTATCTTATACAGGGTGTCTGTACAAAAATAATGGTACCCAAGATGGTTTGTAAGGAGCTTACAGTGAGCATCTTGTCCAGCAATCTGCACCAAAGAGAAGACATTTCATAAGCACCCCTGCACAAGAAGCCAGCCATGGGATGGAATCTCTGTTCTCTAGGAAGCTGAGATTGAATGATCTGAGTGTGAGCAATACACACCTAACTGACCACAGGGCAAGAAAGAACGTGGCCAAAGTCCCAGGGAAGGGTCCTGTTCCTTTAGAATGTAAACTTGGAGTTGCTAAGCCCTGAGAATTCTTCCCTGGAAGTCTCTCTTGGGGCAGACTTTTCCTTTCCAACACTTGCCATGCTAGTCCTTATCACCTCAATCCCAATTCCACTACTTAGTTCCCAAGTGACTGTCCTTCTGCTTTAATAGGATATTGAATTTTTGTATGGGGGTGGGGGATGGAAGGAGTTGGTCATAAACGATGTTTAAAGATTACTTTGAAAGTCACACAGGGAAACTGAAGGAGCAATGTTGAGCTCTCCAAGATGAGAGCGTTGCCACTCCCCGTCTGTGTTCAAGACTTCCCTTGCAATGTTTCTACTCATAAGAAATGGCCACCGAGATTGAGTGCTCACTGATTTATTCTCTAGCTTTTTCCTGAAATAAAGCCTTGTGATTTACCATCTTACAGATGAGTAAACTGAGGCACAGGTTAATCTGCCTAGGACCTCACAAATAGGGGTAACTCTTGGTTTTCCTTGTCCCCCATCTGCCTCTGAATTGAACCAGCTATGCTAGTTTGCCATCCAAATACCTAGCTGCTTCTATGTCAATTCAAGGCCTTTAAAACCAATAATCCATTTTTTAAATAGTAAGATTATATACAGTGGAAATAAGCCTGAGTTGAGACGTTTTTCAAGTGACTTCAACAGTGTTTTGCTTGTTCTTCTTGTCTGGGCCTCAGTTTCTTGGGAAATGAAATCCAGTTTAATAGAAAGGGCCTTGCAAGTCTCAGGCCGTCTGGCTCCTGGATGCAGTCAGTTAAATGTAGCACAAGCAAAAATTATAATTTATTATAAAATATCACTAAGCCATTTACGTTCATATTTCCCTTTTGCCATTACAAAGTCAGGCTAACCCCAGTTGTATAACGTTGAAGAATAATCCCGATCTTTTCTGACTTTGGTAAACCCGCGTTGAGAAAGTAGAGAGAACTTGGGGCAAGGCCGCCCAGCGCAGCGGGGACAGCCGGGGAACACGCGGAGGCCGCCATGCTTGCGCAGCTCCGGGTTCTCACCGAGGCCAAGCCTGGCGCTTGGCAGCCGCATTGTCCTCGCCCCGAGCATCTCCGCTCTGGTCCAGAGCTGCGCTGATTCGGGACAATCCCTGGATCAGACTGACCTCTAGGGGCAGCGCGGAAATCCGCAGCCAGGCTCCGGCGCACACAAAAGGAGCCACCGGAGGCTTCCAGCTGGAGCCGGCCAAGAAAATCTGCGTGGAGTGCTCTCAGATGCAGACACCACAAAGCCAAAACATTAACATTTTGCTTGCTATTTATTCAGCTTCTCTGTCTTTAATTCCCCCTCGCCAAGTAGCCTCCAAATGTCTCTTCGAGTATCAAAGTAATCACTTTGGATTAAAGTATTCCTTCTCAAAAGATACCTTAATTAAAATGTGTGTGGTGGGGGAGGAGGTGGGGAGAAACCTCTGTACTTTTCATTTTTCTTATGAGGAAAATAAAAATGAAGTAAATGGTTAAAGGAAGGTGGGGGTGGCCTTTTTGCAGCATGAGATAGAAAATGTTATTTTAAAGCTATTTACTTGCTGGAAATTGTTTAAACACTTTGGTGATGGCAAGAATACAACAGTAGCAGGTAACGTTTACTGAGTGGTTAGTATGTGCTAGGCATTGTTCCGAGAGCTTTCATTTATTATCCATATTTTATTATGAGATAACTAAGGCACAGAGAGGCTAAGTGACTTGCCCAAGGTCACACAGTTGGATTGGTTGCAGTTAGGATTCTCCTTCAAGCAGTCACACTCGTAGCCTCTTTTTTTGTTGTTGTTTTTCTGATGGGTCTCTGTTGCCCAGGTTAGAGTGCAGTGGTGCAATCTCGGCTCACTGCAACCTTCACCTCCCAGGTTCAAGTGCTGCTTCTGCCTCAGCCTCCCAAGTAGCTGGGAGTACAGGCACACGCCACCACACCTGACTGACTTTTGTATTTTTAGTACAGATGAGATTTCAACATATTGGCCAGGCTGGTCTCAAACTCCTGACCTTGTGATCCTCCTGCCTTGACCTTCCACAGTGCGAGGATTACAGACATGAGCCACCGCACCTAGCCAGCCTCCTCTCTTAACGACTATACTCAATCTCTTTGGAGCTGCAGCTCTCAAGGCATTTTTCAAAATTGAATTTACATTCTCAACACCTTCACCCATTAATGGAAAAGCTCTGCAAACACCTAGGTAACTCAGCATCCCAGTTCACAAGGAAAAGTCAAGGGTTTCTCATAGGAGGAAAGAGAGGGGAATTTTCCATACGGCTGAATCACTGATAGGTAAGGACCCAACTCTAAAGACCAATCCCAGCGATTTGGGGCATCACTTAGAAGTTCTTTGAAGTTCTTAAATAACTGGCTTCAGTGTTCTCATCTCTGGAACGAGAATAGTAAAATACCTTTATCATAAAGTTCTTGTGAAATATGAGATGATGCATGCTAAAGTCTTAGCACAATGCCTTTCACAGGCTAAGCAGTCAAAAAGGTACCTAGTTATTTAGCGTGGTTCTTACGTTATTGAAACCTTGCTAGATAGGTTCAGGGTGTGGAGAAAAAGATGTTTATGCTGATTTCCACATGGAAAGTATATTGGGGATCTCCAGAAAGAACCAAGAGGAGATATATATTTGTATATATGAATGAGATGAGAATGTATTTCTTAGGGGGGATTAATTCATGCCGTGATGCTGTGATGCCATGATGGGGAAATGGGCTGAGAAGTCCCACAGTAGGCTGTCTGCAAGATGGAGAACAGGGAAGCTGGTAGCATGGCTGAGTCCAAGTCCAAAGGCCCTTAGATTCAGGGAAGTCTCATTCTAAGGCTAAAGGCCTGAGAACTTGAGGGACAACCAGTCCCAGAATCCAGAAGCTGGAGAACCTAGAGTTCTGATGTCCAAGAGCAGGCAAAGAATGATATTCCAGCTCCAGAAAAAGAAATAATTCACATTTTCTCTGCATTTTTGTTCTATCTAGGCCCCCAGCCAACTAGATGGGGCCCACCCACATTGGCCGAGGGTGGGTCTTCCTTACTGAGTCCACCAACTCTCTCTCTCCCAGAAATGCCCACACAGGCACACCCAGAAATAACACTTTACCAGCTATCTGAGTATCCCTTAATCCAGTCAAGTATACACCTAAATTTAACCACAGAGAGGAAAGGAAGACTCGCACCTACAAAGCACTGATGCCAGGCAAAAACTTATTCTCAAGAAAATAGCACTGCAGTAGACACTGGAGGAGGAGTGTGCAACCTGTGGTGGGTGAGGTGACTCATGCCCCTTATACACAGAGAACCATGCCCAGGACTCAATGATTTAAAAAGATTTCTCGACATTGCCTGTGAAGAATTCTCTCCAAAAATTTTAATCCTGAGTTTGATCAAGCCAATAGACCTAACTACCAATTTGAGTAATACAAAAAACAGAAGAACATACTAAACCATGCCATGGTATGCAGTTGGCAAACAGCAGACTGTGGGGGAACTCTACAGGACAAAGGATCCAGTTTCTTTAACAAATAAATTACAAGGAAGAAGAGGGAGAAGGGAATGTATAGGTTAAAATAGATTGAAGAGACAGCAAGCAAATAAAATGAGTGGACTTTGAATCCTGATTTGAATAAACCAACTATAAAAATAATGGACATTTATGAGACAATTGGGGAAATCTAAACATTGACTGGATCCTTGGTATTAAGATGACTGTCTTTTAGATGTGGTAATGATACCGTGATTGGTTTTTTTAAATGAGTCCTTATCTTTTGGAATTATGAGGTATTTGTAGATGAAATGGCATGATACCTGGAATCTGGTTGAAAATCATCCATTTTTAGGGATAAAGTTGAAACAAGATTGGCCATTTACTCATTGTGGTAGCTGGGTTATGGGTGCATCAAGGTTCATTTCACTCTTCTCTGTATTTTTGGCACATATGTGAAATTTTCCATGTTTTTAAATAACTGATCTAATAATGGGTAACAAAGGAATTGGATGTAAAGTCCTACACGTCTTCAAGTACAGCAGCAGGAATACCTAGGTACACTGTAAGGAAAAAGTGAACAATCCAGACCCCCACAGGTGACATAAAGGAAGTTAGTGACACATGCTTGGGCAAGAACATTGAGGCCCGATTCTGAAGAGCCATATACCAATGGGAAAAAGTGGCTAACAGTCTGTGACAGCTACTATATGTAAAACATATATTTCCTCATTTAAACTATAACTACTCTCTAATGTCGGATCAATTCCAGACCCCACACCATGGCTCATACCTATAATCCCGCACTTTGGGTGGCCAAGGCAGGTGTGGATTTCCTGAGGTCAGGAGTTGAATTCCAGCCTAACCAACATGGTGAAACCCTAGCTGTACTAAAAATACAAAAATTAGCCAGACATGGTGATGAGTGCCTGTAATCCCAGCTACTCTGGAGGCTAAAACAGGAGAATCACTTGAACTCGGAAGGCGGAGGTTGCAGTGAGCTACTACCGCACCACTGCACTCCAGCCTGGGCGTTACAGCAAGACTCCATCTCAAAATATATATACTTTACTATAATCTACTTTACTTGCTAACTGTGCTTTTGCATAAGTTGCATCCCTTCAAGAAAGTGAGACTTGCCGAAGGGGTACAACTTATGCAAGAACACAGCAAGTTGCAGAGACAAGATCCATCCCCAAAGAGTCGTCTAAGCAGCCCACAGTTTTAACCACTGCTGGTAGGCAGTGAGGGCCAATGGAAGATCTGGGCTTGGGCTTAGTCAGAGCTGTGCTTCGTGAAGATTTAGCTGGCAGTGGCATGTCATAAGGCTTGGAAAGGAAAGATACTAAAAGTAGAAAAAAATTGTAGTTGTTCTAAATGACAATGGTGGAAGCTTGAAGAAATAAGAGAAAGGCTGATCTCGGGAACAAACAGTAACACACACAAGGATCAACAGCAGATTGAATAGAAAAGACCAGGGAAAAGAAGCAAAGATAGCTCTGAACATTGGAGGCTCTTGAGAAAGAAGAAAACTGCCGATATTAGGTGGAGAAGCACATATACGTGCTATTATATTTGAGGTAGCTATGTTTCCCTGCACATTATTTGCTGTGAGGTATGCAGTATTCAGATTTCTTTTTACAAAATGGTACTTTGCTTCTTGATTTATACGTCATTATTTAATTTTAGCTATGAAGTTTAAAGTAGACATCTCTTCAAGGGAAAAATAACCAGGCTTTGATACTTTTTGCCTCACAATTTCAAGGGCACCACTGGATTCTAGCTTGTGAAAATGGTACTCCCAGGAGCATGGGGCCTTGTGGACAGATCTGCACAAAACGGAGCCAAAGCACCTGGAGTTTGTTGAGAGCGCCTACATGTACAGGTGGGAAATCGGAATCCCTGGTGCTCCTGGTGATCTCTCTGTGCTTGAGTTACTAGAGATGGAAAGAATTCTCATCTTCTGCAAGATGAGTGTGCAGCCCAGAAAAGTAAGCAGCTGTCACAAAGCCACATTGCTAGATGTTGGTGGCCACAGCCTGGGAGTCGGGGCTCCTCTGTTTTGTGCCATTTGGACTCCATCTATCCATGGGGCTTTGAGGATCCTGAAGCAGTAACTGTTCTAAGAATACCTCCAGTGAATTACTAATTCCTCACATTTTTCAGATTAAGAACCCAAGAATCAAAATTCACATTCGCAATTGAGGTACCAGTACACTGACTTGGCTGGTTGGTTGACAGTTGGACCTTCCAAGGGTACACCCATTAATTTTAACAGGAATGAACATGATTAAGTGTCCTCACTCTGGAGAGCCTTAGCCCCTTGCTCCCAGGCTCAACACCAACTCGGCATGAATATGTTCCACACCTACTTGGTGAAAGCGTGATGCCAGATTCTGAAATAATGAACTTGATGTAATTCTATCTCCACTGCACGACAAGATGATCTTGGAGAGGTTTTGTAGTTTTGTTTAAGGACCTGTTGATAAATTAACAAGTTCAGATTTACTAAGCCCTATACAGATGTCCAAGAACTCAGGCTGTGTTGGAAAAGTCCCCAAACTCTCAGGGCAGGTAGAAAAGCCTGACCCAGCATCTTGTCCCAGCAATCCTAATGGAGTTACACTGGGATCAATGGCAGAGTCTTCTGGTGCCAAGCCTGCCTGAGGCACTCAGACATCTGGTCACTGTTTTGAAAAGGCAGAGAATCAAAACAACAGGGAAATTAAAGGAGCAAAATGAGCTATTGGTTGATCTCAGCAGAATACGTTTGTCATCAAAGATAGAGAAAACCAAGAAGTAGACCCAAGATTCCTGCCAACCACAACTTTGCAGCTGGAGCAGTTTGAATAGTAAGCTCTTAGGGTCCACTAAGAAGTCACTGAAATGGAAAGGAAGCAGACAGCAATGATCCGTCATGCCAATAGGAATCAGGGTGACCTCTGCCACCTGGGATGCCCAGTTCACTTTTATTCCAGAGACTTGCAGAGGAAGACCTCTCCTGCAAGGACTTCATCCATAAGCAAAGGGGCAGCCTCAGGTTGAGATTAGCATTGTGCCATGTGAGAATTTGGTTATAAATTTGGAAGTAGTTGATCAATGTACATTATGGATGACTGACATCGCTCACTCACTCTTGCTACTGTGCTAAATGCTAGAGACCGCAAGAATAAAGAGGGTGTTGGTCTCTACCCTGGACGAATTAATAGAGTAAAGGGTACAAACAAACTCTTATTTGCAGTCCATGATTGGGTCTATAATAGAGGCATGAAAAAGAAATGCTTTGGGGATTTAGAGGAGAAAGTAACCCCACTTGGGGGTAAAAATCGAGGAAAGCTGCACAATGGAAACGACAGCTGAGTTAGACATCACATGAGATTAATTCACCAGACTGGGAGAAATAACATTCCCAGGAGTAGGAAAGGCATGTGCAATGGGTGCAGCAGGGTTGAAAATAGAAGGAATAGAATCTCAGACCTCTTGTCAATGGCTTTATAACCTTCTATATCAGATGGCTGATAGGTCTAATTGTGGTCTTTCCCAAATATACAATTTAGGTCACTCTAACATTTTTGTTAGTGCTGACTCTTACAATTGCTCAATGTGGCCAATTATGAGCAAGGAGGTAGGAAAATGTGGCTTTCCTTTATTTCCTTGTGTTTTTGTAAGTTAAACTTTCAATATATGGAGTTAAAATAGCCACTATGAAGCAACTCCCCCCAGCTCGGCTCCTTAGACACATCAGAACTTAAGAATTATTTGTAGCTAAGCATATACTTTGCTGACCATCTCTCAGCATTGCAAAAGCAAGGAGGTCATCAGTAGCTAGAATTTTGTTGTTTCCCACAAAAATTTCCAGTCACCTTGGAGTGTTCCATCATACCATTTTCCAGAAAAGGCTCACCGCTTACTTATTCCTTCTTGCAGTGAAAGGTGTTATGCTCTCTGCAAAATTCTATTTTTATTTTAAATGCTCAGTTGGGAACTTCAAACTTTGTTTTGCTAAGTCATTTGTAACTGAAGCTAAACAAATAACATATGATCCAAATTCTATAAATTTTTCTCCTAGCTTCAAAGACTTCCACTCCCAAGAGCTTGAACTCTGACAATTGAGACAGCCATGTGGTTAGAACGTGTTGCAAGGATAAGGGTAAAAAATTTCCATAAGAATAGCATTCAGGGCTAACGCAGTTTGACTATCACAATTGGGACATTCCCCTCTGCCACCAGCCCTTCTGTCTGCATTTTTGCTACCCTCACCAGCCATTCTGGTTCTCACAGCAACCCCAGCAGGAAAGGCACTAAGGACGGGAGTGGAAAACAGATAAACTCCCAAAAATATAAAAATACTACAGAATTTCTCTCATGGTATCTGCATAGAGTCCACCAAGTAATAGGATTTATTGACAATTTACCATGTGCCCAAGCACTGGGAATACTAAGGCAAACAAAACTCCTGAGCCTCATGAGCCATACATTCCTGTGGGGAAGACAGAAAATATATACCATACTGCCAGGCTGTTACAAGAAGAAATGTCAAAATGTCAAAGTGGATGAATAGTTATGGTATAGGAGAGAGCTTTTTTCAGAGGATCAGGGCAAGCCACTTTTAGGAGACAATATTTGAACAGAAATTTGAAGTGAGAAACGATCCAGATAGATATTTGGTGGAAATTACTGGATTATTTTTTGGGAAGTGTTTAAGTGTGTATGCCTAGAGTAGGACAGTGGAGGCAGGCACAAGTTTCCCAGGACCAAAAGCAGATATGATCACTCCTTGTGATATCCTTCCTATGAGACCTCCTGGTCTGCACCCCAGCTTTGTTTTAGCTTTGATAATGGTTAAGGTTAATATTAATAAAGTTAACATGTTTAATGAACCCTGAAATTGAGGAGTGAATCTGTGATCCTAAGACCCATGTTCTACATAGAGAAGAACATTCAAATTTTTAAAAAGTACATGAACATCTTTTGACATGGATTTGCACTGATTTATTTCTATCAGTAAGATAGTCTACTGTGATAGCCTACTTCTGAAGCTTGTTATGAAAGAAGTAATATATTGTGCTTCCTAGGATGATTCTCCCTGCTTTTGTCTTTATTTTCATGTTATAGAACATCTTTACCTTTCAATTATTTAAAACTCTTAATTTTAGTAAAAGATGCTCAATTTCCAAGAGCTTTTACATTTTATTTTTCTTTTTCCATAGCGCAATATTCTTAAAACCTTGAACTTCTCCAAGGATATTAAGCAGAGGATTAAAAAAAAAAAATTCTGATTTAGGAATTTTCTTTGAGGATTACTGTTCTGTTTGATCTATCAAGATATTTACTTTTATGTTGCTGTTTTCTTTGTATCCAGTGATAATTGATGTAAAACTGGATTTGTTTTTCAGTGTCACTGGTGATATATTCTTTGTTGTTGTAAATGGAGATCTCCCTTTCCATCACCTTATCCCTACATCTTTTCCAAGAATAGGGGAAAAAATCCATATATATCAATATTAATCTTAAATGTAAATAGGCTAAATGCCCCCAATTAAAAGGTACAGAGTGGCAAGTTGGATAAAATAGCAAAATGCACAGCATGCTGTCTTCAAGATATCCATCTCACATGCAATGACATTCATAGGCTTCAAGAAAAAGAATAGAGAATGAAATCTACCAAGCAAACAGAAAATGAAAAAAGCAAGGGTTTCTATTTCTAATTTCAGCCAAAACAGACTTTAGACCAACAACTATCAAAGATAAAGGAGGGTATCACAAGGGTTTCTATTTCTAATTTCAGCCAAAACAGACTTTAGACCAACAACTATCAAAGATAAAGGAGGGTATTACATGATGATAAAGGGTTCACTTCTATAAGAATTAAATGTTCTAAATATTAATATATATATGTGCCAACACAAGAATGCCCAGATTTATAAAACAAGTTCTTAGAGACCTATAAAGACACTTAGGGTAAGCACTTACTAATAGCGGGAGACTTCAACACCTAACTGAAGTATGAGATCACTGAGGCAGAAAAATAGCAAATATTCAGGACTTGAATGGACCTAACGGCCATCTACAGAACTCTCCACCCCAAACAGAATATACATTCTTCTCATCTGTGCGTGACACATACTCTAAAATCGACCACATAATCACCCATAAAACAATTCCTAGCAAATTCCAAAAAAAAAACCAACTATACACAATCAATATTGTTTAAATGGCCATATTGCTCAAAACAATTTAGAGATTTAGTGCTATTTTTATCAAACTGCCAATGACATTCTTCACAATTAGGGGGAAAAACTTTTAAAATTCATATAGAACCCCAAAAGAGCTTGAATAGCCAAGACAATCCTAAGGAAAAAGAACAAAGCTGGAGGAATCACATTACCCAACTTCAAACTATACTACAAGGCTACAGTTGCCAAAACAGCCTGGTATTGGTACAAAAACAGACACATAGACTAATGCAAAAGAATAGAGAGCCCAGAAATAGAACCATACACCTACAACTATCTGATCTTTGAAGAAGTGAACAAAAAGCAATGGGGAAAGAACTCCCTATTCAATAAATGGTGCTGGGATAACTGGCTTGCCATATACAGAAGATTGAAACTGGGCCTCCATTACATCACATACAAAAATCAACTCGAGATGGATAAAAGACTAATTGTAAAACCTAAAATTATAAAAACTCTTAAACTTGGGAAATACCCATTCTGGACATAGGACCAAACAAACATTTTATGACAAAGATGCCAAAAGCAATTGCAACAAACCCCAAAATTGACAAATGGGATCTAATTAAATGAAAAAGCTTGTGCACAGCAAAAGAAACGAGTAAACAGACAACCTATGGAATGGAAGAAAATATTTGCTAACTATGCATCTGAAAAAGGTCTAATTTCCAGAATTTATAATAACCTAACAAGCAAAAATAACCCCATTTAGAAAGTAAGCAAAGGACATGAGCACACACTTTACGAAATAAATACACATGGCCAACAAGCATATGAAAAAATGCTCAACACCACTAATCAGTAGAGGTATGCAAATCTAAACCACAATGAGATACTATCTTACACCAATGGCTGTTACTAAAAAGTCAACAGATTTTTGGCAAGGTTGAGAATAAAAGGGAATGTTCATGCAGTGCTGGTGGAAGTGTAAATTAGTTCAACCATTGTGTAAAAGTTATTCCTCAAAGAACTTGGAAGTACAGTTTGACCTAGCAATCCAATATTTGGGTATATGTATACATATCCGAAGACATATAAATCATTCTGCCATAAAGACACATGGACTTGTGTGTTCATTGTAGCACTATTCACAGCAGTGAAGACATGGAATCGACCTAAATGCTCATCAATGATAGACTAGATAAAATAGGGTACACATGCACTATGGAGTACTACAGTCATTAAAAATAACAAAATTGTGTTCTTGGCAGCAACATAGAGGAAGCTACAGGTCATTATCCTAAGTAAACTAATGCAGAACAAAAAACCAAATACTACACATTTGTCACTCATAAACAGGAACTAATGTTGAGCACAGATGGACACAAACAAGAATACACCAGATTCTAGGACCTACTTGAAGTGGAGGATAACAAACCTGCACATGTACTCCTGACCTAAAATAAAGAAAAGCTGACTAGTTTTGTACATATGGGTGAGGCTGTCACTGGCATCCACCCTGTAGCCTTAGTTCTCTCCAGAAACCTTATCCAATTTCTTTAGAAAAAATGGATGCACAGCCCAGGATAGGATAAGGGATGAAAACCTAGGCTACTTGCCCTCTGTTCAGAAGGGAAAAGGTGTGGGGTGTAGGGTGGCAGGGGCAGTACACAAATTCTATCCAATGCTGCTTAAATGGAGGTAACAATACTTCTTTTTTGGAAAAAGGCACATTTTAGTTGACTAGAAAATCATTGGTGCTAGCATTTAATTGGGAGGGTCCAGGGATCTCAAATTATAATACACAGGATTGTTGCATTTAATGAAGACTGGTTCAGTATAAAATGCCAATAGTCTCTCCATTGAGAAACTGCTAGACAGGCTTTCAACTAACTGCATTTCTCTCCCTGCAGCATTTCCAGCTTTCCTTCTCACAACATCAGTTCCTAATCCTGGAGGCCCTCAGGGTTTCTGTCCAGGGAGCAGAGTGATGATTTTTGGTGTTACAGGCACCTCTGGATAGTCCAGGCTACAGACTTCTTGCTCCGTTTTAACTATCAATGTGCTTCCACTTTTTCATGCATGGAAATTTACTGAAAGCACTATTTTTGCTGCTAATCTCCCTTGTTTCTCTTTGCTATTGTGGGATTATAACACTACCATCTCACTGAGGCCTCAAGAAAGAAAAGATAGTAACTTGGCCTCCATTCAACATTACGACTATTGTTCTATCAGCCTAAGTCAGTGTCTTAACATCCTTCTAAATGCAAAGATACTAGTACCCTTCTCATTCTAACACTCTCTTCTTCCACCTTTCACCCTGCATGTAACTTGACCATTAATTTCATTGCCATTTACATTAACTTCTGCAGCTGCAAACAAGTCATCTATTCTTAAGTGGACTCAAAGTTGAAAATTTTTAAGTTGTATCTAAATATTCATAGCTGTCCTACATAAAGTTGCATCACATTTTCTGTAGACTCAATGTCCTAATTTCTGGATATTCAACAGACTATTTCTGGAATGAGATTAAATGGATTCTTTCTCTGTCTCTTGTTCACTTTTCTGCTTTTTTCCCCTTTTTTTCTTCATTCTTTTATTCTATTGCTTGCTTATAATCATGCCAATTTTTAGCTTAAGTTTGGAATATACATTTGCAGCAACTTTTAATTCATCTTAGTTTCTCATGGCCATTCTCTTTATTCCTGTATAACGAGCCGCCATCTTGGGTTTCTCTCTCCTCTCATTTATGCTGTCTTTTGCATCATTTACCAAGAAATCTCCTTCCTGGACCTCTGCCTTCTGCACAACTCCTCCCCGCTTGGATTTCTTTCACTAGTTATGTCCCTTTCTTCATTTTTGTTAACTTGTGTTTGCTCCTTTATTTTTACTTCAGGCAAATTTATATGAAAGGCCTGTGAGAGGCAATTATTTCTAATCCTTATATATCTAGGAATGCCCTACTTTCATTTTTGATTGGTAGTTTGGTTGGGTATGAAATTCTAAGATTAAAGTCCTTTTCTCTCAGTATTTTGAATAAAGTTCCCATTTCCTTGGAGCCTCGTACTACTGTGATATCTGGTGCCAATCTGATCCCCTTCCTTCGAAGGGGAACTGTTGGTTGGGATCTGTGTCGCGTTTATCTCTGGTGTTCTAAACTTTCACAGTTTGGTGTTTACATCTTTTCTCACATTGTATACTAAGGGAAGCATGAAGGTTTGTGTCTGTCTTAATTTTGAGAAACATTTTCCTGTTGTTCCGCTGAAAAATCTTACCATACTATTTTTCTCTTCTCTCTGTACCTGATATTAACTGGATGTTGAATCTCATGAATCAATTCACTATCTCCTAACTCTTACCTCATGTTTTTCATCTTATCATTGTTCTATGTTCTGAGAGATTTTCATTCCTATTTTCAAACCTATCTATGAAGTGTTTCACCTAACAAGTCAGGCCTTTAGTTTCCAATAATTCTTTCTTGTCCTAATTCTTACTCATGGCAGCTTATTTTTTCTAGGTTATTTGTTATTGTTTTGTTTGGTTTTTGCTTAGATCTTTATTATAATCCTATTTAAGAACTATAATTATAATTTTTAAAGTTGTTTTCTTTAAAGCTTCCCAAATGACGTGCATATTCTTATAGTTCTATTTCTCTTGGTCCTTTCTGAGTTTTTCTTAACAAAAGTTGATCCTTGTTTTTCCACATTTATAAATAAAGGACTGGATTGGTGACTGAGATGAATTACTTTGGGTCTCAGGAAGATATATTTTCCTGACAAACATGTCCTCTGCATGGGACCTCTGTGCACATGAACAGCTGAAATGTAGAGAGTTAGGGTTCTATTCCTTGAGGGCAGAGTCTCTGCGTAAATTATCTTGGCTTTCGTTTGGGAAATTTGTCTTTTCTCCCTCAGAAATAACTTCTCAAAAGGTATCGAACACAATAGTATAAATGTTTTTAAAAGAAATGTCATTTCTCTACAATGCTACTAATCTATCCATCTGAGGTATATATTTTGAATTAGTCACTCCATAAATGTGAAATTCAATTATGCCTACAAATAAGCCAAGAAGTGTACAAAAAGCTGAAGGATAAACGATAGATGCAGTTCCCAATTAGTGGAGAAATGTTAGAAGAATCCCTGAAAAAATTCCTAAATGGGATCTGAAACCTCTGGGGGAGGCTTAAAACAGGCTGACAGAGGGTAAACACATACACTGGCAAAGTGTAAAAACATTAATCACAGACACTGTGACAAAGGCTGACAGTACGAGTACAGTATCCAGAGTGTGTTCTGGGGCCTGGAAAGAGCGAGAGTAACTCCCTCTGGAGGTCACTTAAGGAAGCCCTACATGGGCAAAGGTGAATAAATACAGCCTGCAAGCATGGTTGACCAGAAGTACTTTTCATTTATATATTTGTGGAAATGTACATATTTGGGGGGGGTATAAGTGATACTTTCATACCTGTATACAATGTTATCAGAAAAGGGCAACTGGAATATTCATCACCTCACACATTTGTGTTGAAAACATCAAAATTCTTCTAGCTCTTCTGAAATATACATGTTCAACTATCTACTGTACAATCGAACACTGGGACTTATAAGTATCTTTTGTATCCCTGAGGGCTTTTGGAACAAGTTGGTCCTGAAGAGGTCAGGAGGCGGGTGATGGGGAGGCCTGGGGAGGGAGCGAGTCTGGGACTGCCTGCCTCTCACTCTGCCCTTGGTTGCTTAGCTTTTTTCTTGAGGATGGTAGTTAAAGCCTCAGGTGGACAGAATTGAGTTCATCACACTCCTTAAACTCATGGCAATGAACATCACTGGTCCAGGAGAGCTACCTCTTTGGTTTGGTTTGCTTTGACATTTTTCACATTTCCTTCTGTCCCTCCAGCCCCACGATCCTTACTCCACATGTACCCACTATGGGATATTCAGTCCCCATCCTTCCAACCCACCTTCCTCACATTCTACATATTAGTGTTTTTAAGTTTGTCGTTTAAAAATGTGTACTATAGTAGTATGCTACAAATGTTTCTTCTTAAAACTTTTCACTCTATTTTTAAAATCTACCCAAAGTGTTGTCTATAATTTAGCCATTATTTCTGACTGCTGCATGGTATTCTATCCTGTGCATAAAGCATACTTCACTCATTTTCCTGTTAGACCTTTTCCAAGTCTTTGTTCCCATAAGTTGTTCTACAGCAAAAATCCTAATAAACATCTTCATGTGACTCAGTTTCTCTGGGTTGTACATACAGAAGTAGAATAGCTTGGCTGCCCTGCATACACAGACCTAATTTCATTCAGTCCTACCAAATTGCTCTCCTCAGGGTCGCCAATGATCACGTTCTTGAATCCAAATGTCTATTCTCTGCACTCATCCTAAGTAACATCTCAGTGGCATTTGTCAAAATTTCATTGTCTTCATTTCTTGTTGAAAATAAAGCCTTTGTTTTGTTTCATAGAACTACATGTTTTTTCCTATATCAGTAGCCACTTAGTCTCCTTTGATAGCTTCCCTTTTTCTGACCCTAAATGGCGGAAATGCCAGAGATCTCCTATAGGAGTGGAGTTGTCCTCATCACCATTAATACACAGGAATGTAAGTGCTCTCCTATACTCCCTGGCTTTTAATACCATATCCATGTGAATGCCCTCAAATATATGTGTACTTCCCTGACCCTTTCTCCGACTCCAGATGCATATAGCCAGTTGCTAACTCAATGTCCTGTTGGAATATCTGGCATCTCACACTATGCCCACAATCAAACTTTTTTTTCCTCCACAATCTGCCTATTCCTTTTGCTCCTCAGTTCAGTCAGTGGCACCTCCACGTTTCCAGTTGTCCTTGATGAAATCTTTGAGCATCTTTGATGCCTCTCCTTTTCTCACACTCTTCACCCAATCTATTAGCAAACCCTGTCGGCTCCACTCTGAAAGCACGTCCTGGGCCAACCACTCCACACTACCTCATGGGCCACCCTGGAGAGTCACCTTCAATGTTCCAGAGCCACAGCTATAGTCCCTAACATTTCTTTCCTTCCCCATACAGTTGCAGCCCATTTCCCCATACAGAAGCCAGAATGTTTCTGCTAGAATGTAAGTCCGATAAATGTGACTCTTCTGCTTGAATCTAGCCAGTGGTTTCCAAGTGACACCAAGAATGAGTGAACCTCTACAAAATCGGCCCACCTTCATCACTGCTATGCTCTCATTTCCTGCCTTTCCTGCCATCCTGTTCACTCTTTCAAGCCACCGTGACCCCCTGGCAAATTCTCCAGCATGTCAACACTGTTCCATCACAGCGTTTCTGCGTTTGCTGTTTCCTCTGCCACTTGGCATATTCTGATTGTGTAGATTTTTTTTTAGAAATGCTATTTTTAAGAATTCCATCAGATTGCAGTAGATGAAGGGCAAACAAAGGTATATGCAGTGCAATGGTCAGAATCTCCCTGAAGGTGCTGCCTTCTGTGGGTCCTGGCCTCTCCCAGCAGCCATTGCTACTTCCGCTCCATCTCACCAGGACCTAAACTCCTTCACCTCTCCCTACAAGTGTTTCTGATGTTGAAGAGCTGATGATGGCAAGGAACTCCATCAGCCTCTCTTTCATAAAATGTGTCCAGGCATGAAGGGAGGGACCCAGAAACATGCTGTTATGCTGTTTTTTTTTTTTTTTTTTTTTGAGACAGTCTCGCTCCGTCACCAGGCGCCAGACTGGAGTACACTGGCGCGATCTCGGCTCACTGCAACCTCCGCCTCCTGGGTTCAAGCAATTCTCCTGCCTCAGCCTCCCGAGTAGCTGAGATTACAGGCGCGCGCCACCACGCCCAGCTAATTTTTGTATTTTTAGTAGAGACGAGGTTTCACCATGTTGGCCAGGATAGTCTCGATCTCCTGACCTTGTGATCCGCCCGCCTCGGCCTCCCAAAGTGCTGGGATTACAGGCGTGAGGAAACATGCTGTCTTAACTACCTTTCGGAGCTGAGGATAGGTTCATCTGGTCACTTTCTGCACATTTTTGCAAGACAATCACCTAATGCAATGTTTTTCGAGAAAATTTTTTCTGAGCAAGTACATTTGATAAGATCAGAAGATATCTGAATATTGACAATTTATAAACTAATAAATATCAGCTATATTATTCTATCCTGAGATTAATAATGAAACTGGTCTTTACTGACCAAGAGCCTCATGGCTAACAAATGAGGTTTCTTAGTTGTTCTCGGCAATAGTTCAATTTGTAAAAGGTATAATGGGAATCGCAAGCAGGTTACATAAGTGAGGTTTCAGCAAGGTAATGTAGTGTGGTGATGAGTACTTAGGCAAGGGAACATCCTTCCAGAGTGGATGTGAGAATTAAGCATGGAAAAAGAAGGCTGAGTCCAAATAGAAGTAATCTTTTTTTCACTAGTTGAAAGAGCCTGATTTTCTTTTCTGGTTGGTTTCCTGCAAGAGAATGGACTGTTAATAAAAAGGCACAATGGTGTTGGCATTTTATGTAGTGTTAATAGAAACATGGAAATGTAATCATTAAATGCTTATAATACTAGTTAATAAAACTTCTCTTCTTCCAATAGCTTCTGCAAAAGTTTTCTTTCTGCCAAAGAACAATCTCAACAGCTCAAATGAGCATGTGGTTATTATGCAAGGAGAGTTTCATTCTCCTGCAGTTATCTGGCATCAAAGCACTTAGCAAGAATGGTGAGAGTATCTTTTGATGCTCGGAAACAGACAAATTTTTCTACTTGGAGACCTGACTGCTTTTGATCGACATGGTTTCTATTTTGTTACCTGTTTCTGCTGGCGAGCGATGCTTGATGATGTTAGGGAAGGACTGAAGGCAGGAAAAATGCAGTGCTATGGGAAGAAAATGATCACTCGGAGACTCCATTGTTGAATATTGCAAAAGCCTAGGGGAGGGGTGCTTAAGGAAAGCCAGTAAGTAATCCTCATTTCTCCCATTCAAGTCAGTGCCGGTGCTCTTCCTGCATTTCCAAACTTCAGGGAAAAGAAACATCCATTAAATGCCTCCTCATACAGGGTCTGAAACACCTAGTAATGTGAGTCCCAAAAGGTTAAATCTAGATGTCTGTCTTTTACAATCAGAATGAATTGGTTTAATAACCTCAACGGCTGGTTTGTTTTGTTTCATTTTAAACTAGCTGACTCTCATTCTGAATGGAAGTTTGTCTGGGCAGACCCTCTTGGCTACACAAAAGCTGGAGAAGACCTTAAGTCAGTATTTCTTACTGTTGTGAGGCTATCGGTCATCCCTTTGAGAACCTAATTAAAGATACAGAATCGCTTCATAGAGTGTCATGTGTGCAAGTCCCCACACCCATGCACACACATGCACATAGACATAAACGCAGACGTAGCCCTCTTTAAAACCTCTTGATCTAAACAATTTTCCACAGTGACTCATTCCCACAGTTTGATCGCATTTGGTGTGCATTCACGTGAGATTATGCATGTTGTAGCAAATTAAATACAGCCCCAATAATCTTTGCAGGTGTCATTCCTGAGTGACGCTCAAGTGCAGGTTTGAGTTAAATGAAACAAGGTGTGAGTGAACAAGGCAGCACAGCCTGGAGGTTAGGGCACGAACTTCTCATCACATGCCAGCGTGTCTGCTGTGTCACTTTGGGCAAGTTACTTTAGCTCAGTTTTCTCAAGTGTGAAAAGGAGATAAAATAGTAGCAGTGCATAGGCTAGATACTGCCCAACATCTCAAGCACTTGGTAAGCTCTCAATCGGCAATTATCTACGCTCTAATTCAAACTATGAATCCTTTATTATTTGGCTATTCTGTGCTCTTTTTCCCAAAGCTTATGATTCAGAAATACATATGAGAAGAGATAGGGAACTGAGAATTCTGTCCAAGCACCGCCCAAAGGATCATCCAGTCTCTCATACTTTTGCTATGTGACCTCTAAGTTCCCTTATGATAAACTTTCATGAGCAGCAAAAGTCTTGTAGTTCCCTTATGCTAAAGACTCTTAAGCAGCCCCTTCTGATTTAAGACAGGTTCTCTTTAAACTGAAACCTTCCTCTTATACCTGCCACCATTGTTCCTAATATGCTGATTAGAAGCGAGTAGAATCGCCATGAAGTGTCCAGAAGGCAGAGAGATGTTCATATTTTTCTCTGCAGGGCCCCAGCATCATGCATGGTGCCCAACCCTGAGTTTATGCTCAGTTTTTATTTAATGTATTAAGGCTTTAAATATTTGAAAGTAGTCATGAGGTATCTCCACAGCCTTAAATGCCCCCTGTCAAAGCTGATGTTCCCCTATTTGTTCAAAGTTCCCATAGAACGTGATGCCCAGATTGTTCATCTAAGTGGTCGTTTTGTTGAACACATTATTCCAGGGGCAGTCTAACCATGTTAGAGAAGTATGGTCAGCCTTTTTCTGTTCACTCCATTTATTCACTTATTTAATAGTTCATTCAACAAAGATCACATTATATGCTTATTCCTAGAAAATTCTTAGAGATTCCAAAGTGAGTATTATGACTTCTATACAGCTCAAAACACTTGGCTGTTGACTAATGCTTACATTTCCCTTCAGGAAGAGATCATCCTAGTTCTAAATCCACCCTGACAATAATTTCAGCTCACATGGCTCATCAAATCAGCTTTTGTTCCTCACATTTGAAGTTGAGCTTCTGTTAATGTCCCTGATTGAAGTAATCTTTCTCCAAAAGTAATAGCTTTTTTTTCTTTCACAGTTGTACATTTATTATGCCTCCTGGTACAGCTTCTAGAGATTGCAAATCTGTTTTGCCCTTCACATGATAGACAATATATATGTCCTCCTTTTGACCTATGTAGTTGCAGAAGAATGTCAGGTTTTCCCAGAGGAACTGTACATTGAAATATCAATCACCAGGAACCATAGGGGAAGAGGAAATAAAGAAGAAATGTTTTGCTAAGTAGAGAGATTTTTTTAAAAAACTGCTTCCATACGTTTGCAGGCAAGTCAGCTACAAGAATGCCTAAAACTTTGTTATCCTCCCAAGGAAAAGCTGACAGGTTGAATTTTAACACAATTCTTCAAAGAGCCTAGGGAGTCCAGGATAACTGGTTGTCCTATAAATCTGATACAACAGGACAGGACGGGTGTGCGTCCCCTAATATTGATACTGGTTCCCAGACTTTCATATAACGACTATTTTCAAAGGGAGACTTTTATCTGAAGGCTCAGACTGACAGGCAATGATCTGGAAGTTCTTTTATCAACAAAATGGGTGGAGAAACACTAGCATAATTAACTCCTGTGGCTGCTGTTTTTCTTTTAAAGACTGATCCTACAACTCTCAATTCACTGATTCTCTCTCTGAACAAGTTACATTTCCCAGGTGATCAAACAAGGTCTACCAACTTTAAGGTCAAATCATCACCCAGTGAGAGATTTGAAGTCAGGCTCTATCGGAGATTGTGGCTGGGGCAGAGAGGAGGAGCACTTAGCTCGGCAAGTCTGACTCACTGCAGGGCCAATGAAGATCCAAGGGAGAAAGAAACAAGGCACCCACAGGAGACCCTGGAGAGACCAAAATAGCTGCCTCAGCAGCTGCCCTCTTCTGACACCATGTGTAAACCCACTCATGAAGGAAGCCACCAAGCATTCCAAGCTCCCTGGGCCATTCCTGCTTATATAATTTCATAGAGAACAAATGCAAAGCAAGGGAATCGTGGCTTTTTACAGGCCCAGGGGACCTAAAGAGGAAAGCAAACAAGATGCAGGGGGTGTTTTCAACTTTTTTTTTTTTTTTTTTTCCCCTGTGAAGATTCTGACTGTGGAATAAAAGGCTGGAATAAGTGAACAACTAGATTGGACTATCAAGCTGCATTTTACAATGCCAACATGATATGGCATTTTATTTTTGTAGAGACAGGGTTTCACCATGTTGGCCAAGCTGGTCTCGAATTTCTGACCTAAAGTGATCCACCTACCTTGGCCTCCCAAAGTGCTGGGATTATAGGCATGAGCCACTGCACCCAGCCTCAATATATATTATTGCTCTTATAAAGCTTATTAGCTAGTGAGTACCCCACAGTACATGTCATTTCAAAGAGATACAACTGAAGTCAAAGAAGCTTTTTCTCCTCCAATAAAGATCATGTGGAGAAAAGACCCCAATGGACAGAGTCAAAGTGAGAAAGCTTGCAGGTCAGCTAAGCAAGTATTCAAGGTAACCCATTGCAATGATTAGAAGAATCCTAAAAAAATTCTACAAAATAGGAATAATTTCCATTCATAAAGTCTTTCAATTTGGGTTTGCCTGATTTCTTATGATTATATTTAGGGTAATCCATTTTGGACAAGATACATAGAAGTGATGTTAGTCTGTTTTCAATTCATTGTACCAGGAGGTGAATGGTATGTTTTGCAACCTGTGATCTTAACTCTGGTCATCTGGTTAAGGTATCTACCAGCTTCCTCCACTATAAAGTTAACTATTTTTTTTCCCTTCACAATAAATAAATGTTCGGGGAAAATACTTCAAGTGAAATATCCTGTTTTTCCCCTACTGATTTTAGCATCCATTAGGGGACTCTACTTACAAGAAATATTATTGCAGTGTTTGTCTAATAGTGATTTTTTCCTAATTTTTTTCTATATCTTAAAATTAGTATTCTTCTATAAGGAAGAACTGTCCTTTCCTCCCTTTTATCTATTCAATTATTTATTTGTATAGGTTCATCTATATATGTGATTCTATGGCTTATAATCCAATATTTGTTCAAGTTTTAGTTTTGGAGCACCTTTTGATTGGCTTGTGGGTCCTAGAAAAAGACTTATTAGAGACAGAAATATCACCCTTAAAAGATTTAAAAACATCATTAAAATGATTTTTGCATTACATGTTATATCCAGAGTAATTTTTATTATTTATTTTGTATTACACATTAAATCCAGAATAGGCAAAGGACTCCTAAGTCAGTAAGAAAGTCAGATGACAAGGACCAACCATCTGAATAGGCACTTCACAAAGGAGGAAATTCAAATGGCTAATAAACAGATGAAAAGGAGCTCAACCTCATTAGGAATTGGAGCAGGGCACTTTAAAACCACAAGCGCATCAGGAAGAATAGTTAAGGGATGTTGGGCTTAACACCTAGGTGATGGGATGATCTGTGCAGTAAACCACCATGGCACATGTTTATGTAACAAACCTGTACATCCTACACATGTACCCCAGAACTTAGAAGTTGGAAAAAAAAATCTTTATGTACCATGTGCTACATCACAGTTTATTATACAAATTTAATGTGTGTTTTTATTGTGCATAGTTCTAAGTATTTTTCTATTACTTTGATAAATTTTTAGAAAATGCTTTTTAATTTCAAATGTGTGGACTTCAATTTTATTTCTAGTCCATCTGAGGTCAGAACAAAATGTTGAAATATTGTACACACAAGTTTGAATCTTTGAGAAGAAAGTATACTTGTCAGGTGCAGAATTTTTATATGCTCCACTAGTTCAAAATTGTTAGGCTGTATTGTTCAAATATTCTCCAGCTTTAATAATTTTTGTTGGCTTATTTGTACTTGGATGTGCTGTGTTGAAATCTCCCATTATGATGACTTTGTCAATTTCTCCTTAAAATCTTATCAATCTGGCATATGTATTAACATATGTTTTTATTTCTCTAGGCTATTTTCTTAGACAGTTTATAATGATTGTCTTCCTGATAATTTAAAATTTTTGTATTACGTAGGGACCATCTGATATGGTTTGGCTGTGTCCCCACTCAAATCTCAACTTGAATTGTATCTCCCAGAATTCCCACATGTTGTAGAAAGAACCCAGGGGGAGGTAATTGAATTGTGGCAGCCAGTCTTTCTTGTGCTATTATCGTGATAGTAAGTCTCACAAGATCTGATGGACTTATCGGAGGTTTCTGCTTTTACTTGTTTTTCATTTTCTTTCTATCACCACTAAGAAGTGCCCTTCACCTCCTGCCATGATTCTGAGGCTTCCCCAGCCGTGTGGAACTAAGTCCAATTAAACCTCTTTTTCTTCCCAGTCTCGGGTATGTCTTGATCAGCAGCATGAAAATGGACTAATACTCCCTCCTCGTCCTGAATTATTTCATTTAAATTCTATTTTGTATTTGTCTGAACATAACAGTGCTCTCATAGTTATCTTTTGGCTAGTGTTGCAGGGTATATATTTTTCATTCTTTCACCATCACCTTTTCAATGTTTTACTTATGAATAAAATAGATTTTTAAAAATTTTTGCCCAACCTGACAAAGTTCATCTTATAACTGGTGGATCTGGTCTACTTCTATGACTTTTGGTATACTTTGGCTGGTTATAACAATCTTAATTATCAAATCTCTATTTGTATCACTTTTAATGCTTTTCTCTTTTTTATAGTTGGTAACCCTTCATTCTTAATCCATTTTTGCTATTCTACTGGCTTAGAATTTTATACCCTTACATATATATTGATTCTGTCTTTTTAACTCCATAAATTAGGCATTATTTAAATGTATTTAAATTTATACACTTATTAATTTTCTTAATCTTCTTACAACTTAGACCAAAGACAACTCAGATCATATTCCTTTTACCCGAACCAAAATTTTAGTGAATATCTCTTAAAGGCAAATGACTTCTGTTTTGGTACACCTGAAAATGTCTTACAACACAATTTTCTAGATTGGTAATTACTTTCTATCAACAAATTGAAAATATTCCATTGTCTACTGTCCTCTATTGCTGCTAACATCTGTCAAGCAAATTGTCCTCCTTTTGTAAGACATGTCTATTTCCAGTTGCTGTAACAGAAATGGACAAAGCCCAAGCCCCTGACTTCATACAAGGTACTGTCTAAATCTACTAGGAACACATAAATGATAAGCAAACCGTACGTATGTATACATATGAGAAGAGGGCCACCATCCTCCAGATTCCAGAATGCTAGATCCACTGGCAGCTTGCACGGTGCACCTAAAAAGCTGCAGACACTCAACAGCCCATGAAAGCAGACAGCATATAGCATAATATAAGAATATTAAGTGCTCGGAAAAAAAGCTGTGTGAGAAGGCAAAGAAAGTGATAGTGAATTCTATTTTTGTATGCAATGGTCAGAAAAAATTTCACTGGCAAGGATCTTGTTGCACAGTGCCCTTATGGCAGTGGGGGAAGCTACCTCTGTGGCTGGCTATCTAAAGGCAAAGTGTCCCAAGGACAGAATAGCCATTGCAAAGGCCCTGATGTGGGATGAGTGTCACTGCTTCTGTTTGCCAGGGCTGCCATAACAAACTATCAGATTGGGTGGCTTAAACCATGGACATTTATTTTTTCACAATTCTGGAGGCTGGAAGCCCAAGATGAAGGTGCAGCAGGATCGTTTCTCCTGTGGCATCTGTGTTTGGTTTCCAAACAGTTGACTATCCCTATGTCAGTCTGTCAGAAACACAGGAAGAAAGTCAATGTGGCTGGAGTGAAGTATACAAAAATGATCCAGAGAAAATGTTAGAGAGGCAGCAATGAATGCATTGAGCTTTACAGGGCATTTTAAAGACTTCGAAGAGTTTTAAGGAGTGTTACGGACTGAATCGTGTGCTCTCCTGACAACTTCATATGTTAAGGGCTAAATATGACTGCATTTTGGGGATAGGGGCTTAGTAAAGGTTAAGTTAGGTCCTAAGAATGGAACTGTAATCCAATATAACCTGTGTCCTTACAAGAAGAGGAAGAGATACATGATTTGCACACACAAGAAAAAGGCCACGTGGTTGTTGGGAAAGTCAATCACACATGTAAACCAAAGACAGAAGCCACAGGAGAAACCAACCCTGCTGGCACCTTGATCTTAGGATTGCAGCCTCCAGAATGATGTGAAAATAAATGTCCATCGTTTTTAAGCCAACTACTCTGATACTTTATTATGGTAGCCCTAGCAAACTACTACAAGCAATGACATGATCCGGCTTCCTTTTTGTTGCAGCTAATTCTTTTCTCATAGCCTCTCCTAGCAGTTTAGGATACTTTACTGTAATTTTGCCAGAATATTCATCTTACATCCAAGGATCTTGGGTTTCCTGGAATGGTCCCCACATGGACTGATCTTTTGTTGTCTTCATTTAATCTGGCATTTTAAATCTTGCATAAAATTCCTTTGTGTTCCTAACATGAGGAGGCAACTTCTCTAGTTCCCAATACTATTATGTGCTATTATATTTTCTATCTGTTTATATTTGAAAAATGTATTTCACTGGGAATCTGCAAAGATGCTATTATATAGATATGCTTACTTCAACTCTGTAGGAAGTCTGATGAACAGCCTTCTTAAATGAATATTGGCTATAGTAACAGATTTGTTAAAGGTTTCTTGGTATAGCAAGGTTGTGTGTTTAATAGTCTTTCCAGTTTATGAAAGTCTCCTAACCTACCTGGTAATGAAGCAGCAGACAAACAACATCTGGGCAGATATTTGTCTTGTTAAGTTACATATGCACCTGGCCCCTTCATTATCAACTGTAATTGACAACTTCATCATTGTGGAGTACTTTTCTGTCCCTGCCACAGTGGTGCAAGCAATTAGGTAATAATTAATGATTCTTTAAGTGCACTATTTCCTGTGAGTTCAGTTTTTACTATACCTGTATTTAAAGAGCAACAACTGTTTGGTTTATCCATATTGACAAATGTTAAAATGAAAAACTGCCATGCTTAGGAGGTATCTCAAGGGATCATCTATAATCGGTTCTGACCTTTTATTAACTCCTCATAGTGCTTGCTTTATTTACATTCAACCTTATCAAATAACCATTAAGCATTAGAGCAATTTATAGGAACCAAATGTATATACTTCTACAAAAATGCTCATTACCATGTTATATATTACAAGGAAATGTGTAAATTACCAATATTGGGGAAAGAGTTGCTATACCTGAACTAATCAAGTTTTAAATTACAATTTTGAAAGCAATGTAAGAATATGAAAAATGTTATATCAAAAGACATAAAATTCTTATATCAAATACATATTTTAATGAACAAATGAAAAAATAGGTGGACTAGCCATACCCCCAAATGAAAATTATATCACTAGAGGGCAGTAAAATGTTTAAATATTTTATTTACATTTTGAATAGGTAAAACATGCCCATAATACAACATCCGAAAAATATAAAACAAGATGCATTAAAAAGTTGACATAAAGATATAGACAGTACGATAAGATATAAATAAAAACAAGTGAAAAGTGGGGGAGTTTTATGGAGTTTTTAGTTTTATTTTTGCTCATTTGTTTCCACAATCAGTGTTATCACTTTAAATTAATGGATTATAATATTTGCAAGCCTCATTGTAATCTCAAATAAAAATCCAACAGATATACAAAAAATTAAAAGCAAAAAATTATACCATCAGAAATAATCACCTTTGCTGAAAGTAAGACGGAAAGGAAGAAAAGGAGGAAGACCACAAAACAACTGGAAAACAAATAACGAAATGGCAGCAGTAAGTTTTTACTTATCAATACCATTGAAGTAAATAGACTAAACTCTCCTATCAGAAGACACAGTGGCTGATTGGGTCTCATTTTTGGCTTTTTTTCCCCAATTACCTGCTGCATATAAGATATACCCTTAACTTATAAAGACAAATACAGACTGAAAATAAAGATGTGGAAATAGATATTCCAGCCAATGGAAACCAAAAAAGAGCAGGAGTAGCTATACTTACATTGGACAAAATAGATTTAAAAAAAAAAACTGAGAAGAGACAGAAGAGACAAAGAATATCGTTATATAATGATGAAGAGGTCAACTGAGCAAGAGGATAAACTAATTGTAAATATATACGCACCCAATGCTGGGGCACAAAGATATATAGAGCAAATACTATTAGAGCTAAAGACAGAGGGAGTGTCTGGCAAGATGGCCAAAGAGAAATAGGTCTGGTCTGCAGCTCCCAGCAAGATCAACGCTAAAGGCAGGCGGCTTCTGCATTTCCAACTGAAGTACCTGACTCATCTCACTGGGATGGTTAGAAAGTGGGTGCAACCCACAGAGGGTGAGCAGAAGCAGGGTGGAATGTCGCCTCACCCGGGAAGTGCGAGGGGTCAAGGAACTCCTTCTCCTAGCCAAGGGAAGCTGTAAGGGACTGTGCCATGAGGAATGGTGCACTCTGGCTCAGATACACTTTTCCCACGGTCTTTACAACCTGCAGACCAGGAGATTTCCTCCAGTGCCTGCACCACCAAGGCCCTGGGTTTCAAGCACAAAACTGGGCGGCCATTTGGGCAGACACCCAGCTTAGCTGTAGGAGATTTTTTTTTCATAACCCAGTGGCGCCTGGAATGCCAGTCGGAACCGTCACTCCCCTGAAAAAGGTGCTGCAGCCAGGGGGACAAGAGTCCTAGCTCGGATCCCACCCCCATGGAGCCCAGCAAGCTAAGATTCACTGGCTTGAAATTCTTGCTGCTGGCACAGGAGTCTGAAGTCAATGTGGGACGCTTGAGCTTGATAGGGGACAGGGGATGTCCGCCACTATTGAGGCTTCAGTAGGCTGTTTTCCTCTCTCAGTGTAAATGGAGCCACTGGGAAGTTCAAACTGTGCAGAGCCCACCACAGCTCAGCAAAGCCAGACTACCTCTCTAGATTCCTCCTCTCTGGGCAGGGCATCTCTGAAAGAAAGGCAGCAGCCCTAGTCGGGGGCCTGTAAATTAAAATCCCATCTCCCAGAAGCACATCAAAAAGCTTACCTACCATCAGGTCAGCTTCATCCCTGGGACTGTGAGGGTGGTTCAACATACACAAATCAATAAACATAATCCATCACATAAACAGAACCAATGACAACCACATGATCATCTCAATAGATGCAGAAAAGGGCTTCAATAAAATTCAACATCCCTTTACGCTAAAAACTATCAATAAAATAGGTATTGAATGCATCTCAAAATCAGAGCTATTTATGTCAAACCCACAGCCAATATCATATTGAATCGTTGCTGGAAGCATTCCCTTTGAAAACCAATACAAGACAAGGATGCCCTCTCACCACTCCTATTCAACATAGTATTGGAAGTTCTGACCAGGGCAATCTGGCAAGAGAAAGAAAGAGTATTCAAATAGGAAGAGAGGAAGTCAAATTGTCTGTTTGCAAATGACATGATTGTATATTTAGAAAAACCAATTGTTTCGGCCCAAAAATCTCCTTAAACAGATAAGCAACTTCAGCAAAGTTTCGGCATACAAAATCGGTGTGCAAAGGTCGCATGCATTCCTATACACCATGGCAAGGTGTCAGGGACCTACTTGAGGAGGAAGTAAATGAAATAGTTACAAAACATCAATGAAACAAAAAGTTGGTTTTTATGAAAAGATAAAATTGACAAAACTTTAGCTACATGAAGAAAGCAAAAATCCAAATAAAATCAGAGATGAAAAATGAGACATTGCAATCAATACCACAGAAAGTCAAAGGATCTTTAATGGCTACTATGAGCTACTCTATGCCAATAAATTGGAAAATCTAGAAGAAGTGAACAAAATTCCTACACTTGTACAACCTGCCAAAATTAAGCCATGAAGAAATCTGAAACCTGAACAGACTAATAACAAGTAATGAGACTGAAGCCATAATAAAAAGTGTCCCAGCAAAGAAATGCCTGGGACCCAATGACTTCACTGTTTAATTCTACCAAACATTTAAAGAAAAACTAATATCAATCCTATTCAAACTATTTCAAAGATTGAGTTTGGAAGTATTCACTCCTCTTTCTATATGCCAGTATTACCCTGATACCAAAATCAGACAAATACACATTTTTTAAACCCACAAAACTACAGGCCAATATCACTGATGAATATTGATGCAAGAATCCTCAACAAAATACTTGCAAACACAATTTAATAATATATTTTAAAAATATCATTCATCATGACCAAATGGGATTTATCCCAGGGATGCAAGAATAATTCCACATACAAAAATATGATGCATCATATCAACAAAATAGAGGACAAAAATTATCCACATTGATGCTGAAAAAGCATTTGATAAAATTCAACATCCTTTCAGAATAAAAACCCTAAACTGGGTATAGAGAGAACATACTTCAACATAATACAAGCCACACACAACAGACCCACACCTAGTATCATACTGAATGGGGAAAATCTGAGAGCTTTTCTAAGATGTGGAGCATGACAAAGATGTCCACTTTCACCACGGTTATTCAACTCAGTATTGAAAACCTCTAGCTAGAGCAATCACACAAGAAATAAGACATCCAAACTGAAAAGAAATCAAATTATCCCTGTTTGCAGATGATATGATCTCATACTTGGAAAAACCTAAAGACTCCACAAAAAACTGTTACAACTTATAAACAAGCTCAGTAAACTTGCAGGATACAATATCAACATACAAAAATCAGTGGCATTTCTATATGCCAACAGCAAACAATCTGAAAAAGAGATCAAGAAAGTAATCTCATTTACAAAAGCTACAATGAAAATTAAATACATAAAAAAGTGAAAGATGTCTATAATGAAAACTAATAAAAAAAAACTCATGAAAGAAATTGAAGTTGACACACACAAAGGAAAGATACTCCATGTTCATGGATTGGAAGAATGAATATTGTTATAATGTCCATACTACCGAAAGCAATTTACAAACTAAGTGCAATCTGTACCAAAATACCAATGACATTCTTCACAGAAATAGAAAAAAATCTTAGTTTTACATGAAACCACAAAAGACCCAGAATAGTTAAAGCTATCTGGAGCAAAAAGAACAAAACTGAAGGAATCACAGTACCTGACTTCAAGTTACACTACTGAGCTTTAGTAACCAAAACAGAATGGTACTGGCATAAAAACAGACACATAGACCAAAGGAACAGAATAAAGGACGCAGAAACAAATCCACAAACCTGCAGAAAACTCATTTTTAAAAAGAACATACACTGGAGGAAAGACAGTCTCTTCAATAAATGGTGCTGGGAAAACTAGCTATCCATATGCAGAAGAATCGGACTAGACCACTGTCCCTCACCACGTACGAAAAATCAAAGTTGATTAAAGACTTAGATCTAAAACCTGAAACTGTAAAACTACTACAAGAAAACACTGGGGAAGCTTTCCAGGACATTGGAGTGGACAAAGATTTCTTGAGTAATACCAGATAAGCATAGGCTACCAAAGAAAAAATGGACAAATGGGAACTCATTAAGTTAAAAAAAAAAAAAAAAAAAAAAAAAAAAAAAAAAAAAAAAAAAAAAAAAAAAAAAAAAAAAAAAAAAAAAAAAAAAAAAAAAAAAAAAAAAAAAAAAAAAAAAAAAAAAAAAAAAAAAAAAAAAAA
>PVKV010000864.1:49675-120699 GCA_004027835.1 Alouatta palliata | reverse complement strand
CTGACAAGAGATAACCAAAATGTAAAAGGAGCTCAGACAACTCTAGGGGGAAAAAATCTAATAAGCCAATTAAAATGGCAAAAGATTTGAGTAGATATTTCTCAGAAGACATACAAATGGCAACAGGCATATAAAAAGGTGTTCATCATTGATTATCAGAGAAATGCAAATCAAAATTACAATGAGATGTCATCTCACCCCAGTTAAAAAGGCTTTTATCCAAAGACGGGCAATACAAATGCTGGCAAGGATATGGAGAAAACCTCGTATGCTGTTGGTAGGAATGTAAATTAAGACCACCACTATGGAGAGCAGTTTGGAGGTTCCTCAAAAAACTAAAAATAGTTACCATATGATCCAGTAATCCCACTGCTAGGTATATACTCCCCAAAAAAGGAAATCGGTATATCGTAGAAATACCTACACTCCTACATTTACAGCAGCACTATTCACAATAGCCAAGATTTGGAAGCAACCCAAGTTCCGTCAGCAGACAGATAAAGAAAATGTGGCACATAGACACAATTGTGGACTATTCAGCCACAAAAAAGAGATCCTGTCATCTGTTACAACATGGATAGAAATGGAGATCATTATGTAAAGCTAAATAAGCCAGGCACAGAAAGACAGACTTCATACATTCTCCCTTATTTGTGAGAGCTAAAAATGACAACAGTGAAACTCATGGAGCTAGAGAATAGAAGGTTACCAGAGGCTGGGAAGGCTAACTGGGTGGGAAGGGGGTGTAGGTGCGGGAGAGGAAGGGGAATGTGAGAATGGTTAGTGAGTACAAAAAAGCAGAAAGAATGAATAAGGCCTAGTATTTGATAGCACAGTAGGGTGACTATAGTCGATAATAATTTAATGGTACATTTTAAGATAACTAAGTATAATTGGATTTTTTGTATCAAAAAAGATCATGAAGAGCTAGATATCCCCCTTTACCCATGCATGTGTCAAAATATCTCATGTACCCCAGAAATATATACTCCTACTGCATACCCACAACAAGTAAAAATACAAAATGTTTAAAGAAAAAATAAATGTTAATCTCATCCAAAAACACCCTCACAGAAACACACAGAATATTTAACCAACTATCCAGGAACTGAGCCCAGCCAAGTTGATACATAAAATTAACCATCGCATTTCCTAATATTGAACAATTCTAACATTATCAGAATAAACACGACTCATGGAGTATTATTTGCCTCAATCTGCTACTGAATTCTTTTCTGCTACAGAATTATAAAAATATTTTCAATATTCAAAATAAAGATTTGTAATTTTCTATTTTCTCTTTAACAGGTGTGACATTAGCACGTTTTTCACATCATAAGATGAATGTGAAAGATTTGTTTTCCATTCTACAGAAGTTTAAAGAGCATTAAAGTTCCATGTTCAGCAAAGTTATGGTCATATATTTTCATGAAATCATCTGGGCCTGGTACTTTTTGTGGAGCCTGGCAGTAACTCTGGCAAATTTCTCTATTCTACTGTCTTTGGTCAATATGTTTTTTAACTCTTTAAAGGTACATTTTGGGCTGGGTGCAGTGGCTCACGCCTGTAATCCCAGCACTTTGGGAGGCCAAGGCAGGGAGATTACCTGAGGTCAGGAGTTTGAGACCAGCCTGACCAAGGTAAAAACCTCGTCTCTATTAAAAATACAAAAACTAGCCAGGAGCAGTGGCGGGAACCTGTAGCTACTGGGGAGGCTGAGACAGGATAATCACTTGAACCCGCGAGGTGGAGGTTGCAGTGAGCAGAGATTGTGCCACTGCACTCCAGCCTGGGTGACAGAGTGAGACTCCATCCCCAAAAAAAAATAAAAGACACATTTTGTTACTTCATACTTTCCTATAATGTCAACCAATTTCGTATAGGTATATTTGTAAATGGTAGGCAGGAATCATGTTATTCTGGTTGATTTACTTTCCTCTGGTTTTGCAATTAGTTCTACATTGTCATTTCTAATACATGATTTTGTCTTTTAAAAAATGATTCGATGGACCTAATAGTTTATATATTCTGATTTTTTCCAAATTCATGCATTTAGTTTCTGTAAATGTTTCTATTTTCTAACATTTAAATTTCTGCTTTTTTTCTGCTTTTCTTGGGTTCATTTGATTATTTTATTCCTAACTTTTTAATCCAATGTTTATTTTTTATGACCAAAAGTATTTGGAGTGTATTTTTCAAATTCCAACTATTATTGAATTATACTATTTAAAAAATGAATACACATAAAGCAAAGTTTTCTAAGAAAGTACATCAAATCTATGTTCTATTTTCAAGGCTACTGGAATAGCAGACTTGAAATATATAAAAGAGATGAATAGTAGCCTTGAAATATATAAAAGATGGGTGATTGTTTACTTGTTACTCTTTGGAAATATGGCAAAATTGCATAATAAGATAGCCAATGGTTGAGAACTTGGGCTCTGCTGTCTTGCAGCTCTGGATTAAATTCTTGACGTTATTACTTACCTGCCTCTGTGTCCTTATCTGAAAAAATAAGGATTTAAAAAACAGATTTATTACACAGAGCTGTCACAAAGATGAAAAGTAAAAATCTTTATGAAAAGCATAGAATGGTACTTTGTCACATAAGTTCAATTACTCTATTTGCTTGTTTATGAAATAAGTGAAAACTACACTTCTGGTTTATTTCAGAAGTCTCACAGCATATTAGTATTTATTTACAGATGTCTGGACAAGAAGGCCTGGTTCAAACCCATGGCAAAAATGGAGCCTATTCATTCGCCACATATTCATGAGGGTTCATAGCTCCCACCAACCGCTCTCAATGGCCCTTGGAATAAAATCTCCAGTGGCTCCAATAGCTCCAGTAACTTCCATCGGCCTTAGGAGAGAGTATAAACTCCCAGATGCAGCTCTCCACACCCTGGTCCCTACTCACATCTCCCAACCTTCCTTCCGATTCTGATAAAACTCTTCTAGTTTCTCAAAAAGCCATCTTGTCTCTGCAGCTTTCTCTATCACAGGCTTTCTGGAGCTTAGCACTACTAATATTTGGGAGCTAAATATTTGTTGTGGGGGACTGTCCTGGGCATTGCAAGATGTTTAGAAATCCTTGGCCTCTCTCCACTAGATGTCGGGAGCAAACCCCACTCCCTCCCCAGACTGTAACAACCAAAAACGTCTATGGACATTGTCAAGTGTCTCCTTGCAGGCAAAGTCATTCTCACTGAAATCTGCTCCATCAAGAACGCTGATACCCCTTATTTGCCTAGCTAAATTCAACTTATCCAGAAAGTTTCAGCTTGGATGTCACTGCTATATCCCCAGTGTCAATACTAGGGCCTCTGTAACTAAAGGAATAGGTGATCTGAAAAACCGCTCCATTATTCAGTACAAACGGAGAGGAAAGGAAGGGGTGGGGGCAGACATGAAGTCAGGGAGCAATAGGGTAGCAGACTGGAAAAGGGGCTAGAGTTACATAAAAAAAACAAGATGGTTTTTAGCTTCAGAAATGATTGGATTAAAAAGTGACATGAGGCTGGGCCGGTGGCTCACGCCTGTAATTCCAGCAATTTGGGAGGCCAAGGTGAGTGGATTGCCTGAGATCATGAGTTCGAGACCAGCCTGGCCAACATGGTGAAACCCCCGTTTCTACTAAAAATACAAAAATTAGATGGGTGTGGTGGCGGGCACCTGCAACCCCAGCTACTCCAGAGGCTGAGGCAGGAGAACCGCTTGAACCTGAGAGGCAGAGGTTGCAGTGAACCAAGATGGTGCCACGCACTTCAGGCTGGGTGACAGACTCTGCCTCAAAGTGACATCAGCGAGGATGGAACTATAAAAAGAATGGATTGGGGTGGAAGAGGATGGAGAGAAGGAAGTATGAGTTGAATTTTTATTTTATTGATAGTTTCGGTCTTGTCACTCAGGCTGGAGTGCAGTGGCTCAATCTCGGCTCTGTGCAACCTCTGCCTCCTGGAGTCAAGCGACTCTTCCCTCAGCCTCCTGAGTAGCTGGGATTGCAGGCGCCCGCTAAAACACCAAGCTATTTTTTTAAATTATTTTTTAATAGAGACAGGGTTTGATCGTGTCAACCAGACTGGTCTCGAACTCCTGACTTCAAGTGATTCACCCGCCTCGGCCTCCTAAAATGCTGGGATTACAGGCGTGGGCCACCGTGCACCACCGAGATTGCAGTTTTTGACGTAACAGTGTGAGGGGCCTATAGAACAGCTCAGTGAGGATGCTTTCAAGAGGCCGGTGCTCATGGCGTGAGAAGGGAGTAGTCGCTGTTCCTTTCTTGGCTGGAGTTCAATCTGTGCCCTTAGAGGGCACCTAAGGTTCTTGTGGAACCAACAAACTCTTTTTCCACCCCCACCCTACCATACCAAACACAAATTTCCCCTACCTTCGAAATCATGCAAACACCGCTGCTGGAAGGAATCTAATGTTTAAACGGGATGAGGAAGGGATGAGAAGTGAAGAGCAAAGGTGGGAGAGAGAACGAAGGTGGCAGAGAGAAGCTGTCTTCAGACCCTGCCTGCACTCGCCCCGGGCCTGTGGAGCTCAGGAAGGCACTTTAATCCGAACAGCTGCTGCCATCTAGTGGCCTATTCTTAGAACTACACGAATGGTTTTCTGCGACCCAGACCAAAAGGGGCAAAAGCCGCCAGGAGCAGAGAAATGAGGGACTTGCGGGAGCCGGAAAGGGTTTGGTAAGACAGACATGAGCCCTTCTCTGGGACCCAGGATTCGGACACCCAGTTTGGGATAGGGCACACGCACTATATTCAGGCTGCCCTCCATCTGCAGCAGCCCCTGTCAGGGAGGCCAGCTGCTCAGAGCCAGATCACTGCCCTGCCATCCTTCCCTGGCCTCTTTCTTTGCCCAGTCATAAGATCCCTCATGCCTGGTTGATGCTGTTCCTTGCTGAGGTGTTTTTCCTAATTAGCAGCCTGTATTACCAGTGCTTGTGTATGTTATTTGCTATTTGGAAATCCAACAAGCTTTTAATTAGAGAAGCAACAGGAAGAGATATTAAGCTATATTAATGCATCTGAAAACCCAGCACAGCTAAAAGAAAAATAATCTCATACATCACAGCACTGTTGAAAATTACAGTAACAGCTTCTAGTAAATAACTAAATGGAAAGTCCCAGAGAGGGTCAATTGTTGCCAGTTAATATTTATAGCAAAGTACAGCATTTGATAACGCTGCTGTTTCTTATGGGAAGCAAACATCAAGAGTTGGGAATTTCCCCTTCAGATCCTAATTCCCAGATGAATTTAATGAAAATTTATCTTAGAAATACTTTCTTCACTGATAACTCCTAGAAGGGTCTCTAGGATGCTTTTCTTTCCCAGGCATGTCACAAATATGACCATCTCTCAGGTCTGAAGATAAGCACTGAAATAAATTGCAAAAATGCCTACCTACAATTATTCCCCTCCTTGTATGCACTCCTTGAATCTTGTCTGCCTTTGACTTATTTTGTCCTATGAAATACCATGGAAGTCACTTGTTAAGGCTGAGCCTAGGCCTCAATAAGCTAGCCAAGCCACCGGGACATTTGAGAGAGTTCAGCCAAGATCAACAAAGCCACCTGTAGCCAAGGAGATGGCCTGGAAGGAACCAGAAGAACCACCCAGCTGTTCCCAGCTCAAATGGTTAATCTTCAGAATCATGAGCTAAGTAAATGGGTGGTTTTTATTGTTTTGTTTTTTTGAGACAGCCACTCTGTTGCCCAGGCTGGAGTGTGGTACCTCTGCCTCCTGGGTTCCAGCAATTCTTACTGCAGCCTCCTGAGTAGCTGGGATTGCAGGCACCCACCACCATGCCCGGTTAATTTTTATATTTTTAGTAGAGCTGGGGTTTCACCACGTTAGCCAAGCTGGTCTTGCACTCCTGACCTCAAGTGATCTGCCCACCTTGGCCTCTGAAAGTGCCAGGATTACAGGCATGGGCCACAACGCCCAGCCAATAGTTGTTTTAAGACCCTAAATGGAGTCTTAGCAATAGCTAATAGATAATAAGCATTATCACTGAATTGCATCCTAGAAAGTTTGTTTCCTGACTGAATGGAAAGCCATGATACACATTTAAAAAAAAAAAAAAAAAAAAAAAAAAAAAAGCCTTTAAGGGACAGGCCAAATAAGATTAAGGAGATTGGGCCTCCTCATGATACAGATGAGGGAAGTCCTCTGGATTTCCCTATGGAGTCATCCAAAGTAACCCTGGCTATAAGTTCATCTATTCAATCATTAGCACATTCTAGTTAAGCAGACAGATGAAATTTTTGTAAGGTTTAATTCTGGTTGTTACTATACTTACCTAAATTCCTCATTTATTTCACATCTAATTTATTGTAACAGCTAATTTCTCTTACTCTAGATTTATTTCTACTTCAATTTATATTGATGTCTACAATCAAACCAATTTTTGTCCTAATGTCTTTCAATATGCTGCTCCCCTGCTCAAAATTCTTCAACATCTCCATATTTCTTGCCACACAAAGTTTCTGCAAACGAAGTTTAAAAAATGAAATAACTAAAAGTTAATAAATTAGACCATAATTTTAAATTTCATTTCTTCTAAACATACTGTTAAGACAATGAAGACAAGCCACAAACTGAGGGAAGATATTTGTAAATCACATATCTGATGAAGGCCTTTTATAACATAGATTTTTAAAACTCTCATAATTTAATAAGATATCAAATAAGCCAACTTGTAGAAAAATGGGGAAAAGATGTGAACATTTACCCAAAAGAAAGATGAGTAACAAACACATGACAAGACATTCGTCAGCATAATTAGAGAAATGCAGATCAAAACTACAATTAGATATTGCTGCACACCTATTAGAACAGCACCTCCCCCCCGCCCCCCCGAGGGAGTTTTGCTCTTGTTGTCCAGGCTGGAGTATAACGGTGTGACCTCGGCCCACTGCAACCTCTGCCTCCCAGGTTCAAGCAATTCTTTTACCTTAGCCTCCTAAGTAACTGGGATTACAGGTCCCTGTCACCACGCTCAGCTAATTTTTGTATTTTTAGTAGAGGTGGGGGTTTCACCATGTTGGCTGGGCTGGTCTTGAACCCACCTCTGCCTCCCAAAGTGCTGGGATTACAGGGGTAAACCACCGTGCCTGGCCAGAATACCTTTTTAAAAGCTAACAACATAGAGTGCTGGTGAGGATGTAGAGCAACTGGACTCTGATATATTTCAGGTGGATATGCAAAATCGTACAACCACTTTGGAAAATGGTTTAACAGTTTCTTACAGAGGACAGGGAGAATTATTACATAAACTTGAGCACATTCACTTCTTGAAATTGTATATAGACTTTTAAAATAGCTAATTACAAAAGCCAAATTTAAATTGAAATGTTAAAAATGCTGAAGACATTAAATATAAGAGTTCATTCTATGATAGTATTAGCTTAAATACAGTTGGATGAAGAGGAATAAAACTCAATTTTTAATGTTTAATATTATTACATTGGTTAGATCTGAATTTACAGATCCTCCCAAACAGGTCTGACTCATGCTAAAGAGCTAATTCAAAGCTAATTACAGCAATGTTTCTAAACACTTTTTAACTTTTTAAAAAACTTTATTGGTATGTAATTCAGATACCAGCCAAGTCACCCACTTAAAGTGTACAGTTCAAATGGTTTTAGTATATTCAGATATTTGCAGTCATCACCCCAATTTAAGAGCATTTCATCAACTCAAAATGCAACCTCACACCCTTTAGCAATCATCCCTGTATCCACCACCCCGATCCTCCTTCAGCCCTAAATAACTCCTATTCCACCTTCTGTTTCTATAGACTTATCTGTTCTGGAATTTCACATGATTGGAATCGCATGATATATTTTGTGACTGGCTTCTTTCACTTAGCATAGCATTTCCAAGGTACGTTTATACTTTTGCATATATCAGTACTTCACTCTTTTTGAGCATTCACATACAAGTTTTTTCTTTGTCTTCTCTCTATATATAGACATCTATAATGATAAATCCTCCTATAGGATTTGCTTTAGCTGCATCCTATAAATTTTTGGTGCATTGCTCTTTTTTTTCATTTATCTCAAAGCAGTTCCTGAATTTGAGACCGAGTCTATCTCTGTTGCCCAGGCTGGAGTGCAGTGGTGTGATCCCAGCTCACAGCACCCTCTGCCTCCTGAGTTTAAGCAATTCTCCTGTTTTAGCCTCCCAAGTAGCTGGGACTACTGCCACCATGCCCAGCTAATTTTTGTATTTTTTGGTAGAGATGTGTTTCACCATATTGGTCAGGCTTATCTCAAACTTCTGCCCTCAGGTGATCCACTCACCTCGGTCTCCCAAAGTGCTGGGATTACAAGTGTGAGCCACCGCGCCCAGCCAATTTCTGAATTCTTTATTTCCTCCTTGACCTGTTGGTTATTTAGGGGTATTATCACATATTTGTGAGTTTCCTGATATTTCCTGCTATTGATTTCTAATTTTACTTCATTGTGACTGAAGCGCACACTTTATTATTCTACCCCATTTAATGTGTTGATGTTTAGTTTATGCCTGGTGAGTATATATTCTGTTGATAGGCGACATTCTATAAATGTCATTAGGTCTAGTTGGTTTATATTGTTAATTCAAGGTCTCTTTCCTCACCGATCTGTCTGGTTGTTCCATCTGTTATTGAACGTGGGGTACTGAAGTATCCAACGATTGTTGAATTATCTTTCTCTCACATTTCTGTCCATTTTGCCTGGTATATTTTGGTGTTTCAGTATTCGGGGCATGTCTATAGCCACTTCTGCTTCCTTGTGGTTGTTTACCAGATACGTCTTTTTTTCTCCATTATTTTACGTTCAACCTACTTGTTTCTTACAATCTAAAGTTGAGTCATGATTTTTAATCCAGCCTGACAATCTCTGCCTTTTGATTGGATTAACTTTTTACTGAAAAATATATACACACTATACAAAAATGCATAGCTTGACGAATTATTATAAGCTAAATACCCTTGTAGCCCAGCACACAAATCAAGATATAGAACTTTTCCAGACTACCACAGTCCAGTCTCTGCTACCCAAATTAACAAAGATTCTGACTTTAAAGAAATCGAGGAAGTGATTACTTTAAAAGTGGTGTTATGCCAGTGCAAATCCCTACACACTACAGCCTCTCCCATTTTTTTTTTTTTTTTCCTAGTAAGCTTCTTTATGAAAGCTTATGGCTTGCTTCAAGCTGGCCTACCTGAAATGAGAATGGAAATGAGATTCAGGCTCATTAAGAAGGTCTAGGTATTCAATAATCAGAAAACTGAACATCTTGCAGAGTTGCAGAATGTCAAATGTCTGCCTTATGCTAAAGCCTATGTATGAACGGAGGCAGAAGGTGGAAACATGACAGGAAGTAAGAATGGGGCCAGAGAGGAATCACTCAAATGGGCAAAATGAGATCTTCAGTCTCCTGCCACCCTGTGCTGTCTGCCAGAGACGATGTCTCTTGCCATCATGGAGTGTCAGCCCTAGAAATGAGATCTGCAGTCAAGGAACAGCTGTCTTCTGCCCTCTGCTACTACTGTCTACCTTCAGAGGCAGAGGAAAGCCGCCACCTAGCTGCGACCTAGGATAATGCTAAGAGACAGGAACTCTAAGGGCAGGATGTCCCCTCAAGCACCACAATGCAATATGATTTTTGAAATTAGAGTCAAGCAGGGTCCCCAGGAATCAGATTGCTGATCAGCCCTTTAGAAAATCCTCACAGCTGTCAAATAGAGGTGAGGGGGGGATAGGGATTACTTATCCCCAGATCTTACCTGACTTTCCAAATGATTCCAACAGGAAAAGAGCTGCTGGTGGAGAATCCTCCTGAATCCTGCTCTCACACAAAGCTGTGGAGAACAAGGAATGAGGAAAACCCCTCTAGGGCCAAGCTAGAGGTCAGCCGGATATGCTGTGTTGGAGACAGAGGGCCACCAGAATTTGGAAACGTCACTTTTTCCAGAGCAGCCAAGAATATGTGCTGCCTCCAATGCGCTCCTGTTCTACACGGACAGCTGTTCTCAGCTGAGCCAGCCCAGCCATGCCCCGCCATCTCCAGGGAATACTGTGGAGGCACTGATGGGGTGGTGACCCCAGAAATTATCACAGGAGGTAGGGGAAGGCCCTGTGGATAAGCTGTCACAGCCAAATGAGGGAAACGTAGGGATGCTCTGGAAATATCCATGGCATTTGGGAGTGCTGGCCTGGAGGACCTCTGTGTATCCAGCCTTCAGGGTAGTCACTGTGCTGTCCCATGTCAGGGCTCCAGCCCCACCATCGCAGATAGAGTCCTGGAGGCTCAGTCCATAGGAATAACCCTTCAGCATGTGCTGGTGAAACAAACTCGGCTTAACAGAATTGGCTTTAAAGACTTGGTTCAATAGTCAGGAAGCTACCATCAACCCAACTCTGTGCCGGGTGCTATTAGGTATCCAGATGGCACATAGGAGGCATCCTTCTGGAAAAAGACTTCAGTGCTCTTCAAGAAAGGAAAAACCAGCTTCTAAGGGCCACAGTGGCAACACTGGGAGCATTTTTCATCATCAGGACAGTTGGAGCTGGGGTGCAATTTGCATTACCTGGAAGGGTCAGATGGTGGATGTCCTGCAGTATTCAGGGCAGGTCGCACTAGAGAGAACTGTCCCATATCCTGCACAACTGTCCAACATCTGAACAGACCTCTACATAGGCAAAAACATGCAGGGTTTTACTTAAAATGTAGGCCAACTGTAGATTTACATTTAGACCTAGATCAAGAATACAATTCCTAGGCCGGGCACAATGGCTCAAGCCTCTAATCCCACCACTATGGAAGGCCAAGGCGGGTGGATCATCTGAGGTCAGGAGTTCAAGACCAGCCTGGTCAACATAGTGAAACCTTGTCTCTACTAAAAATATAAAAATTAGCCAGGCGTGGTGACATACGCCTGTAATCCCAGCTACTCAGGAGGCTGAAGCAGGAGAATCGCTTGCAGTGAGCTGAGATTGGACCACTGCACTCCAGCCTGGGCAATAGAGTGAGACCCCATCTCAAGGGGGGGAAAAAAAAAAAAAAAACTCCTGTTTATACTTAAACACAAAGTTTTGGGGCATAGTTCCAAATCCACTTCATTTTCTCAGGAATGTAACTGCATTGCCAATCGAGGGAGGATTAAACTCTCTCCTGTCAAACTTTGCTAAGACATGTTTGTATTTTCGGGTAATCATGTCAGCGACAACAGCGGTCTTTGCGTCGCTGGCACATCAGTGAAAGTCTGCACTTGCAGGTGCTGCATGAGGTGATGAGACGTGTAGGTACAAGCATCTCCTTCCTTACGTCTCCTAGTGTTGTCAGCGGAGAGCGTTTATGTATTAAATACACAGCATTACAATGTAACGCCCCCTCTTTCGCCTTTATATTGCAGCTATACACATACAAATACATACACAGACACATAGACACTACTGATTTCATCTTAAAGTAAACTGGGTGCAACAGTCATAATAAGCTACATTGTGAGGAAAAGGTTATTTCTGGCTCATTACAAGTGCACATTGTTCTTTGCTCTAGCAGAGGGAACAAGAGCATGCCAAATATTATACAGCGTTTTAGTGTTTCAACAACAAAGTGGCTCAGCTCCCTGCTGTTCATTGACCACTGCATGCCACATGGTCACACCCAACTTCGGGGACCTCCAGCCAAAGTCATCCAACTCTGTCTCCTGAAAGAAAAGGATCAGAATATTTGGAAAAGCCCTAATGACAACCCTACAAAAAACAATGGTGGGGGGGATGTTAGATTTTTGGAGAGTTAACTCTTACATTAGAAAGATCCTATCTCATGCAAATTAGAGAAAAATAACTTTGACTCTAAGATCAGTCAGCATCAGAGTCATCACAGGAGCCTTTTAGAAAAGGTGAGATTTGCAAGGGGGGCTGTTAGGTTATGGGAACAGAGGAAGACTTCAAAAGTGGACTGGGTAGAAGATGGATACCATTCAGGCTGCTTTAAATAATAGCAGAGAACAGGTGGCTTAGAAGCAACAGAAATTCATTTTTCATAGCTCTAGAAAGCGAGAAGTCCAAGATTAAGGTGTCTGGTGTGGGGCCACTTTGATTTATCCATGGCTGTCTTCTCTCTCTGTCCTCACATGGCAAGGAGGAAGGGAGCTCTGTGGGGTCTCTTCTAAGGGCACTAATCCTGTTCATGAGCACCCTACCCTCATGACCTAATCCCTTTCCAAAGCCCCCACCTCCTAATACCATCCAATGGAGTTTACATTTCAACATGTGAATTTAGATGGGAAGGAGGATAAAAACATCTGTTGTATTGTAATGTGGAGAGCTAGAGAATGAAGCATCTTGAGCACCTACTGTATACTGACAGGAGCTGGACACCATATGCAAGATTTCTATGGAGAAGTGATTTGGGGTTCCTTTCTGTTCTACCAGGCAGCCTCTGAGCAGAAGGACACCCTGAGCCGACGAGGCACAGTGGCTGGAAAGCTAGAAGCTTGCTGAATGGAGAGAGGATCTGGCCTGGCTACTGAGATCCTAAGAAGGAAAAGGGCAAATGGGCACTAGGAAGGACCCTGGAGTTCACTTATTTCCACCAAATTCACTGGTTCACTACTGTGTAATGGGATTTCTTGTGGCCATGAGGCATAGGAAGATGAATAAAACACATGCCTGCCATACCAGGCTTAGAGGCCAGAAAAAGGACCCCCCTCAGTCACTGGCTACCGGCCACCCTGGATGGGAAGGGTAGAGTGGGTGGTGGTACCCCTCAGGCATCTGCCAGCTGTTGTCTGCAGAAGAGGTCAGGGTAAGCTCTTAGCAGCCCATCCTGCAACCGCTGGACTAGGGAAGGCGCCTAGCCCTGGCACTAGCAGCTTCTGCAAGGGCGCATTACCCTGTTTGCCTTCTTTTGGAGTCTTCACTTTCTCACAAACAATAAAGCTGCTTCAGATCGAGATTCTTATCTCTCACTTTCATGTCCTCAAAAGCATTAGATGACTTAGTAAAGATCTCAAGGAAAATCCAAGGATGGATGGATGAGTTATGTTAGTGTTTACAAGCTAGTGTGAAAAATTCTTAGACACTTGTTCACTTTCTAAATGACACCTTTTTATATTTGTGGTCTCAATAAATTAATTTTCTGTATGATCAGAAAAAAATGTAAATGTATGCTTTATCAAAGATACAAAGGGTTAAATCACTGCAAAATCCTCTGTAGGTCACATTCTTTCTACAGGCAATTTAAGACTAAAGTTTTTCCTCCAAATGTAAATCATAGTAAATATTTTATCTTGTTCTTGCCCCTCATTATCTCACTTATGAGTCATTGTGTGGAAACAAGCCTGGTTGGCAGAAAAATCGGGACTGCGAAGAGCTCCTGCGATTTCTAAAGGGGCTGCTCATGTTAACAACCGAATGACCAGAAGAGGGCAGTGCAGACCCAGACACTGAATTTTGCCCTAAAGAAACCAAAGTCGGGCAACTTGATGAGGGACCACTTGGATGGGGGAGGAAGTGGCTCTGAATTCCAGACATAACGTATTGTCTGCTGCCTCACCCAGCGCTCAGGCTAAGTAGCGTGGTTGGGTCACTGTAAGTGTTCCTCTGCTTGGGATCTGGTTTTCTGTGCTTCCAGGTTTGCTGCCGTAAATCAAAAAGTACTTGAGAACACGTCTCAGTTTAGAAGTTTGTTCTGTCAAGGTTAAGGAATCATGCCTGGGAGACAGGTCTGTGCCTTTCTCCAAAGATGATTTTGAGGACTTCAATATTTACAAGGGAAAGGGCAGCTACTGGGGAAAAGACATTTTTTAAAGGTATGAGTACATTAGAGCCAAACAGTTGCATTCTTTTGAGTCTTTGATCAGCTTTTCACATGTCAGAGGGGATAGAGGAATAGTCACTTATGCATTCATCTAGCTCAGTGGTTCTGTACTTTTTCCTAAGATAAAATAAACATAGGTCAGAGGAAGCAATCAGATATGCATTTGTCGGGGGCGGGGGGCGGCGGTGGGCAGAGGGATGACTTTGAGTTCTGTTCTCTGTCCTGTATCTACGAAGAGAAGCTATCGGTGTACTTTGTCAGGGTGAAATTCAACAGATCTGTTTTAGGGTTAAGACACTGGGGGGCCCACCAGGAATTTCCCAGTAGGCAAATTGTGAAGCGGGGAGGGAGGATTTTTTTTTTTTTTTTAAATCTTTGTAGCTATCTCATTTAGAAATAAAATGGGAGACAGGTTTGCCTGATCCAGTTCCCACCTTCACTTTTCCCTTTGTCTTAGTGATTTAGGGGTCCCGAGATTTCTTTCATACTGCCCTGTGGGCCGGGCCCAATCTCAGGCCTGCTGTTGCAGAGAAGCTCAGTGTAGCCTGGGTCTCCCATAGGCCACAGGGCATGCAAACCTCTCCTCAGAGCTGTGTGTGTGGTTCCAGTCAGGGATGGGGCTCCAGCCAGTCCTGGGGGTGGATGCAGGGAGGGGGACAGTCAAAGCTAAAGATGAGGACATTCTGAGGACCAGGGCTAGGTCTGATATTTTGATTGCTTTTGAGCGGGCGACATAGAGCGGTGTTTCCTTAAAATCCCCCCAAAGGTAGAAATCATTCCATTCCCAACCTAATCCTTTTCTCTGGATCCCTTTCACTCTGGTGGGGGGACTCCTTTCCAGCAGAATTCTTTCTTGGGAGCAAAGAAGGGCTGCAAAATGCTAGGTCCATTTACCAGGCAGGGGCCTTTCCACCACCACTCCATCATTTCCAGGACCCAAGTGTGAGGCCTGGAACCTGCCTACTGCTTTCCGAGGAAGTGGGGATGAGGATTGGATTCTCATGGGAGAACTCTCCATGGCTTCTACCAACCCTGGGGCCTATCCCAGTGGATCCTAGAGGCAACAGAAGACTCTCAACTGAGTCATCCTGCTCCAAGCCAGCTGCCAGCTCTTCCCCACCCTTTCATGTCTGATTCTCGGCTCTGGAGCCATGGGGCAGGCTGGGATGAGGCCTGGGCTTTGGTGAGAGCGGCCCCCTGGTTCCGGAAGATATGGAGCCTTCCCCTAACCATGAAGATAAATAAGGACTGCAAAAGGACCAACCAGCTCCCTGTCTCCCCACTGTCAGATAACTTCTAGGTCTAGAACCCCTGGGGAGCCAGAATGAGTCCTGGACCCTCCTGGGGAAAGCTACTCTGGTTTCTATAACACTGCCCTGTGGGCCAGGCCCAAACTCAGGCGTGGTGTTGCCGTGATGCTCAGCACAGCCTGGGTGTCACACAGGCTACAGGGCATGCAGACCTCTCCTCCAAGCTGAGTGTGAGGTTCCAATCAGGGATAGGGCTCCAGTCATTAGCCGGGGGGGCCCAGTCTCAAAGCCGAGGATGGAGATTCTCAAGCCTGCCCCTCTCAAGCCTGGGGCAAGGGATGACCCAGCCACCACCTTCTCAGCCAGCTGCTGGTTTCCATTCCACTCTTCATAGACCATTAGAAGCATTTGATCCAGATGACTGTCCTCTCCTTCTAGAATAGAAATCCTTTCTTGCATTCCCTGTCACTACACTCCCCTGGCTTTCCTCTTACATCCACAGCCTGGATTTCTGCTGTTAACTGGCATGATTCCAATACATCGTTATAAACAATTTTCCAGAATTAGACTTGAATTAACAGATTGGCAAAGGCATAACATGTTCCAAGCCGGGTAAGAATTAAACTGTACAGCATCAATAATAAAGACCAAGCTTAAAGGCAACCAAAGAGGGAAAAAAGTGTCCGGCTATTTTAATGTTCAAAAACAATAAATGTCAGTAGCAATCATAGTGTAAAAGTGCTGAAAGAAAATAACTGCCTGACTAAAATACATAGCCACTTTCTGAATGTAGTCCTATAAAGACTGAGTGCTTGCCCCTACACAGAACTACTTTAAAAGATTAATTTCAACAAGAAGGAAAGATTGGAAACCAAATATTTTAACCAAAGAATTATATTGATAGAGCTCAATAAGCTCAAACTACAAAAAACTATAATAACTATATTTAGAATTTTATATAAGTCTGAAAGAGTAGACAACAACAGATTCTGGAAATGTGAATCTTGGAGAGAGTTACACATGCTCAACTATGTATATTGTTGAGGAGGAAAGGATGAACAACTTAAAAATCGTATGGAAAAATGTATTTTGTTAAAATTGTAAAAGTAAACAACACGATTAGAATAGAATGCATATTTTCCATATTAGGAAAAGAAACGGAAAGGAAATAATGCAATGAAAGGCAAAAAAAAAAAAAAAAAAAAAAAAAAAAAAAAAAAAAAAAAAAAAAAAAAAAAAAAAAAAAAAAAAAAAAAAAAAAAAAAAAAAAAAAAAAAAAAAAAGCAGTTGAGCCAGGTAGGGGGTAAAACAAAGGAAAGGCATTGCATTAGAATGTAAGATAACGAAATAAGCTCAAAATATTGTCAGTCATAGTGAATAACCATAGACTATGCCCATCTAAACACAGGCTATCAGTTTGGATTAAAAAAATTTTCAGCAATATGTTATATAGAAGATATATGCCTAAAAAATAGAGACAGCTTTTCCACTTTGAGGACACATTTACCCCCATTAAAAATGTCTAATGTTAAGAAAGCTTTAAATAAACAGGATTGATTAGTATGGTAGGTGATTTGCAGTTTGTTTTCCGACTTTGTAATGTAGCCTTACACAGTTCATGAGGAAAACATTCATTCTTTGCTCAGTATAATCTGCATAGTAGTAATTTAAGCTATGATTTATGTTTAAAATGAGTCCCTCTTGGAAAACTTTTCTGTGCTAATATTTCCCTGCTAAAATGAAACTTTCTGAAAGCTGTATTAGGGCCTATTAGGTTACTAACATTTTAATACTCATTTTATATTTTTATTTAAAAAAAATCTGACTCTTATTATCCTTATGATGACTTGTTAAAAATTTTAATTAGTTTATTTCAAGGAAAATGAGAAGGATTCAAGGATCTTCTCCCCTCTTACCTCACTCCTGTTTTATTCATAATGAGATGAGTTGAAATGGGAAGAAACATTAATATAAGTACAATTCTGGAAATGCATGTTTGAAAACTGAATACAAATAGTATTTTAAAAATCTGCATCACCTCTGTGGTTGTGGATTGTTTTTTCTATCAAGTGACTGCAGATGATTTATGGGGGCTAGAAGATATTTTGATACCAATGTAAGGAATTTTTCCTCTGTCAGTCTAGCTTTTTACTTTATAAATCTGAGAAATTACTTGTATAAACTGAATAAAATTATGTCATTGCACAGTTAAAAAAAAAATGGGGGGCAGAAAAACTGCAAGTGAATGGGTAGAAATGGACACACCATGTGTACACGAACCAGAAAATTGTTGCAACTATATTACTGCCAAACAAAATAGAATTTACGGCAAAAAAGATAAAGTATTAATAGAAACACGGGGAGACATCCCTTAGTAGCAAAAATGAAATGCTATCTGCCTCTCCTTCCTTCCTTCTCTGAGAATTGTTGAAAATTTCACACCCTTGGATCTAGCACATTCAATTCTAAGTCTAGAAAAACTTGCCATATCCAAGTAACAACATCCTCAGGAGACGTTGTTTGGAATAACTTCAAAATGGAAAATACATACGTTGCCACAGGGAGGACAATGACTGTGTCTGGCCTGTTCCTATGATGTAATATTAGACAGTAATTAAAAGGGAATAATCTAGATCTAAATGTACAAGCATGAATAAATAGCACATAACTACTTTGGAAACAAAGGCAGAATGATATATCTAGTGTGATGCCATTGATGGAGCTTAAAAACACACAGGCACACATACTAAATAATGTTGATGGATATTTAGCATAAGTAAGGAAACAAAAATGGTATGGATAAATACAAAGTTCTCATTAGTGACTGCCTCTGGAAGGAGAGAGGGAGGGAAATCAAATACCACAATGGAGACCAGATTTCATCTGTTAGTCTCTCATTTAAAAAGTTACCTGAATCAAGCATAAGAGCATATTGTTCTGCGGTGGACACAGAATTTGTTATATTGGTCTCTGTACTTTAGTGCACTTACTTTAAAAATTCATGATAAAAGGATGCCTTTTCTATATCTTGCCCATTCAAATAGCCCTCCTACCCACCAGTCCCTAGGAAAGTCCATGAGTAGATCCAGCCTTCAGGTGAGGCCTGATCAAGTTGTTCCAATGACAATGGGAAGGACCTTGCTTCCTTTTGTTATTCCCCTCTGCCTCCCCTGTTGTCTGATTCATCTTGAAGATCCCAACCATGTTCTCTGAGCAGCTCCAGTTGTTTCCCTCATAACTACAAGTGACTGTAGCACCTGCAAGCTTCACATTCCCATGTCATGCTTTCCAGGGGACGAGAGAGGGCCTCTCCAATAAGCTTCCTAGAAATAGACTTCTCACATAGCCTGTGTGCCTGTCCCTGAGCCAGTCACTATAGCCAGAGGAATGAGTGATAAGGCTATGTGACCTGGTTTATTTGGACCCACCCCTGAACCTAGGAGTATGGGCACCCAAACTTTGATCATGAGGTGGGCAGTTTCCATAAAACAAAAGGGTTCTTGGAGCTGACGGCAATGGAAGCTGAAGCGGCAATTGGAAATATTACTTTAAGCACAGATCCCTTAACACCTTAATTACACCTTATCATACACCATACGTGGCTGATTTTTTGTCTTCTCCACCTGACCATGAGGACAAAAATGTTTCTGGTTCATTCTTGATGGCAAACTGTGCCCTCAGTGCCTCTACCACACAGTTCCCATTAAGAAATTTTTAAATGGAGGGGTAATGGCCATCCATCTAAACAGTGACCTGAATGTTCCAGAGACCACATGACATCATTTAAAAACAGGGACCTCAGAGATCTCTGGGTCTCTGCATTACAGGCCTAAGTCTTGTAAAACTAAAATATATTCCTGTGATGACAAATGGATAAATATGGGTCATATCCAGCACTTAGTTTCCAAGTCCCTGTCTCTCTTGAACCTCAGAAATGCGTTTATAAGATCTTATGTTTTGGAAATTTTGGAAAAAGTAAGTTATTTGCCCTAAATTAGTTACGCCTGCAGCATCTCTCCACCCTAACATCTTCTCTACCACCCCTTCTTACAATGCTGGGTAGCACTGAACTGCTAGGAACACTTTGGGGATCCAGCAAAGGGGAGGTTAAGTTAGATACTCAGTTTGGGCTCAGTGGGTTTTACACATGAGTGTGCCATTGCTTCCTTATGCTCTCCTTCCAGGAATATTCCTGTTCACTCAGCATTATGTACAAAGGCAGAGAGAGTGCCAGAGATCAGATCATGTCTATTAAAACGTCCTTCAGTGCCTGGAAATGTGCACAGTGCTGGAGAAACAAAGTTGGATGTGTATGGAGCCAGGTGCTAGTCATCATATGTGTAAAACTAACTGGAAGATGGTTTTCAGTGCTGAGTCCAAATGTTCAATAATAAAACATATTTTGATTAACTATGTAACTAAATTATATTTAAATTTTATGCAAAGAAAATGATATAAAAGTTATCTAATAGAGATGACCAAAGAATATGCAGCCAAAACAAGCAAAAAGCATCAGAGAGTAATGAATACAAAAAGATGATGTTTTTCTGGGTTTCATAATGTGTATGATAATTGTCAAGTTTTCTCATTCTAAACACCCTTATTTTTCATAACTAATTTTGAATTTAAAATTTTTCATTTTGTATTAAAGAGGACTCCCCGAATGAGTTTTCAGCTTCGTAAAACCTAAATCTGCCTTTGTTCATATCGGAGAAAAATAGGCCCACAGACTGCCAAGTAGGTGCAGTCTTGGAACTGTCTGTGGTGCTGGACCCAAGGTTCACTTGGCTCTCTCCAAGGTACTTACCGCCCAAGCCAAAACTGCTCCTGGAGGTGAATAGCTGGGTTGATTAATGGAAGTCAGGCTTAATGTCATAGGAATGGATGCTTTTGCACATGAAAAAGCATCTCAAGAGGGTCAAGGAGAACACTACAGATGACAGTCATCTGTAAATACTTGAGAGTCAAGTACTGGGGACAACCAAAAGATAGGGACACCAAGAGTGTCGGCTCAAGGAGAACTCACCCCAAGCCATGCCTAAGTCTACTTCAGGGACAGAGGGAAAGAGGGACCTGGGGTGAGGGGAGGAGAAGGACCTAGAATACAATAAACTGCAGGTGGGGGCTCTCTGGAAGGAGAGGAGGAGGGTGACCGAGAGGGGTGGTCCTGAGAGGGCCCTGAGGGTCAAAGGCCCTGCCCATTGCATTGGTGGAAGATTTGCTGACTGAAGTTGAGATTCCACTGCGAAGTCCCCATTAGCTGAGAACCTGCATGAATTGAAATGGATACACATGATGTTTTTGTACAGATCTGCCATCTGCTAAGGACTGCTTCTCTGGCCTAGAAAGAGCACATGGAAGAACTCTTGGTGACTGGGTTTCACACAGAGAATTCATAACCTTGCATTCAGGACAGTGGCAGGGGAATTCCCATGTTCATACCATAATAACTACTGCAATGGGATATCCACAAGGACACAGTATAACAAGGTTGGGAGGCTCAGAGCATCTACATGAGTTCATTTGGGGGCAACTGACCGTCAGAAATTACAAGAACTTCATCCCTCCCAAGCCCCCATCACTACTCTGAGGATTCCCCAAATTAAAAACAGACTACTTAATGTAGAAAGCACCAGGGCACAGAATCCACTCGGGGCTGCAGCCATGAAAGAGAACATACCAGAAATGGTGCAGATGTGCTCTCATCCCCTGAAACTAGATGAGGTTTTAACATGTGGGAAGACACAGCTCCCCACTTGCGATCAGGGGGCTTTGTGGTCCAGGCTGGAGACTGTATTCCCGAGTTTGTTCCCAATATAGTAAAATAGGACAAACATATAGCCATTATGACTGGTTTTCCACAGGTGTTGGATGAACCCAACCCACGACTAAGGGCTGCCCGAAGATTTGGAGATTATGACACAAACTGTCTTTTCAATCAACATCCGTCCTCTCCTTCCAGTGTTAAGGTTGCACCGCATTGCCTGCCTTGCAGTGAGGTGTAGCCATGTGACTACACATTGGATAATGAGATGTAAGCAGATACCGGCCTCTTAGAGATGACTGAAGAAGAAGAGTTCTTTTGCCTTCTCCCATTTACCTTTAAGTCCAGCGACATCCAGAGCTCCAGGGGGCCCTGAAGCTTAGGGTGCCCTTGAGACTAGAACTCACCTGCTAAAGATGGAGGAGCGAAAAGACAGAAGCTTGAGACCTCTGAGACCACAAAGCCACAACACCAGCTCCGGACTGTCTACCTCCGGACTTCATATGAGAAGTAAACTTCTGTCTGCTTTAAGCCACTTTTTATTGGAGTTTTTGCTGTCCTATCTCACTGAACTTGATACCAATTCAGAGATGGTCTGATACTTACGCTGATGGAGACGAATGGACATCTGCAGGCTGATTTCCTCTTGGAACACTGCTTTCTATTCTAAGACACTAGTCTGAGAGGAAAAGGAAATTAAAGCTCCTGCTGCAAATGTCTAAGCTTGTTCTCTGCCTCCTGGAAGGCTAATCATTGCTCAGGCCCATGGTTCACAAACAGGGACTATGATGCCCTTCCAGTGTCCTCAGTCAGAACCTTAAAGTGCTATCTCAAGACCAGCAGAACAACCACAGCTGAGAACCTTTAAGAAATAGAAATGGTCGAGCCCTACCTCAGACTTACTGGATCAGAAATTCTGGGGGTGAGCCCCACAATCTGTGTTTTAACAGCCCCTCAGGTGACTCTAATGCAAGATAATGTCTAAGAACCACTGGGTTCCCAAGAGGAATTGCACACAGTACCAGCAAAACAGAGCATCATCAGGAACAGCCAAGATTCAAGGCAGTTTTTGAGGGGCTTGGGAGAAATGAGGGCTTAGTCCATCAATGTGGGGGAGTGGACAGAGGAAACAGGATTTAATAAATGCTCACATGGACTAAGGAGTCTGATGATCTTCACTGTTGCCAAAACCTTCCAGTTTAATGTGAAAGTCAAGCCTTTCAACTAACTTTTGGCTCTTACCTTCTCTTTTTGGACGTGACCTCTTTCAAATAACAAAATATATGGAAGCTCAATTCATTATGGTCATATCAGTGAAAATATTTTTCTGAACACTAGAGAAGTCTTCTGTAGGAGCAGCCAAGCAAGGCTGACACACAAGGAGACTAATTTTCACCCTTTGAGCATAGGTTTCATTTTGGAAGCAGCTCAAAATATCTGCTAAGTGGGTCATATAACATAGCCTGGTCATCTCCTTTAGAACTAAAAGAAGAGGTGGACCTGGAGAAAAAGCAGCAGACACAGCCTCTGAAAACAGAACCAGTGTCCCAGCTTGGGAATAATCCCCTGGACACCTGGGAGCCTCTGGTGACCTATACAGTGCTAGCTGGTTGCAGGGTTCACACGCTACTGGGCTAAGATCCATCTTTCCATTGACTTCTTCAGAGTGGCCCACCTGATGGCAGGAGGAAGCTGGCCTGGCATTTGCTGCAGAGCTCAGGCCTGTTTTAGTGGCCATTTTTTATTCCCAAGATTTTATTGTTATGTTTAGAAAATCTCCAGGCTTGTGAGCCTGACCCTCCAGGTAGAATCCAGAAAAGTCCAATTTCCAGTCTTCCTTGTAGTGAGGACACAGCAATCCAATGGTGTTACATGATACTTTGATTCGGAAATGGGCAACTTGAGGAAGAGCACTGAAAGTGGAATCTGATTTGATGGTGAAAACAGCAGCAAACCTCTGTTTTGAAGGTGGCAATAATTGTGAGGTCACCTCCCTGGCATGGAAGAGACATCACTGGGGTGGCAGCAGCAACAGTGGCAGCTGTTTTGTCATCAGTGATGCAGCACGATACGGCTTCAGATACCTTTTCTAGTTTTTCCAGCCTTATGAGAATTCTATGACCAGCTCAACATCTTTTTCATAAACTCCTTTTCTGACTTAGCCAGAATTATCTTCGTTGCTAGCAACTGAACATTATGACCAATATGAAAATGGACACTGGGATCGTGACAATCAACAGGACCTTGAGGAAATGAGGGTTATTTGGAGTTGGTTATCTGGTCTGGCTGAGATTGATGGCTCAAAATATCCAGAAGTATTAGGGGATGGAACCCTGGAAGCCAAGGATGTACCTGTAGTTACCTGGGATGAAATGCTCCCTGCAGTCAAGGTTTTGGGATATCTGGTAGGTACTCCTGAGGTACAATATGAAGGTCATGATTCCACTCAGTTTCCATGATCCCTGGAGATCATTTGAGGCCAAGACTTCTAATTTACTTTCTAAAGTCCATCCTAGGCTCACTCAGGCCCACTCTTATTTCTCCTTTGGAATCTTAAGGGCCACTGGGCCTTGTATACTAGATTACTCTGGGATGATTAAATTTGGGACAGTACTGCTCTCCCCTTCCACCTCCTTTCCTCCCTTCCCTCCACTTCTGCTAAGTTACAGCCACCAGGAAAAATAGTAAAACATTTATTGAGTCATCTACAGCAGTGTGACATCCTTAAAATCCTGGATAAGATTGTGAGCACAGCATTAATGGCAGCAGTGGTAGCAGTAAGGTCTGTGGGGCTTATCTTTATTGTGGGAGATGAAATCAAGGCTGGTCCAGCTCCCATGAGTGAGCCAGGAACCATGTCTGAGATGCCAGGGGCTGCACCACTCTAGCCCTGACAGAGGCAAAGCTACAGAAGACAGACATCAGACAAGACACACATGGCCAAGTACACACACATCCCAATACTGTGAGTTCAGAAGAAGGAGGAATGGACACAATAGCCACTTGGAAAATATCCCAGATCCTTGAAGTTGACTCCCAGGGCAGTGGCAAGGAAGTGCTGCTATCACCCATATGGAAGTATGCTCACTCTAATACCAACAGAAAACTGAATCAGCTGATGCAGATGAAGCTAGAATTCTTTGTCCCTCTGAGCCCTCTGGCCTCCCCCTTACTCCTGATGCTGGTGGTTTTACAAATGGGGCAAAGGTTAACTCAGGAGGGCTCGAAGCAGTAGACAGACAGCAAGTAGTCCCTTTCAGTGGTCTTCATCCCAGTAACAAGCCCCCATCTGTGTAGTTACCAAAATCTTTTCACATAAAAGCCATCTCATTTCAACCTTATCCTTGGCCTGTGGGGCTAACAATGCCAACCAAGTCCTCCCCATTACTCAGAAGGCCAAGGCCCAAAGAAGGTAAGCCCTGGATCACACAGCAATGTGGCTAAGCCCGGGTTGAAAGTAGGTCTCCCCCATACCATGCTGACTCCATTGCTTCTCCTGCAGTAGAGTCCTGGACAACCTTCTGTCACCAGAGCCCCTCTCCTGTGCAAGGTTACATGCATACTGCATGGCTGCTTTGAGTGTCACATTCTGATGTGCAGGGCTTTGCATATATGTGAGCCACTTATTCAGATTTATAAAACATACTGGATCCCATCACGGTGGCATGCACCATGCTGTGTTTTTTATCAGCTCAATGGGGAGGTTTGACCTACAGATCTCCAGTTTCCTCCCAGCTTTAGCATTTTGTAAGCCTCCTCAAAGACATATGGGGAATGATCAAGGTCAAACAAGCCAGGAGCAAAGCTCAAAGCCCAAGTCCCTGCTCCTTGCTCAGGGCTCTTCTAGATGAATTCCATGGTCCCTGGGCTCAAGGAGGACTTTATGATAACAAAGTATAAATACTGGCTGGCTTCCCCTTGGAGTAGCCATGAAGGAAGCAAGAGTATCACTCAAAGAGAGACCCTTTGAGCTTTCCCTTCCCCGAAGAGTGAGGGTCAGATGAGAGAGGTGGGTGGGCATCCTTGACAGGGATCATAGATGCAGGTGTCTCTCAAGCCTGGGGATTTGCTCTAGCTCCCTGGCTTTGCTCAGCAAAGAACCCAGCTTGGAGGGGGTTGAGTTAGGAGTCACTGTAGGCCACTGGATGTGTCAAGCAGGGTGACAGAGCTACACACTGGTACAGAGAATGTGGCTTGGCATTAAGTGGGGAGTCATGAAGTCTGCAGTGCTAGGGGCCACCACAGAGCCACCCACATTCCACACTTGGACCCCTTCTCTGGCTCCCTGACAGCCTCAGCATCCTTGACTTGGAAATTCATTTCCCCCAGGATGAGAGTCCTTCCCTGACACTGTCTGCCTACTCCCTGGCTGGACGGTCATGACAGGGAAACGGATTTCTTCATCCCAAGAATGATTGGCATTATATATAATCCCAATTCAGCCTCCCATGGGTGAGTTTCGTCCTTCAGGATTGCATAGAACGAGAACCCTCTTCCCAGGAATGATCCTCAACAGGGATGGAGTCTGACAAGGCTGCTCCTCCCCAGCCCCTTTTCCCAAGTCTCCCAGGCTGTCTTCACATGACAGGATTTCTCAGCCTTTCCTGGCCCAGGCAAATACCACAGTTCTGGGGCCCATTTCAAGTAGAGGCTGGTGTTTAGACAGAGTTCCAGAGATACTTTGGGCTATATGCAAATCATCTAGTCTTATTGCCCATTCTACAGATTTGAAAACAGGGTCAGAGAGGGAATAGTTCTACGCAGACCTTATGCTGTCCCCCTATTGCCTGTGACCCTGAAGGCCAGAACCACCTGAAACATTGAGAATACATCAGGTACATCCGCTTACAAGACTGGCAAAAATTCATTCAGACAGAAAAACGAACCAACCAACAGGAACCAGCAATCTCTGAGGACACAGGGCCAGGGCTCAGGAAGCAGCACAGTGCATGGGGTTCAGGGTTGATTTTGTTTTTGCTGTTTTGCAATCATGTCTCTATAATGCCAAAGTTTCTTCTTCCACAATGAAACAGACCTGCTGGGAGTGATGATGAATGAATGGGGTCCATCCCCAGGGGGCTGCTCCTTGGATATGGAGGAGGCACCACATCCCAGCCACGTATATATGACTGTGTCTATACATCAGGCCCAAGGCACATGTTCAAATATCCATGACATAGTTCTTCCAGTCCACCAGCTTCCACTGTAGTGTTCAAATGGAAGGGACAGAAGGTCCATTTCTAAGAAAGGGAAAGTAAATGGCATTCTGTCCATCCCTCTATGCACACACACACTCACACTCATCAAAACCTAATATGAGGCACAGTGATGCATGCCCTTTTACCTGCCTTGGCTTTGAACTGGAAAATCGCTTAAGTACAGGGAAGGGAGCATCGTATCCACAGGCATAGCTGTCTGAACACAACTGGGGTAGAGTGTAGTTCCCTGAACCCCAGTCCATGTCTCCTTCCAAGCAGCCCAGACCCCTTAGCAGTGTCCAAAGTGCAAGATGGCCACAGGACCCTTGCTTCAGTAATACACACTAGTGCAGGTGGAGGGGATCATGAGGTCAGGTGCAGGGGGTACAAGAGCCACTGCACACTCCATGATCAGAGTCACCAAGCATGCCCGGGAAAGGTCAGGTACCTCCTTTCTTCCTCTGGCTTTGCCAAAGACCCAGGGACGGACTTGACTGGCCAAGGACACGGGCTTCTATCTAAATTACAGCAAGAAGAGCCTTTTCCAGACAGTCTGAAAGCCTCTCCAGAAACATTTTCCCAAGTCCCCCAGGCCCCTTCCTCTTTATAAAATGAAGTAACATCCTCTTCCACCCAAAGTCCCCAAGCATTCCAGAACATCATCATGAGACAAGTCTGCAAACAGAACTTGGACAGGAGTAACACCAAACGCTGACATGGAATGAACTAGGCCACACAGGGATACTGTGTACTCCAGCACTTCCCTCTACCTCCCCAGCTGGGCACTGCCCTATTTTACATTCTCAGGCTGAGGGTGTGCAACCTGCAGCTGGGGACCCAGGGGCGGGTGGTGGGAACCAAATGCCCCATCAGAGTGGGCATGGATGTGGCTTCTCCTCCTGATACCCTAGCAGTCCATGGTGAGTCAAGGTCAAGGGCATATAAGACATCTTTGCAGAGGTCTCAGATTTCAATAGTTGAGTCCAGGCCCAAGGATCTGGTGTCTGGGACACCTCATCATCCTTGGGGGTGGGGATAGGGGTGGGGGTGGGGGTGGGGGTGGGAAAGCCCTGGGCCCCAGACTCGGGCGCATGGAGGCGACAGGTGATTCAGGATTCACTGACGTCACAGGCAGGCGGCTGGTTCATCCTAGTCATGGCTTAGACTTAGGGGAAATGAGGGGAGGGCTTAGGGACTCTATGCAGTGGGCGTGGTTGGAAACAGCTTCTGGAAGGCATTCATGGGGGTAGGAGAGGTGGACAGGAAGTGACCAGAAGAACCCGCCCATCTCGAGCGGGTTAAAACAATGGAGATGGCAAAGGTTCTCTTCCATGGGTCTCCCAAACTGTCTCTTTCCCAATCATAGCCACATTTCTGGCTCTCAGCTCCTCTTGTATCAAATGAAAAGCACCAGAACTTTCCCTGACCTACAGACTCCCCATCCAAACTGAAGTCTGATAAGAAGAGCCTTGGAGCTGTCCCACTGCCCTTGGGACCCAGGAGCTGAGCACCCAGACACCAAGATGCTGGGCGAGTGGCAGGAGATCTACACCAAGGGGCGTTCTGGCCACCCGAGCTGGCCCTATGCTAGGCTTCAGGGACTTGAAGGACTGAGAAGAGCCCCACGGTGGCATGCACACTCGAGGGGTCACATCCAAAATCAGATGATGAGAGGGCTGTTGGAGCAGGTACCACCCCAGCTCCCACAGGCAAGCTCTCTTCAGCCTTAGCTCACAAGGCCTCACAGCTGGGGTCAGGCCATCACTGAGGCTGACTGAGATGCGGATGGGTGGAGACCCGACTGGAGGTGAGGAGAGACACTGGGGCAAAGGGGAAAGGGATGGGACAACTTTTCCAAATTTGAGGAGTATTTACATGTCTGGGGTCAGGGCCCAGGGGACCACAGTGGGTGGGACCAGTACCAAAACAAGGAGGAGGCAATCCGAGTCTGTGCCCTGCCTCCTTCTCCCCCTCGGGGAGCCAAGCTTCCAGCCCAGGGCCTGCCCAAGGGGAGGGAGGAGGCGCAAACATGCGTGGGCTGGTGCCTGCCTGCAATCCCAGCCTGTGGATGGAGGAGGGGAGGAAGGGAGGACGGCTCAGGTGGCCAGGTTGTCAGCAGGGAGACCAGACATGCGGATTTGGGAGCTGCTCTTGCTCAGGATGGAGAGCTGGGTGCCCCCGTTCACCCCACTGCTGGCCAGAGACGGATGTCGGTGCTTGAAGTCCACAGCGAAGTAACGGTTCACCTTCCAGCTTCGCCATTTTCGCTTGATCTCCGCTTGTACCTGCAGGGAGCAAACTGGGCGGTCACTTCCAGGTAGACATCCTCTCCAGCCTCCAGGGCCTGTCCTGGCCTGGGGCTCTTCCCAGGCTGGCACTGCCACCCCCAGCACCCTTCCCACTACCCAGTTGCAGCCTGTGGCCCTCGAAGTCTCCAATGGGGTCTTTCAGCAGCTGTGGGCAGGCTCTGAGGAGCTGACCTGAACAGCCCTTCCCCTGCCACTTTCTGAGCAAGACTCTCTTAACGGCTTCTTGTTTTTCAGGCCAGGCAGAGACTAGTCCATCAGGTCTTTCAGTAAATCTTTAGCAAGCAGCCCCACAGGGCAAGTAGATCAGGGAAGGATCACCACTCTTGGCTGAACCGTAGAGTGGGCTATACATCAGAATCACCTGTGAGGGGGCTTTAAAAATTCCAGATGCCCAGGCCATACCCCAGAACAATTACATCAAAATCTCTGCACAGAACCCAGACATGGTATTTTTTAAAGCTTCTCAGGTGACTCCACTGGACAGTCAGGGTTGAGAACCACTAAGTAACGCACCCCTCTGGGTAAACACACACCCAGGTAGCTCTTAACATGGTGAGTGGGGGCCATGCCGAGTCTCAGCCTCCATGTACTTTCTCAGCCAGGTACCTTGGTGCAGGGCACAGAGACTGCACAACTGGAGGCAGTGCCTGCATCCACCCTCTGCAGTTCTAGCTCCCGCTTCGACTGCCAGCTATGAATAAGCTACACTTCTGAGCTCTCCTGGCCACTACCTGCAGGGTCCTTTCTGCCTCTCCTTGTCTGTCCTAATCGGACTCTTCTGTAGGTTGTCTGGGTGAATACAGAGCCTAATCTCTTTGTTCTTCAAGCTCTGGTGCAAAGACTTGAAGCCCACCCTAACCATTCAGTCCCCACTCCTGCCCCGGCACTTCTGTTCTGGGTTGTGCTCAAGGGCTTCACCCCAATGGGCTACAGAGGGAGCCCCCAGACCACAGCACTGGAAATGGAGTATTACTAGAAGGTTCCAGGTCTCTCCCTGGGGTCTCTTCCAATTTCTCAGTTTCCACTCTACCAGGGGAGTTTGGGCCTGGCTGGTCAGCCAGCTGGGGGCAGCCCTGAGTGCTGGACAGCTCCTAGCTCAGCGGCTCTGCCTAGCACAGCCTCATGACCTGAAGGTCCTGTGCCCCGCCCTTCCTTATTGTCAATTCCTCCTCACCACGGAGTGTGTTAACAGAGGACCCTTTCCAGGAGATTTGTGCTCAGCAGAGCCGATGCTTTTACCAGGAGCTTTGCTCTTCAGGTGGGGCCTTAGCTGCACAGCAAGCAAAGTGGGACAGATTCCAGCATAGAGTGTGGGTGTCAGGAGGCCCTGGCACCACACAATGCCAGTAGCTGTGTCAGCAGCCCCTCTAAGTGCTAGGAGCCTGGCAGAGCCCCCTCTGGGGAGTTAGTCCCATGTGGCCAACAGGTGGCTTCCCCATCTGCTCCCCAGAAAGCCCCACCCCCACTGCAAAGAAGCCAGAGGGCCAAGGTCTTACCTCGCCATTCAGAAAACAGTAGAGAACAGCCACCACAAAGCCCTAGGAGTAGAGAAAATGAGCCTGAGGATGCTGGCAAAGGAGCTTCTGAAATGCTCTTCGGGGCATGGAAGGGGTGATGCCAGGAAGCAGAAAGACACCATGACCTGGATAGGGTCACCTGCCCAGAGGTCTGGGGCAAAATGAGACACTTGTACTCTACCAAGATGGGCACACCCATGAGGCCATGTGGCTGGTGGCCGAGTCCTGTCCCACAGATACATTCTAGCTTTGGATTTCACATTCCCTTGATCAAATTCTTCCCATTCCCAAAGGCCAGCTTTGCCTCACTTTCTACAAGAAGCCTTCCCTGAATGCCCTAGAATTTCTTGGCTCCAAACCAGCCTGCAGGCTTCTGAGGGTAGGACCCTTCCAGGACAGAACAGATCTATGCCATCCTTTTCCACCATCATCTCCCCAGTCTGCCCTCCCTGGGCCAGATACTGTCATACACAGCAATGCAGAACACCACACAGAGTGAACAAGTACTTTGCACAGAGTATGCACTTAGCTATTCTCTATGTGTTCTTTAAATCTACACCAAGCAAAGCAGGAGCATCTTCTTGAATGCTGCAAATTAGTTCCTTGCAGTCCCTGTGCTCTGTACTGTCGCTTGAAGGTACTGGAAGAATGACAGCTCAAGGACCCCAGAACTGGTCAGCGAGCACATGAACAGGAGCCCTGGGCTCTGGCTCCTGGGCCAGGGCTTTGTCTATGAGCCCATGAGGCCAGTCTCAGGTGAGACCTATTTTCGGTCTCACCAGACTAAGAACCCTGGGCCAGGTTAAATGGCCTTGAATTAAAATGGTGGAGGAGGTCAAATCAGATATGGAGAGTAACTTTCTGACCATCAAGATCAAATCTTAATTCAAACAGCTGGCTTAGGGAGATGTGCTTTATCCCTGGACACTCCAGAGAGCTGCCCCTGCCTTCATCCGCCCACTGCTGCTCCCGCCTGCTCATTCCTCACTGTGTTTTCACCTAGCCCCTTACTCATTTCCAGTCTATCCACCCCTTCAGGCACAGAGGCAGCATTCTGCCCACTTCTCATTCCCTCACTCACTCATGTCTGTCTGCTCATGCACTTGTGCAGCTTGCTGGGGACCTAGATGTGGGTAGGATAGAACTCCAGGGGTGCATGGCCTAGAAAGCTGAAATCAGGATGTAGGCACGCTGGGCTCTTGAAGGCCACTCCACCCTACACCCCAGGCTGCTGGGAGGTACCATCCCGGGTCTCCCAGGGTGGGGGCTGAAAGCGGGGGCAGCTGGCTCAGGATACTCAGATGCAGTGATGGTCAGACACCAGTGTGTCGTCTTACAGGAGCCCCAAGGGTGGAGAGCAGACAGGGCTCCCTCATCACCTCTACTCTAGTACTCATTTCACAGTGCAGGTTAAAGAGGCTCCAGCACCACCTGCAGGTGAGCAACCCTGCCCTGGCTCCGGCTCCAGCTCCGGCTCCCAGTGAGTTCTGCCCTCCCCACGGACCACACCTACCTGGAAGGAGCCCAGCCCCAGCTCAAACACGAGTCTTTCCCTTTTGCTGACGTTCTCTGGGGAGAAGGCGAATACCGTGTAGTGGATTCCGAATAGTGGGATGAGCAGCAGGGTGGACCGGGCCAGCCGCCTGTCGGGAGAAAGCAAAACATCTGTTCTGGGCACTTCGAAGGCTCGGGGCCAGAGCCATGGAGGGCAGAGAACTCGGCCCCAATACCTTATTCTCTCCCCGAGCTGGGCCCCCTGTCCACAGACCCCACAGCATTCTCTCCCAGTGCAAGTGACTTGGGCTTCTAGGACTCTCTGGGATATTGTGGGTGAGGGGCATCCCCAGTCTGCAGGGCACACAGTCTGCAGCCTGTAGAACCACTAAAAATGTGCACATGATTTACAAGGACCCCTTGTGTGACATGTAAAACCCTTGGGAAAAGCAAAGTTGGGGCAAAACACAGGGATCGGACTGAGAAGGCTTGAGGGAAACACAGGGTCCTTGAGCAGAGCAGCCACTCTCCTGTTATGGAAGGAACCCCCTGTGCCTGAAAGGAGCAGCCCTCGATGGGCCACAGAGACAGTTTGCTTTTCAGAGTCTGGGGATAGCCCAGACACTCACCAAGTGTTAGGGAGGTGCTGATGACAGGGAAGGAGGGAAGGTACAGTGAGTGGACCACAGAGGAAGAAACTCAGGAGGAATCCTAGGAGGAACTTACTGACCCTGGGCATCAGCAATCTCCATCTGGCAGGAGGAGCCTGTTGCAGGGAAATCGAGTCAAAGGTGGAGGAGAAAGTCTGCTGTGAAGCAGGCCAGGCAGGGGAGGAATAGCTAGAGTATCTCCTGAGGCAGCTCTGCTGGGGCCTGCCTGCCTGCCTGCCTGCCTGCCTGCCTGTCTCCCTCCCTCTGGCCCTAGGCTGACAGCAGGGTGGGGCTCTGTTCTGAAGGCATAGGGCCACAGAAGCTCACGGCTAGGATACTGGGACCATGTGAACTTGCAGGTCCTGCTCTATGGGGGGTGCTCCCAAGGGTTCTCCCAGAGTGGGCACACTGGCCCCTGTGAGTCTCCCTCAGCCCTGCCCTGCAGATGTGGCCTGCCCCCAGGCTGTACCCTGCCAGCTCCTCCAGAGGATCAGCCTCCCTAGCTTCCAGCAGAGCTAAGTCCCAGGGGGTGGACAGCAGGCATGAGGCAGCCATTTGATTTGGGGCAATTTCACCACATGTCCCTCTCTCCCTCATCCAGCCTTTCTGGAAGAGAATATTCTGTTGAACATAGGAGCTCTGGAGGTCTAGAGAAGCCAAACTCTTGGAGTCTGCGTGAGGCCCTTAACCTTCCTAGCTTACACTGAGAGAGGAGAAGGAAGGAAGGAGGAGACAGAGGGAGGAGGGGGGCAGCCCGAGGAGATCTTGAGGCAGAGGAAGCTCAGCCTGGAAAGGAAGAGGACCATGAGTGTGGGTGCCCATCTCTTCCCATCCTGCTCACAGACAAGGGCTAACAGGATCTGAGCAGGTCCGTGCTAAGCCCAGATGTGATCCCAACTGGTCCATCCTTCTAGCCTTCCTCTTATCTGTCTGTCACTGACCGTAGCTCCCTGAAGGTAGGGGTGGTGCCTCATTTCTCTGGGGCAGGGAGCTGATGCTGAGAAAATGCCTGTTCCATGAAGAAATCCATACAGCACACAGGCCTAGAATGAGAGCCTCAGCATCCTCAAAACTGAATTCTCTTGGGCACTCGGGTCTTGTTCATCTCTGGTTGCCTGTGCCTGGCACCAGAAGGCAACAGGCAGTGTTTGTAGAGGAATGAAAGTCAGGAGTGCATAGGAAAATGGCCAGAAACACAGGGACATGGATGTCTTGGGGACTCCTGTGGCCCTAACCATAGGGGCTACTTTTAAAAAGCTGTCTAGTGAAGGAGCTCAGGAAAGGAAACTGGCCTCAGAACATGCCTGTGGCCCCTGCCTTCCTCTTCCTGACCTCCGTTCCCATAGGAGGGACCATTTCCAAGTGCTTGTCCCTGCAGTCTGAAAAGGGCCCTGGAAACCAAGAGGTCAAATCTCTCCAGCTTCCGTGGTGGCATCACATGGGATGGATTCAGAGTGTGAGAAACGGTGACTTTTCAGGCCTTTCCCAGCCACAAGGTGGGTGCAAGGATGGTAGTGAGGGCATCCCACAGCACAGTCTGAAGCCAACACTTTTCCTCAGCCCTGCAGCAGCCCCAGAACAGTCAGGGACTTCTGCTGGGGAGCCAGGGCATCCCGGTGGCCCCTTTGGCAGATGAGGCAGTAGGGACAGACAAGGGGTCTCTAGAGCCTGGGGTTCTGGGACTGTGCTTCTAAACTGACGGAGGTCTTGGAATGGGAACATATGATGTGAGCCACTACCCATAATGACACAAGGCCCAGGCCTCTGTCCTCCTGCCCTGAGGAGCCAGCAATGGGCAGAAGAGTTCTAAAATACCAAGAAGGGCATCAGAGATGCCCAAATTACAGTGGGCTGCCCAGGAGGACAATGGCACCCTTAGCAAAAGGGACATCCAAATTGAGTCTGCTATTCCAGCCAGAGACTCCTTGGGGCAAAGTGCTTAGGATTCTCTGGGTTCAAATCCTCCCTCTGTTAATTAGGGGGTCCTTGAGTGAGTGATGTCATCTTTCAGCACTTCAGTTTTCTCATCTGTAAAACGGTGATGGTACAAGGACCCAGCTCATAGAGTCGTGGGGATTCAGTGAGTTATTGCTGACTCAAACACAAAATGCCATGAACACTGGACTGAAGTTCCCTTCCCTGTACAGGAGAAGGTCTATATGAACTCAGGCTCTAAGACTCTTGGAAATAATTTTGCAGTTGAAATCACTGAAGCTCAGAGAAGTTGGGGACTGAGGACAGCCACACACCAGGTAGCAGCGGCAGAGAATGCGGGGCTGCCGCCTCCTCAGGAAGCACCCCCAATTGCCGCAGCTCCAAACCCACGCCCTACCCACCCACCCACCCCATGACCACGAGGCTGCAGAGAACTCACAAGACACACAGACACCAACATGCAAAAGCCGGGAATGGTTTGGGGCTGGGAGGCACAGGCCGGCTCTCCACTCTCCTCCAGCAGCGCCAATGGCAGCATGCGTCCCCCACCCCATCAGGACTCCCGGCCGCAGCCTGGGCCACACACACTTACAGAGTAATGGTGGACAGTTCTGACATCTTGCAAGAGTGCTGCTGAGCCCGCTGTGGCTTGCAGTAGCATTTCTGCACGCAGCTGCTGGGTGTGACAAGATTAGCACTTCTGTCAGCTGGGGGGCACCAGGCAGCGAAGACACTCAGTTTACAGGGAAGCCAGAAAAGAGGGTATGGAGACAGGGCCAGGGCAGTCACATGGAGGAGAATGAGGGAGCCGAGGGCCAAGACATGGGCAGCTCTGGATAGAGAAACACACGCCTATACGTGGACATGAGCGTGCATGGCCGCACACGCACATACACACAAGCACTCACACTGGGGCCAGTGATAGGTGGGTGGGCTTAGAGGAAACGTGTATTCAGAAGGTGGCCTGGGCTGGATCTCACACAGAGCCAGAGGCTGCCTCCAGAGTTGGCTCCAAGCTTAGGGCACAGCCTCGTCCATGTCCCACTCAACAAGATGAGAACTGGAAACACACACTGTGGACCTTCTGCTCTGCCCAGCACAGGCAGCCTGAGCCTTGAATCAAGCCAGTTCTGGGCTTGGCTGTGAAGGTCAACTTGGGTGCCCACTGGTCTTTCCCGTCTACCCTCTCCCTTTCCTCTGGCCCATAGCTTCCTCCCTCTGAGCCCTCCAGCAACTCAGAATTGGCACATACACAGGGGGCAGAGGTAAGTCGGATTGAATGGATTGTTCACTCTTCCAGACCTAAGCTATTCCAGTACAACAGCCACTATCCATATGTGGATATTTGAATTTAACCAAATTAACTCACATCCACAGTTGTGCTGGCCACATTTTAAGGGCTCAACAGCCACATGGGGCTAGTGGTTATCATATTGGACAGCACAGACATGGGCACTTCCATCACTCCAGGGAGTTCTGTGGGAGAGTGCTGGGCTGCACTTCTTGATAAAAGTTCAATGGACAGGGACTGAAGACTGACAGGTGCACTGACCCATGGCTTGCAGGAAAAAAAATCACCTCGAGGAGCGGGGCCCAGGCTGCAGTCCTGCTCTACTTTCTCCTGGGTGGACCCAGGCTTTCCATCTCCTCAGGGAGGTCTCTCCAGCCCACCGTGGTCCTGCTTGGGCTTAGGCTGGCACAAGCCATGGACACTTTTCCGTTCTCTAACAGATGTGTCAGAGGTAGCTGAAGAGTTGTCATCTTTTCCAATTGCAAGAGAACAGCTACTTTGATGACTTTCCCCAGGTACCACGTGGCTCTGAGGTTCCTGGTGCTGGCCAGTGAATTAATAAATCAATTGGACATGATGCAAATGAGGACAGATACAGAGACCACACTCTTGGCATTCAGGATCTGCCTTGTGTGATTCCAGCTCCTTAAGAGTAAGCCTGAAGGTACCTGACAGGTGGTGACATGTCATGCTGAGGGCAGAATTTGTGTCAAACTTCCAAGATGGGGCAAGCCCAGCTCCCCCCTCCCATCTGTGCATAATGGGTTTGGGTTCTCATTCAATAAACAGCACCTGGCAATTCATATCAGACTGAGGTGGACACTACAGATCCCCTTTTCCAGAACAGAAATGCTGAGGTTAGGTTTGATGCTTTGCTACTCTGACTGCAGTCCCCAGACCATCAACACCAACACCACCTGAGAGCTTCTTAGAAATGCAGAATCCCAGGTGCTACCTCAGACTTGGGATCAGAATCTGCATTTTAACAAGATCCCTGGGGGACCCACATGCATGCCAACGCTTGAGAAGCGCTGTTAGGGGGGCGGTATTCATCTATCTGAGAAGGTTCTTCATGATTCCTCAATAAATGTCAAAGGTCTGTTTCATACACATACAAAGAGACAGACTCAAATAAGTATGTTTTTCTCAATCATTAAAAGAGCTGAGCTGGGTATACAGAAACGGTAGCTATTCTATTCTTCAAATTTATTATCTACCTTGCCCAAGCTGAAAAGTTGGTTAGTCTCAGGGTGGGCAGAGGGGCTCATGCCTGTAATTCCAGCACTTTGGGAGGCCAAGGTGAGCAGATTGCCTGAGTTCAGGAGTTTGAGACCACCCTGGGCAATGTGGTGAGACCCCCGTCTCTACTAAAATAGAAAAAATTAGCCAGGCATGGTGGCAAGCTCCTGTAGACTCGGCTACTTGGGAAGCTGAGGCAGGAGAATGGCTTGAACCCATGGGGCAGAGGTTGCAGGGAGCCAAGATCACACCACTGCACTTCAGCCTGGGCAACAGAGCAAGACTGTCTCAAAACAACAACAGAAAACTTGGTTAGGTTAGTCTCTCCTATGGCCAGGGACCTTGGCTTGGGTAAACCACAGAAATCAGCATCCAAGAGACCCCCAACTTCAGCCGTTGCCTCCTACATGCCAAGCTTAAACTCTCACTCCAAATTCTAAAGTTCTCCTCTGCAGCCCTACTTTCTTTAGCTTCAGATTGTTTCTGTCCCTCTTGGACCCCAGATGTTTCTATGGTAAACACAGACTTATCTGAAAGTATTCTAAAGACCATTTAGCGACAAGTTCACTGGGAAACCCTGTACCTGGTGAAGTTGTGTAGCTCTGATAGGGATGGGGGAGGGCAGATCAAGGAGCAGCTTGGGGGAGGACTAGCCCTGGAGGGCTTTTGAAGAAGACGGGTCTAAGGAAAAGGCTTTCCCCAAACCTTCAGTGGCTCTGCACAAAAGGACTCATGGAGAAGAAAGAGAACAAATCATGCAGAAAAGCCAAAGACAGGGGTGGGAGAAAGAAAGATTTCAGAATCTCTGAAAAGTCAGACAATTAGGGAAAAGAGAAAATCAATTAAGTCAGGAAGAAGAGATGAACCTAGACTGGCTGATGTGATAAATTCTGTGCTGGATTCAAGAGAGGATAACAGCCAGGCAAGGGTGTTGGGTGGGGCTGTCTGGAGAGCAGAACAGCCTGACTGGGAAGGTGGGAGAGTCCATCACAGGTGCAGGGTCCACTTCCAGGTCTGCAACTTGGGGAGCCTTGGCCTTTAGGGCTGGCTCCACCACGGCTTCACTGTGTTGTCCACAGGAAGGTAACAGCCATTTCCATGTCTCAGCACTCACATCTGTCAGCCAGGGAATCCAGCACATAGTTTCTATGAGAGCCAAACTCCAGAAATGCTTCTGTAGCCCTTGTATGCAAGGCTGGTTGGGCTATAGCCCTGGGAAACATCCAGAGGAACGCTAGACAGACACCTGCAGGAAGCGTCCCTGTCTTCATGTCTGCAATCCTAGGGATCAGCATGGTCTGGCCATGTGGTGGTCCACAGAATGTGGCGGACCGAGCTGAACACACTCCATAGGATCTCTCTTGATGCTAAAATGCTGTGTACCCTCAGAGCCCTGCCCAGTCCCAGAAGTAACCCATACCACAATGGCACCCCCAGCTAGCAGCACAGCTCACAGATCTGGGGAACTTCCTGCCCACCACCACCCCCTTACCAATCATGAGGACAAGCCACCCCTCCATGCTCCCAGCCAGCCTGGAGCAGTCCCAGCTGGGAAGTCTGGGACCCTTAGCTCAAGATTTTGCTTGGCAACTGACTGCTGGGTCATCTTCGGTGGTGCCATTTTCCTTCTCTGGGCCTCAGTTTTCTCTTTCTGCAACATGAGGGTAACGACTGGCTGCTGCCAGCCCCTAACATGAGCTTTGAGGATGGGATGCTCTTCAGCAGGGAAGGAGGTGCTGTGGAAGTGGAAGATGGAGCCTATGTGCACTGGAAGGCTCTGGCTGTGAAGGAAGCCTAGACTGAAAGCTGCCTGCCTGCACTTCTGCCTGGCCCTGGCACAGCTGCCTTCAGAGACATGTGCATCCTCCCCAGTGGGGCCAAGGAGACCCCACAGGAGTACAAATAGGTTTTTCTTCCTCCACCCAAGCTGCAGCGTCCAATGCCTAACTTCCAGGGAAGAGGCCCCTGGAATAAAGCTGGTTCACTTCAAGGCAGGAGGCCGAGGCTCTCCCTGAACAGTCAATGTCTACCCTGGAAGCCTCACCTCTCCCCTTTCTGAACCAGTTACCTGCTCCCAGAGGTCAACTCCAGTTAGGCCAGACCTGCCTGAGGCTGAGTGCCAACCCCAGCTGAGGGCTAAGCCCTCACCCCTGCCCCAGACCAAGTCAACCCTGAGCACATGCTGAGATCTGGCCCAACCCTGATGCCCACTGCCCAAGTCCTGTCCCCAGCCACTCATTCTACCTGGAGCATCAGGTCAGAGAGGATGGGTGGCTCAGTGCCACCGTCCTCCTGCAGAGCCCCAAATCCCGACAGGTGCTTCTGAGGCTGGGCCAGGAACACCGTCTTGATCTATGGAGGACAAACCCTTATCACCTGAGCAGCTGGAACCAACCTACAGGAAAGGGAGTGAATGCTGGTCTGAGGGCACAGGCAGGGGGTCTTCTCGGGCTTTCTTGGGGACTCGCGGGTTTAAATTTGTTCTGGAAACAAGAGGAAAAAACCGGAGAGCTGTTGTGGGCAGATCTGAATGGGCTTCTCACTCCCACACATAACTCTGGTACCCAAGGGGACTCTGGCACAGCCTTGGAATCTCCCTCTGCCACCAATCCCTGCCCTCTCCACCTCCCCTCCGCCTGCCATTCTCCCCTCCTCCCAGTGCAGACACCTCCCAGCTCAAAGCCAGCTCTTCCAAGCACTCTGGGCTGAGGGGGCTTTCACACAGGCTAGAACCAGGGGCCGCCTCTTCCAAGAAGCCTAATTTTGTACACTTGTGTAATGCTATCTTTCCATCTGTAAATTCCTTGAGGACAGGGATGATGGTGTTGTCCAGCTTGAAGTGAAAGGCCTGCCTGCACCATAGCCATGGCTTCCTCCTACCTCCTGGATTCATGTCACTTCACTGTTAAATAGAATCACCATTTTACAGCTGAGGGAACTAGTTAACAGTGGCTTACCTATTCCACCAGATTCACTGGATGTTTGCGAGTGTTAAATGTGCATGGATGTGGTCATGAGCGTTTCCAAGTGCTCTAGAGTTCTCAGCAGCATGGTCAATTGGATTACTACTCACATTGGCTGACAGGGTCTCCTTGACCCTGGACACATTCAAACATACTGCTGGACTTAATGGGATCAAGCTGATCCCCTCCCCTGGTGGGAACTCCCACTTGGCTCACAGACTTCATCCACATGAGTTTTTAATCATGGGTGCTCAAGACTAGCAGAGGTTTGGCTTTCTCTTAAAGGATTTGCTGAGATTGCAAAAGGATTTTTTTTTTTAATGCCAGAAGCAAACCAACTAGCTGGTTCTTATAAATGTCCCAGATTAATACAGTACTTACATGTATAAACCATGTGCTAATTACAAGTTCTTATCTATGCATTAGGAAGACTTAACAAGATTCAAGCTCCTGGTCTGTGGAGAATCTGAAACCTTAGCTCACACTTCTTTCCCACTAGACCCTACGGCTTCTTGTCACCCAAAACAGAATGTCTGAGCTGGCAGTGTGTTCAGGCTTCAGTAGGGTATTCTATTTAGTAGGGAAAGCTGAGAGGACCCCCCAGAGAAGACATTAGGGGTCCTCATTAGAACAAATCCTACCCAGGAAGGGGAGGAAATCAAGACCACTAGAGCTCAAATGAAAGATGAGGTTGACTTAGCTCCCTGCCAGCTTCAAATATAGGAGACAACTGTTAGCGTGTGCCCCAATCCACACCCAAGCAGGAGAAATTGAGGCCAGACACAAGGGCTGTGTCCAACACTAGCCAGGAGGCGAGGGGAGCAGCAGAGCCCCATTTTGTGAATCCTTGAGATGAAGGCAGGAGAGATTTCTCTAGGGCAGGTTATATAGTAGCAGAGGGCTGGCCCCCCACCTCAGTGCAGGGCCTCTAAGACTTTATGACTTATATTGATAAACAATTTTCTATATAATATATACATATAAGAAAGAATAGAGACAGGGCTGAGAGAGAAGTGGGAAACTTGAAAAACATGAAGGAAAAAAAAGTAAACGGACAGCAAACAAAAACTTACTTTCTAATGTAATGTAATCATTGTATAGGCAGAGGAAACTTGGCTGAATATCCCAGGCCCTGTGCTGGTCCTCCACCCTCAAGAAAGTGCTTCCACACGGGGAGGTACCCAGGCTGAACAGACTGACAGACCAAGAGCACGCTCCTCCTCCCTGAGGATCCTTAGGGAAGGATCTGGGATATGGTCTCTGAGCAGTTCCTGCCTCTCACTCTAGAATGGCTGAGGAAGGGGTCCTGAGGAGCCCTGTACTGGGATCTCTCACTGTCCCACTTGTCATCTACTGGGCAGCCATCAAGGTTGTGACCCCAAGTTGGGGTCTCTGATGAAGGCGGGCCCATGCACCCAAAGATGCACCCAGTGAAGATACCTCAGCTCCTCACCCACTTTCTTCCAAAGGAGTGGAGGAAGCCACATACAGGGCTTTTGCCTTACCAACAGATGGACCCCAGGTACTACCCTCAGGACCAGAGTGTGCCCATCCACCCCTCCAGCAAACCACAAGGGGTCACCAACCTTCCTCCCCAGCATCAGAATGTCCCCATACGCCACACAACCAGCTGTTCATGTTCCCATTCACAAGGCCGGAGGTGGGAGGTGGAAGGTGCTCTGTCTGATTTCAGATATGAGACAGGACAGAGAGAGAAGTGGGGAAGGGCAGGCAAAGATAGGCTGTTTAGGGACATGACTCCAGAAATACTTCTTGGAAATCAAATGGCCATGGAAGTGGAGAAAGCCCTACACTCTATGGTAGGAGGCTGCCCTCTAACCCAATAATCCCCAACCAATCAGACGTTTCTCGGGAAGGAAGGAAAGAGTTGAAGGAACAGAACCACATGCAGAGGCACAGCTGCCTCTAGGGCCAGTGGAGGAGAGAAAGTACCTCCCTTCCAACACCAGATCAGTGAGAATGTGTCCACCCGACTCCCTAGTGGAGACTAGGCAACTTCCACAGTCTGGGCTGGGGGTGGGAATATCACGCAACAGTGTATTCAATGGTATTCATGAGCTTCCCACAGAAATAGCAACTCCAAAGGAAACGACTTCTAACCAACCAAGACCCTAACTTCTCTAGGAAATTTGGTGTTTTCCACCTTGACTTTCCTAGTGAGTCTGTCAGGCTCTGTCTCTCTCTCTCTCTCCCCCTCCCCCCCCCCCCCCCCGCCCATCCATATGATGGCCATGCAGCTGAGGAGCTCCTGGGTTGGCTGAAGGCTGGAAGGGCACCTGTATTAAAGGCTCTTTAATCAGAAGAAGATCTGGAAATGCCAATGCTAGACCACCCTATCAGCAAAGCCACCTTTTGCCTGTGACCTGAATGCAGGGCCCGCATGGCTGTCAGAAATAGCTATGGCATCCACACAATGGTACTTACAAGTAGATGCTGGACTCATTGCCTCCCATGTCTGGAGACTGAAGTTTCTGAACAAGGATAACGATGATGCCAATAAAAAGTACAAAGTTAACCTGAGGAGCAAAAAAAAAAAAAAAAAAAGGACATGATTCTGGGCAACAACCTTCTATACCTCTGCCTCAGCCATAGGCTATTATTCCCCCACCTAGTCAAGACCCCATCTACACTACTAGTCCAAGATGGCAGCATGATAACTTGCATTTATCTTCCCAGCCTCCCATAGTACCACTGAAATGATGGAAGAGATAGAAGAAAAAGAACTTCATAGGAGTACAGGAAATAGGAAAGGACATCATGAGTAAGCCAGAAAAGTAAGCTATTTATAAAAGAGAAAGAGAAAATAAGATCAGGGTGATGGGAAAACTACAGCCCAAAAGATATAAAGTAAAGCTATTGCAGAAGTGAGAGTTGTTTTCTAGAGAAATTCCAAGTTCTGAGTCATTGAAGATGGGGAACCAGAATGGACAGCCATAAGCAATGCTAATTAAAGGACTGCCTGGGAGTGGAAATAGCGGCATTGCCTTCAGATAGACTGGGGGCAAAAGCTTCCTAAACAAAGTAGGAAGCTATGTGAACAGTGACAAAGAGGAGGAAGAGGAGCAAAGAAACAAGGCACCATGACAGGACCATACATCCGTATCTTTGGGGCATAGCCAAAGCAACCCTTGGAGAAAAAAAAATTAGTCAAAAATTGATTCGAAAATACTTAAGCATTCAAATCAAAGGCGAGGGAAAGATTACTACAAAAGTAACTTACATGAGACATTTAAAATAACAAATTATAAGACAAAGTAGGAGAACTGATCAACAAAAATAAAGTTTTAGTTGTGCTTTTATCTTGTTTGTTGGTTTTTACAGATCAATTGAATGACAAAGCATGTTGTATGAGGGCAGGATTCTGTCGATCTTGTTCTCTGCTACATGTTCAGCTTAATCAGTGACTGAACTTAACAAAAATAAGCAATGCGGGAAAGGACTCCCTACTATTCAGTAAATGATGCTGGAATCGGGGGTTCACCATATACAGAAGAGTGAAACTGGACCCCTTCCTTACACCATATTCAAAATTTAAAGATGAATTAAAGATTTAAATGTAAGACCTCAAACTATAAAAGTCCTAGAAGAAAACCTGGAAACCACCGCTCTGGACATAGACCTTGGGAAAGAATTTATGGCTATCTCCTCAAAAGCAATTGCAACAAAACCAAAAACTGACAAGTGGGACCTAATTAAACTACAAACCTTCAGAGCAAAAGAAACTGTCAACAGTAAACGGACAACCAACAGAATGGGAGAAGATATTTGCAAACTATTCATCCAACAAAGGTCTAATATCCAGCATCTATAAGGAACTGAATTCAACAAGCAAAAAATCCCATTAAAAAGTAGGCAAAAGATATAAACAGATGCTTCTCAAAAAAAATGCAAGCAGCTAACATACATATGAAAAAATGCTCCACATCAGTAATCATCAGAGAAATGAAAATCAAAACCACAATGAGATACCATCTCATACCAGTCAGAATGGCTATCACTAAAACATCAAAAGACAGCAGATGCTGGGGAGGCGGCAGAGAAAAGGGAACACTTAAACACTGTTAGTGAGAATGTAAATTAATTCCGCCACCATGAAAAGCAGTTTGAAGATTTCTCAAAGAACTTAAAACGGAACCATCATTAGACCCAGCAATCCCATTACTGAGTATATGTCCAAAGGAAAATATATCCTTCTACAAAACAGACACGTGCATTTGGATGTTCATCACAGCACTATTCACAATAGCAAAGACATGGAATCCACCTAGGTGCCCATCAACAGTGGACTGAATAAAGAAAATGTCACACACATACACCATGGAATACTACACAGTCATAAAAAGAATATAGCCACATCCTTTGCAGCAACATGGATGCAGCAACATGGATGCAGCTAAGTGAATTAACACAGAAACAGAAAACCAAATACTACATGTTCTCACTTAGAAGTGGGAGCTAAACTTTGGGTACTCGTGGACATAAAGACGGCAACAATGGATACTAGGAATGACTAGACAGGAAGGATGGGGGCAAGAGCTGAAAAACTATTCGGTACTATGCTTACTACCCGGGTGATGGGATCAATTGTACCCAAAAAACCTCAGCATCATGTGATATACCCATGTAGCAAACCTGCACATGTATTCCCTGGATCTAAAAGGTTGAAAATATTTTAAAACAAAGGAAAAAAAGCAATGTCTGGTACTTAGTAAATACTGCTAACTGTATGTGTTAGTCAATGAAAAAGGAGAAAATGTAATTAGACAAATTTAGGAATGAGAAAGAGGGAAAGACAATAGATATACACAGTATTTTAAATGATAGAAAATTGAACAAACTGGGAAAATTAAAATTAACACAATTAAGATACAGAAAATCTAAGTAGAGCAATAACCTCAGAAGAAATTAAAAAGTAGTTAAAGATGTAAGCATTAAAAGGTACCAGGTTCAGATAATTTTATAGACTAGTTCCAGAATAACATTAAGAAAGATGTAATTTACATACTGCTTAATTGTTTCAAGGCAAATTAAAAAAAGCAAACCTTCTGGATTACCTATGAGGTTAACAAAATTTTGTGACAAAAACAAAATAAGGAAAGAAAACACACAAATACACACAACCCATGTACCTAAGACCACAGAACTTCATGAAGAACAATGCCAAAAACTTAAAATATTAACAAAATTTAGCAACATATTAAAAGAATACACAGATCATGTTAATAAAGATTTTATCCCAGAAATGCACCTCCAAAAATCTAATGTTTGTTACAATAACAGATTAAAACAGTAAGCTTCCGTTATCCCCCATAAGACCAGCAAGTATAATTCAATAACAGAAACATTAACAAAGACATGGGAAATTGGCACTCTTGTAGCTTGCTCATAAAGAGCAATCTGATCTGCATGAGCATGTTAAATGGACATACCCTTTGTCCCAGAAATTCCACTCTTGAGATTTATTCTAAAGACATATTAACATATGTTCAAGATATTCATAAATGTATTCATCATAGCACTGTCTATAATAAAGGAAAACTGAAATACTATAAATGTCCATCACTAAATAAATGATTACTTGAATGAATGTCTCCAAAACACATTTGATAGAATTCAACACCCATTCCTGATTATTAAAACAAAAGAAAAGCCAAGAAGAAAAACTTTCCCAATTAGATGAAGGGTAACCGCCAAAACTAGAGCAAACACCATCCCTACGAAAAACGAGGGCTAAAAGATGTAAATACTGGAATGAAAGAGCAAAAACTATTTTCATTTGAAGATATCATTTTCTACCCAGAAATTTCATGAAAACCAACTGAAAAGAAATAAAAGTTCAGAAACATAATTAAGAAAAGACACAATACATAAAAATCAATAGCTTTCCTTTACAGCAGCAATAGCCCATTAGAAAATACAATGAAAGAATGATTCCTAGAACCACTTAAAGCCCAAACTGGAAAACACCTTAGAAGTAAACATAACAAGAACAAGGACGAAAACTAAAAAACTTAACCAAAATGACTCTATAAGAAAAGACTGAATACATGGGAGAATCATGCCATGTTCTTGGAGAGGATGACTCAATCTTTTAAGATGATAAATTCTCCTCCAAATTAGTCTGTGAATGCAATGCAATTCCTATACAAATCTTAACTAGACTTTCTGGTGCAACTTGACAAGGATATTCAAAAGTACACCAGAAAGAGTAAACGTGCAAGGAAAATTTGAAGAAAACAAAAGAATAACAAAGGGAAAATCTGCATACCAGAACACGCTACAAGGTTACAGTGACTAGCATAATGGTTCATCTGCCATGGGAATGGACAAATAGATTAGTAACACGGAACGTCTGGAACCAAAGACCAGTATATTGAGGGTTTATAATAAAATGACATTTCAACATAATGGGGAAAGGATTCAATAAAAAGGATTGAGAGGGTAGAATGTCCATCCACTGAAAAAATTAGATAAAATTGAATATCATTTCAGACCAGACAAAACGAAATTTCAGCTGGATTAAAGATGCACTTGTAATAGTCCACAAAAAGTGGACAAGAATAATCTTTTTATATCTTGGTTGGAAAAGGCCTCCATCAACCAGAAATAAGGCTTGGAATTCATTAAGAGAAATCTTGATCATTTGTCTGTACAAATGCTATGCAGAAATGGAAATATACTTACATATACAACAAAGGAAGTGTTATCCTTTCAACTATAAGAAAATCTGATAGAAAACTGAACAAGATAAATAGGAATATTCACAAGAAAAACAAATTGTCAATGTTTGGAAACAAATGCTCAGTCACACTAGCAAGGCGGAGAAATGTACATCAGAATGATGAGCCAGCATTATCCTCCATAAGCCTGTGCAAAAAATTAAATGATTGACAGTATAAGTACAGATAATGAAATGGGGAAATGAGCCACTCTTCCTGAGGAGGCATAAATTGTTAAACGGTTTTTGCAAAGCAATTTGGGATCTGAAACTTTAAATGTCTACCCCTTTTGACCCAGCAGTTCCACTTCTAAGGATTTATTCTAAAGTATTTCCACATGCTCAAAATTATGCATGAAACCATTTGTACTTTTTGTAATGAGGAAAAGGGAACAATACAAATCTCTAATGCTAAGAAATTAGCTAAACAGTTTGTGCATCCCTGTTAGACTATAATGACAGAAGGAATCTAGGTTGTGTGGGGACTCTTTCATTTCTCTTCCTCTCGTGCTTGTTCCCCAGGACCCCGTCTCTTCCCTTCCTCTTTATCCCAAGGACACTCACCATGATAGAGCCAACCACGGGGCCTTTGATCACCCACCACAGAGCTGTGCTGTCATTGATATCCCAGCAGCTGAAAGATGGACAGAGAAATGAGATCGCATCTGTGAGTTGGCGGTGTGGATGCCTGAAGGACACTGACCCACCTAGCTGGGAGCCCAACACTTTCAGCCCTGCAGTTCTCTGAGGAGGGGCTGGCTAGAAGAAAAGCTCTCCAGCGGGCTGCAGACTCCAGCCTGGTCCTGGCTCTGAAAATCCCCTTCTTCTGCGCTTGTATCTTTTCTTCCACTTGCCTATCAAGGCAGGGCATGAAGCCCAAAAGTCAGGATCACCAATAAGCTCCTGCAAAAGGATCATTTTTCCCTGTGAGACCTACAGCTCATGGGGTGTGACCTCCCACTTAACATGCTTCCTCTCCTCCCTAAAAGGAAAATGGACACTCAGAGCTGAGTGTAGAAGTAAACAAGGGCCCAGAAACCTAGCACATTCTTTTGCTGGGTTTCTGGCTGAGACGCAGCTGAGTGGGTCACCTGCATGGAGCAAAGGCTCAGGTGGTGCCCAGTGCTGGGCTTAAGTCTGGGCCTGGCACTGAATGGTTTCTTGGGGGCAGTTCATGTGAAGTCAAGGCAGCCACTGAGAACCCATCTGTAAGAATCTACTCTGTGCTGTGGCCCTGACGCTCGAGCATGTACTAACCCTGTGTCATCAAAGTAGAGTCTCAGTGTAGCCCACACCGTCACGCACACAGTCGGGGTCCCTGAGAGGACAAGAAAAAGAGGTCCATGACAACAGAAAAACCAACATGTCCAATGTCCGCCTCAGACCAGGGGCTCCCAGGGGCTATCGCTGCCCCATAAGACTTGGAATTCCTGGGAATTCTAACTGTCCCTCATACCCAGGCCTTCTGAGAGTTGGTATCTTCCTCGGACCAAGGGCTATCTTGTTTCTCAGAGGACTCCTGGGCATAACTCCTCCCTCAGATAGTGGGCTTTCCACAGGCAAGAAGAACGAGAGAGTCTAAGAAAGAGCCCAGGCCATTAGCCTAGGGCAGGGCAGCCCTCCTCACCTGACACTTCCTGAAGGCAGAACCAAGGACACACTTGGCCGTGAGGCCTGAGCCTGTCCAAGCCACAGCCAGGAACCTACCCCAGCCAATAATGGTGTACCAGTAGAAGTATCTCCTTTCAGGGAAGAAGGTCTCCACCAGCAAGGTGAAGAGGTACAGGCCCTCGATGAACAGCCAGAAGTAGTTGGACACGACACAGTAGTGGAAGAAAACCATGACAGCCTTACATTCCACCTGCAGGGAGAAGCATCAGGGCGAAGGGGCGTGAGACCAACAGGAACGGGAGCAGGGAAGAGTCCTAGGGCCCACTGGCTCTGGCATGCTCAGGCTCAAACAGCCCAAGGATCTAAGAGAGTCAGCATTCCTCTATCAAAGAGTTGAAACTGCAGCATCCCAGGATTCTGAGTCAAAGCTGCCCATGGAGGCAAAACTGCACACACAGGACAAGGATGGATGGCAGACACAGGGCCTCCCCACTGCCAGTGCCCTCCCCTTCACTTTCCTGCTCTTTCCCTATCTACCTCAGTGGAGGGGAGGAGGGAGAGAAGCAGTCAGAGGACCTGCAGGAGGCTCCTTAGTATAATGAGGATTTGGATACCTTTCAAGCAGGGAGATCTATATTCCTGGCCTCCAGAAATCTCTACTCATGGAGGCCCCCCACACATGTCCTCCTGGTCAAGGCCTGGACTTTACACTGCTCTTCCTAACCTACCCCCTCAAAGCCCAGCTTCTCCTTATGCCGCCACATCCAGAGGTACGAGACCTGGGAAGGTGTCTGGAAAGGCCCCTGGCCAACAGCACCTGGGCTCCATCCCAGGCTAGTTAAATGACCAAGGGTTGGGTAAGCCCTCTCTCAGCCTGAGTTTCCACCTCAGTCAAGTGGGACTTGGTGTTCCCACCTGACCTTCCTCCACTGCCTTACCAAATACAACACTCAGGCCAAGGGACAGGAAGCATTTTGGCTGGAAGTGATGATGTACATTGGCTCATCGGCTACTAGTAACTTGATTCCTGAGTTTTCACATAAACCAAGGGTGGTGGGGCATTGCCTTCACCTACAGGAACACACTTGACCTGCAGGGAGTCAGGCAGGTAATGTGCATCCTGGAGAACCAGGGAGATGGTGCAGGGCCTTCCTGGCAGAGCCCTCCTGGCCTGCTTGGCTCACTCACGGTGGAGACGAAGCAGTGGTTGCTGTCCTTCTCTGCATACAGAATCCAGTCTTTGATGAAGACGGAGATCGCCCTCAGCATGAACGACACAAACAGGTTCATGTGGATGAAGTTGCGTGTGCAATGCAGCTTCCTACAGGAATGGGCCGGGGAGAAAGAAGCCTTGGACCCCACAACATCTCACACCTTCCATGTGGGCATCTGTGGTGAGCCAACTCCGTGGCTTTGTCTCAGCAGGTCTCCCACCCAGGCCACGCTCCTTCCTGCCACCTCTCTAGATCCTCACCGACTCCCAGGCCCCTATAATCCAGCTCCACTACCCCACATGGCCAGAATTCTCCCTTCTGTGGCCTCTGTCTATCTAGACCAGGAACACAAAAGCAAGGAATGCAGATCTCCTGCCCTGGCTCTGCCTGGCTGCGTAGCCCTGGACATGTCAGTTACTTTCTCTGGGGTGAAGTTTCCTATCTGTTATCCTTGGGGTGAGGGAAATGCCTTCCAAGGGGCGTTTTAGGGCTGACATCAAGTGGATAGGGGAGAAATGAACCAAGGCCTCTGAGGCCCTGGCCAGCTATGGTGCTTGCTTGAATGTTGCTGGGGCTCTCACCGGAAGCGACACAGGATGACCATGGCAGTGGTGAGGGTGACGAGGGACGTGCTGTAGCCAACCGTGTAGAGGGCCTTCACTGACAGGTAGTAATAATCCTGGACAGGGCACAGGACATGCAGGGCTTCATGTGAGACCTTCCCTCAGCCAGCCCCTCTCGGGCCTGCACCCAGTCTCCCAGGCCAGGGCCTGCCCACCTCCAGGCCTAGCTCCTCCTTCCTCTCTTCTGCTCATCTCATCTCCACCACCTCCCACCCCCGGCCAAGCCTCTCACTCCCTTTTGCAGTGTCAGCATTCTGCAGATGCTCAATAGATGCCGTGGAAGGCAAGAGCGCTGTCCAATCAGAACAGACAGCAGCCTTGGCCTGCACAAAGGTCCAGGAAGCCCCCTGCTGGGCCTGGCATTAACCCAGCATCCTGGAAGAGTAGCCAGGATGGGAAGCACAGGCAGCATCACAGCTGCTTCTCAGCCCCAGCAGGTGCTCATGAATGCTGCCTACTGACCTGAGTTTACTCAGCCCTGCCCTGACCGCCTCTGGGGAGCAGGGTGCAGGCACTCACCTGGTCCCCAGTCTCAGATTCATATTCATCAAACCCACAGGCATCAAAGTAATGAGGGAAGGGTTCCGACCAGCCATCCTCTGTGCAGTTCCGGCTCACCACTCCCATGTCTGCAGTAAAAAGAAAACTCAGCAAGGCCCTGAAATTCACATGCAAAAATTATGTGTTCAGTGGGAATTCCTAGAAACCCCTATGATCAACTGGGAAGCACGGGGAATGAAGGTTTTAGAAATCAGCAATTGCTAATCGGAGGGTTGGAGAGACAAGGAGCAAGCTCATTTCAACCAAAGATGGGGAGACTGCGCCAGCTGAATCCAGCAGCCCTGCATCCCTCCCCTCTGGAACATTTCCAGATGCTCATCAGGGGTGGGCCCAAGTCATCCCCTGGGCCCTGGATCAGCACTTCTCAAATGTCAGTGTGCAGAACCACCTGGGAGACTGATCACAAATGCAGATTCCAGACCTGCCCACAAAGATTCTCTGTCAGGAGGTCTGGGTGCTTTCAGGAATCCCCTCTGGCGACTGTAGAGTATGGGTGGTATCCTTGGCACACATTGGGAACACATCTTGATGTGATGCTTTCCCTCAGAGCTCTGAGCTCTAAGCCTCACAGCAGCTGCGACATCCCACATCAAGGGGACACAGGGCTTACTTTATTAACAAGGTCCAGACCTCCACTAACCTAGGGCCGGATCTTACGTAGATACATATTTGGAGTTTCTTTTAAAGTTTTGCCTTTCAGCATTTGGGGGACTGCCTCCTGTCACTAATGTACTTTAATTTTCTTTTGATGGACTTTAAGGCCATTCAGTGGGACACTCGAGGGGCTGGGTTCAGTCACGGCCATCAAATGAGTCATTTGCTGGCTGCGCAGTAGAGTCCAGGCTGGTTTTTGCCTTGCCTGGGGCCGTGTTAGCCTTTCATGATTGGTTTTTCATTTTCCCCTCACTCGATGGTTTATAATGGTGGGCCACTGGGGTCGCGAGTGGGATGGAGGTGAGCAAGCAGCCCCGTTTTCGTCTAGCCCAGCACCTGTGTGTGGCCCCAGCCTGACACTGGAGTGTAGTTGGTCTATCAGGACCACATGCGGTTGGTTCTTCCCTTCACAGCATTCACAGACCAGGACATTATAAAAAACAAGAGACACCTGCAGAAAAGGGGTTCCAATACCCATATTGCTGGACAGGTCACCTCCAGGGAACTCAAGGAGGCAAAGAGGGCAACAGGTCAGCCTTTGCAGGAGGCAGAGGCCAGGAGAGGAGATCCTTCCACTTCTCCAATCTGTGTCCCTCACTTGTTGCATTAGAAGATCTAAGGCCAGTTCTCTTTAGCCAAGAAAGTCAGAAATGAACTTTCTGGGATGTGGGTAACTCTGCCAGAAAGGAGAGTTCTGCCCACAACAGGGAGCCTGGGCTCCAGCCCTTCTCCAACTCCGAGTTCTATGGTACAGGCTAAGGAGGAAGTTTGGCAGGCCCAGGGAGAGCAAAGGAGCTCACTTCTGTCCCACAGCTGATGCCAAACTGTCCCTTCTTCCAGCAAATCTGTTTCAGGCAACCTCCTTTTAAGTCCCTCTGAACACTTCTTTCAGAAAGTCTGAATGTCCCAGGGAAATCACCACCGTGGCCAAGCTCCTTCCCCTCCCTGGGCCTCATTTCCTCTCCGCTTTGCTCACATCAGGGTGGTGGGAAGAGGAAAGGGAAGCTGCTTTGAAACACAATATTTTTTGAAAAAAGCGTTCTAGAGGGAAAAGCTGTTTCCTTTCTTTTATTTCCTTCTCTTTTTTTCCTTTTTATAACACAGTGTGGGCTCAGAGAAGTATAAACCCTTTTGTTCAGAACTGTTCCATGAATTTGCCACTGCATTGTTCTAATAGAAATCTCCGGAAGATGGAGTGCTCTTGAGATTGTCAAAACCCCTCGGTGATTGTACCTACTTCACTAGGCTGATCTGCCCCAGAGACTGCACAGGAACACAGAACTTCCGGGCAGCATTTCCCAAAGGGCTGCCCTACCCAATCAGCCCATCAGCATCGCCTGGGACGCTGGCGAGACAAGCACATTCTCAGGCCCCAGCCCAGGTGGAATAAATTAGAGACTGCCAGGAACTTGCATTTTAACAGCGCACGAAGTAACTGTGACGCACAGTTAAAGCTTGAGAGCCACTGTACTACATGTTGGAGTTCAGAAACAGTCAAGGTTCATGCAATCCAGGAGTTCTTTACTTGAAGGCCACAAGGGGACCCTAAGACATCTGTGGCTCCCCTGAAATTCTATGCACAGTTTTCTGTCTGAGTTTTACTGGGAAGATAATCTGTACCTTTATCAGAGAAAAAAAGTCGCCTGCCAAAGATCACCCAGCCACAGAGGGGCAGAGCCCAGCCTGGGAGGGGGCTCTCAAAGCTCGCCCAACAGCAGATGCCCTCCCCCTAGCCAGTCTGTGGTTGACCCCAGCCTATCCCCTTACCTGAGAGATCTAAGGAGTTAGTGTCACCGAAATCAGACTCTCCTGCAAAATACAGACATAGGCAGGTATCAAAATGCCTGGCTTACAGTTAGCTACTGTTTGCTCTCCACCCTGGAGGGCTCAGCCTACTCCTGGTCTACGGGAAGGGAGGGGATGGGGTCCTGGCCAAGAGGCAACATCACACACAGCAGCCGCACACCTTTCTCACACATGCCACCTTCTAACACCAGTCTCACTTGATTTGCATTTCTGTGATGTTCAGGATGGTCCAGGACTCAGTTCTCCACAACAGGAAATGGCATTGGGCATTGCCAGGAGGATGGGACGGCCTCCAGAATGGAGAGGAATGGGAGAAAATGAAAAGGGATGATTGGGCCTTTTCAAGAAAAGGGCAAAACACAGCAATGTGGGCGCAGGGCTTGGGGCTTCCTTTTCAGTGTTCAACCCTCCACCTCAGACTCCAAAATTGCTCTTCATCAAAGGGAATCCAGAAGACTTCATCTTCAGACAATTTTTCTTCTTCTCTCTCTACTCTTCATTCCCATTTCCACCCTTTTCTCATGCCAAACCCCTGCTAGCAATGAGACCCCATTTCCACCCCCCACCCCTACTTCTCAAAACTCCTTTCCCAGGGTCCAGCTGACATGCCACCTCTTCCTGGAAGCCTCTCCTGACTTCACTATTCTGCCTGCATGCTGCATCATTTGCTCTTCTGTTCTCTTGCTCACTGTGCATTCTGGCTTCTTAGGTGTCAGGGATATTACCATCTGCATGGACTCAGGCACATGTTCAGGTCTGGACATATGCACATGCATGCACCTACACTTATGTGTGAGCTTGTTTCTTAGCCCCTCCACTGGTGAGTCCCATCCTCCCAAAGAAGCCTGTGAGGGCCCCGAGGTCCCACCTGTGTCTTGCATCTTCCTATACCCTCCACCTACAAAATGGCCAAAGTAGGGGAGAGGGAAGGGAGGAAGGAGGAAAGAACTTGATCCCCAATGAGCCTATCACTACACCCCCACCCCCAACCCCTCCCCAATCCCGGCAGCCAGAGCCTGGGATCTCCTGAGGCTGGGCTCCTGCTGGATGGACAGAGAGACAGTGGTCTGTCCTCACCAAGGTTCCTCTTACCGATGGTTTCGGCCTCCCAGACTGAAACAGACAGAGAGAAAGAGAAGTCAGAAGTAAGCAGCGGGGCTGAAGTCAGGGGGTGCTCTCATCGGGCCCTGCTGATCACTTCCTCCTCCTTCCCACCCCCAAACATTAAAAAGGGGCTCTGGGGAACCCAGAAGGTATGAGGACTATAAGCTGGGAATATTGGAGACCTCCAGAAAAGAAATGGGCAGAGGCATTTGAGAGGAGGAAGGAGATTAGTGCTCCCACATCTCCAATCTCTCCAATATCCTACACAGCCACAGTCATCACAACAGGCTACCTGGGAACTGAGAAGAAACAGGAATTCCATTCTCTCCCTGCCAAGTATTCAAGGCAAGTCTCACCAATCAAGCTTTGTGAAGAGAGGTGTTAAAAGGCCCTGCCATAATGAACCATTAAGAATCAGGTGTGAATAACACCTTCATTGTGCCACTTCCCGAGGAAGTGGGGAGTGTGGAGTAAAGTGTATCTTAAGAAAATCTTATTTTATTGTTGATTCATTTTGCCTTTTGATGTTGAGGAGGAGGAGTCTGGCATGGAATCTGACCCAGAGTAGATGTTCAATAAACTTTAAAGAAATGATGGAATGAAAGAAATATATGAAGGGAGGAAGTGATTAAGCTGGCTCTACAGGAATGAACTGGAAATCAGGCTGAATCACTCACTAGCTGCCACCACGCCTGACAGCACTCCAGTCCTACTGTGTCTCACTCCAGTGCCTGTATCCTCTTTCAAAATTCACTGCGGCCTGCTCGGGTCACACCCAGTCCCCAAGCCCTCAGACGGGAGTTCCATGCCCACTCCTCCTAGGCCGACAGGTGGTCTGGAGGTGGAGGTATGCCACAGGGTGCAGTGCATCTTAGACAAAGCTGGGGGTGGCAGCCAGAGACGGGGGCCTAGGACCCCAACACCACTATTTTCTCTGCCACCTCCTGCAAGCGCCTCCCCCTCCAGGGCAGAGTCAGTTACTGGAATTTGAGGTTTGAGAGCAAATTTGCCGCCTTCCTCTCAGAGAGGTCAGGGGACTGCAGCAGGCAGGACTCAGTGCCAGAGTGGAGCCTGGAAACTCGCCCCTTCTGGGACATCAGCCTAAGCCTTAGGCTGGAAAAGGAGAACGCTAAGGCCAGGTCCATGGCCACACACAACTTGGACCCCTCTGATCCCCTCAGGAGCCCCCGCCCATGGCTTGATGGCCAGGAGGTGGCTCAGTAAGTCACCTGCCTGGAGCCAGCCCTGCCAGCTCTCCCTGCCCAGCCCCAACTCAGTGCCTTCAGCTGGCCACCCTGCCTTCTGTGACACTCTCAGGGAAGAGGTAGAAGGCCCATGGGAAGGTTCACAGGTCCCAGCAAAAAGGCAGGAACTGTCCTGGAAGAGCCCATGGGACCCATAACCAAAGGAGCCATCTGCAGCCGTCCCTTCCCCTCAGACACCCCCTGCAATGGAGATAGGGCTACTGGGGCTTCTGCCTGTGGGTAAAGCATCTCTCTCTCTCCCTTGCCCTCACCCTACATGCCACCTGGGCACAGAGCTCAGCCACTCTGCCCAACTCACAGGCTCCGCTATGATTTTGGGGCCACCGGATATCTCCATAGCACTTTAGGGGCCCCGAAGACCTCAAACACAGACACACCCCAAACTCAGGTCTTCAGGGCACTGCAACCTCCTGGCCTTCCCTCTCAGGGAGGTGCCATCCCACACCCGTGCCTCCAAGCCCATGTCCACAAGTTACCGACAGCACTGTGGCACTGTTTCCCATGTGTGGCACCCTCTCCCCTGGCAGCCCGAGGCCAGACTCCTCCCCACCTGAGCCCGAGTAACTGCCTGAGGGCATCAAGGGCCCAGAAAATGCTCTGTTGAGCAAACGTGAGTGTGCGCCCGCCCCACCAGGCCCTGTGCCAGCATCTAAGTCGCTCTGAATGTGGACGTGGGTGTCTCATGTCCAGCTGCCGTCCCCACGCGTCTCATTCTGCCTGAGGGGGATGTCTACATTCGAGTCTCTCTCCATGCCTCCCGCTGGGCCGCTGAGGATCGATCTGTCGCTGTGGGAGGATGGTGACAATAATCCCAGCTAACATTTACTACTGCACATTCAAAACGCACCAAGTCCTGTGCTAAGTGGTGTCCACGGCATCGCTTCACATTACCCTCACAAAGGCACCCTGGGAGAGAACCACCAGGCCACATTCCCCAGCTGACACAGGGGCCCGGGCTAGAGGATGAGTGACAGCTGAGATGGATCCCACACCTGAGGACACAGCCTTGCTCTTACCCACAATGATGGTCCCCATATGTACCTGTGTCCCCGTGTATGCATGTGTCTGGTTTCATCTCCCACACTGCAAGTGAGCTTGGGAGCAGGGACTCTGCCCACAGGGTGGCCTCCCTGTCCTTGGTGCTTGCCTGGGGCCGAGTTTGGGGAGCAGGCTAGACCAGTGTGACCTAAAGAGCCTCTGGGTTAAACCCACCTTGGTCTGGGTTGAAGATTCGAAAGAGTTCAGGACAGCTGACCAGGACCATCTCACCCACGTGGGCGGGCTTCCAACAAGTGATGTTATCCCACATCCCGGGACAGCCTGTGGAGAAGACAGCCATGGTGAGAGGGGCCAGACACACAAATGCACACACACACCAACATACACACCACACATACACACATATCACACACCACACACACACAGATCACACACCACATGCAGGACACTACATACACATCATACATATGCCACATATACCACACATACCACATACACATCACACCCACCACACCATATACACACCACACCACACACATCACACACTGTACACATGTATGCAAACACCACAAACATCACATGTACCATACCCACACACACATCACACGTACACACACACCACACATGTATACACACACACACACACTCATATATACACACACTGAGGTGTGCTCCACAGCTCACAAGCCAGGCCCTGGCAGGTGACCAGGAGCAGTTTAGGGGAGGGAAGGCCAGGCCTACAGTCTGCGGGAGGGCTCAGCCCTGTATCAGGAACATCCCTCAAAGAAGAATGGAGATGGCTCTGTCCTCCCACAATGCTGGAACACCTCTCACCAAGGTCACCAGTGACCTCTTTGCTGCCAAATCCGAGGAACAATTTCAGCCCTGACTGGGTCCAACCCTGCAGCCCCGACTAAATGCAGGTGCTGGTAGCTGCCCTGCCTTTGGCTGCCCACCCTGCCAACCTCAGAAGAACTCACCCTGCTCATGAGCATAACAGAATTGCATGTGGACAATTCCCAGTCCTCTGTCCTGTCCACTCCATGAGGGTAGAGGCCACATCTGGTTGCCTGCTTGATCCCCCCACCTTGAAGGACCAAAGATGGTTCAAACACAGGAGTCCAAGACTCAGTGCAGCGTCTCCTGCCCAAACCTGATTGCCTGTTCCAGCCCCAGCTGGAAACCTGGGAGTCACCCCACTTCATCTCCTTCCCCTTGGTGCTCCTGGTCAAGCCCTTCCTGGTTTTGCCTTGAAAGCTTATGCAATCCATGCCTCACACTCTATCCCTTCACCCTACTTAGTGAAGGGACTAGGAACCCTCACTGAGACCACAGGTACACAAACCCTATACAGCTACGACCACAAGCTTTTCAAAATGAGTATCTGGCCATGTCACAAGCCCTCACCAACTATCCCATGCTTTCCCAGCTCTTAGTACCCTCAATCCTTAATACAGTACTTACGACCCTGCCCACAGCCCTGCCACTCACTTTTCCTTCTGGCCTATGGGTAGTGGTTGAGGCCATGGGATGAGACAGCTCACTTTGGGGCAGGGATGTACAGTGAGAAGAGCATGGAGGAGGGAACCCTGGAGACCCCGTTTATGGAGTAGGCAGAGGAAATGCAGGTAGTGATGCAAGCAGGAGAGAGTGACAAAGGTGTGGTGGGAGGCAGGGGTGTGGCGTGCCAGGCAGCAGAGGAGACTTGCAGGACAGGGGCCTCCATCTGTTAGGGGATTATAAAGGAAGGCTATGAAGAGGGCTTCTGTGCCATGTCAGGGACAGCGGGTGACCGACGGTGCCCACCTCACAGGGCTGCTGTGAGGATTAATGAGTTCACATGTGCAAAGCTTTCGGAACAGAGCCAGGCTCATTCAGTGACCATTCACTGCTGTCAGAATCGTTGATTTCATTATCCCAATTAGGTGTCCCTGGGAACCATTCCCCCGAGAGGCCTCCATAGGCAGGGAGGTGAAGCAGGGACTTGCAAGGTAAGATGGCCTGGGGAAGAGCCGCTGACAGGGCCCAGAGGACACCTGGGAAGGTGCTGGGCCTGAAGTAGGCGCCATGAGCTCACAGTCTTTGTTGGGGTCCATGACGCTTGAGTGCTGTTTGGACCAGAAGGCAGCCACAGCTTCTAGATTGAGAAAATCCTGTCTCGGAATTCACACTGGGCTATTTTGGAATCCGCACCCAGTCACACTGGCCCATAGCATCCTGCTCATAAATGACAGTTTGGGAGCCAGACGTACCATAGAAAGCTTTGAGAACAAAAAGCCAAGAAGGTAAAGCTATTAAAGGCCGGATGAAGGGAGCTGAGTACCAGGTCTCAGAGCAATGGGCCAGTCATCGGTGATTCCTATGTAACGGTTAGCAGAGGACATCTAGCCAGCATGTGCCTGGCTGTGACATCATGTCCTTGAAAGAAAACCAATAGCACATCTTTGGCTGCTGCAGCCCATGTTGACTGCAGAACGGCCATGGAGCGTGGCTGCGTCTGGCCCATGCCTCAGGAGCCCCAGCCAACAGATGTTCCCTTAATGGAGAACATTAGGCCCTGGCACAGCCAGCTGCTGCTGCCATCTGACATTGCCAAGGTCACGGGGCCACTTCAGACAGAACGAGCAGGGTCATGAGGGTTGAGGGCAGGGAGGGCTGCAGAGGTTGGGCGGGTGGCACGAGGGGAGAAGAGGGGCTCCCATGTTGGCAGCAGGACAGGGGATGCATACTCTTAACTACTATTTACTAAGTGCCTGCCCTGTGCCAGGGACCATCTATGCACCAGGGCCGGTGGTGGAGAGAAACACAAAGCTGTGAAATTGACGTTTAAGGGCAGAGTTAGGGGAAAGGGGAGCTCTCCACACAGCATTAGCACCGGAAGCCCTAAAACTCGAGTTCTGATCTCCTTCTGCCACAGGCTCACTGGTGACTCAGGCCAGTCACCGCCCCCTCCACCACGATTCACATTTCCTATGTGTACAGGGAGGATTGAGTCTTTCTGTGAATCCGAGCTTTGAGTGACCAGAGCTCAAATCTGAAACAGATTCACCCAGGACCTACTGGTGCCCAGAGGATGGCTGGGGTGGCTAAAGCTGCCTAAGGGGCATCTGCTAAGGTGCTTCACCCCAGCCCGGGGCCTGGGAGCTCTCAGGATGCATCTGCCACAGCTCTCAAAGCCCTCCTGGTACCCCTTATGTCCCCGGCCTGGGCCCCCTCTAGAGTGGTAAAGACAATTCCCATAGTACCAGGGCAGGTGGGAAACCTATAATGAGCCCTCAGGACCCTGGGACCCAAATCCCAGTGTGGGTTTGGAAGACAATGTCCCTGGCCCTATCGAGACCTCTAAGACCTTTACCCAGTCCTCTAGCCTGCATTGCTGGGGTCTCAGAAGACTCCCAGCTGCCTCCCTGGGGCTCCCCAGAATGCCCTGGTGCCCATTTATCTTGCAGTTACCACCTCCCAGCCCAGCACAGATGGGAGGGCCCAGCGGGCTCCCACCTTCACTGCTCTGTTGAATGGAAACTGCTCTGGCCTCGGGATTAGGGCTGAATCCTCCCAGGTCCCCATTCCCTGGAGGTTGGGAGGATGGGAATTGGACTCCCCAGACAGCCCTGGTTTTTTTCTAACTAAAAGCAGCAACTGATTTTCCTTCCACTCGCACATAGTACGTCCAGCTCCATAGACCCATATGTTCCAAAACAAAATTTAGTTTTGTTGAGACTGGAAGATTTCAAGATGCCTTTTCTCCTTCTCCTCCCCCTCCTCCTTTTTTACCTTTTTTTTTCTTCCCACTTTCCTCTCCCTCTCTCTCTTAATTACTCATTTATTCAAGAGACACTGAGTCAGACACTGCAGAGCAAGACGAGTGAATAGAAAAGGCACAGTCTGCATGCACAGAGCTCTTAGTCCAGTGGGTTGTGTTAACACTTTCAGATTTTTATGCTCAATGCTTAGAGATGTCTTTGGGTGGTGTATTCATTCCCTACTGCTGCTGTAAGTTTGCAAGCAAACTTAGTGTGTTAAAATGGCAAAGCTTATCTTATATTCCTGCAGGTCACAAGTCCGAAATGGGTCTCACTAGACTAAAATTAAGGTGTCCGCAGGGTTGCATTTCATCTGGAGGTTCTAGGGGAAAATCTATTTTCTTGCCTTTTCCAGATTTAAGAGGCCACCCATATTCCTGGGTTCATGGCCCCTTCCTCCCTCTTTGAAGCCAGCAGCTTTGCATCCTCAAGTCTCTCTTCTCTGATTCTCCTGCCTTCTTTTACTTATAAGGACCCACGTGATACTGGATCCAGCCAAATAATCCAGGATAAAATTCTCAGTTCAAGAACCTTAATTACCTCTGTAAAGTTCTTTTTGCTATGTGAGGTAACATGTTGACAGGTTTCAGGGATTAGGATGATGTGGGCATCTCGGGGCAGGGTGAGGGGCATTATTTGACCTGACACAGACGGGCTTTAAAGGAATCACACTTTGATTTGGTTGTGTAGGGAAGATCATATAGTCCAATAGCAGAGATGCAGACATGGGGAGGCAGCAGAGTTGGAGAAGAGTCCTGTGTGGGACAGAGTCAGGAGCAGGGCTAACAGGGCTTGGCAAGACACTGGCTGGACCTGGCTGGCAAGTATGCAAAAGACTATTAGGTCTCACCCACATCACGTGACTGAGGGCACACCAATGGTGAGTAGGTGGAGTGCAGAACCAGCCTCTAAAACATCCCTCACAGGCTTCCGCAGCCTTCCTCTCTTCCTTCTCTGTACCACCCTTGAAGGCCACATGTTAAGGGTAGCAGTGTTCCAAGATGGAAGAAACCTGGATCCCTAAATGACTGGGTGAAGTTGAGTTCTGCCTCCTACCTCTGCTCACCCTACTGGCCTAGGATACATGCAAGCAAGAAATGTTACTGTGCTAAGTCTGAGATTTTAAGATTGATTTGTTGCTGCTGCAAAGTCAAGGCCATCCTGACTAATACATCCGGAAGGGGAGAGAGGTACCAAGGATGGCACCCAGGTTTCCGGCTTCGGTGTCTGGATGGGTGGGTGGGTGTATGGATGGATGGATGGATCATTTGTCACAGTGGAAAGGGCCAGGTGAGAAGCAGATGTTGGAGGAATTAAGCAGGTTGAAAAGCAAGAGCTTCGTCTGGGTATGTCCAGTTTGAGATGGTGCTAAGAGCCAAGAGGAGACAGCTGTCAGGTAAGCAGCTGGATAACAGTCTGGAGTCTAGAAAAGTAACAACTAGAGAAGAGGGCAGGGGGTGGGCAGCACAGGGATGATATTTAGGCTGCAGACATGGATGCTTTGTCTAGTGAGAAAGCAAAGATCAGAGAAGAAGAGAAGAGAGAATAGGCCTGGCCCCAACAGAAGTGCCAGCATTTAGAAGAGGCCTTGGAAAAGAAGACTGAGGAAGAAAACCAGGACAGGGGAGGGACACAGCGGCCAGAAAAACATGTTTCAGGGAGGAGATGGCCGAGTGCAGCCAAGGCCAAGTTCCCATCCTCCCCTTCCTCCTCCAGAGGTTGAAAATCAAAACAGGTCCTGTTCTCCATGAGACCTCTCCAATCCTGACAGCACTGCAAGCCTCGTGGCTCCATCTGTGTAAAGGCCCCCGCTGGGAGACGTGCGCAAAGGAACGCAGGCCCAGGGGTGGGTGGGGGAGTGCTACATATACTCTCTGGAGCTGCTCCCACCTAAGACATTATAAAGTGCCCAGGAGTGGCAGTGAAGTGTGAGAGCAGGAGGGAAGGGATCTGCTCAGGCAGGGTGACTGAGAAGAGAACACATGAGCTATTAGCTTTTGTCTGGAACAAAATAAGGAGCTAATCCTGGGTTGTCATGGTGATGATTTTGTCCAGTTCCACAGTGTTCAAAACTCCATAGGGCAGGGCGCCAAAGAGACTCAGACAAAGCCATGGTCCTTCCTTTGAGAAGCCACCTGAGGATGCCCGGGTATTGTTAGAACAAGGTCCCCATTTTAGCATGCAATCCAAGGGTAAAAACAATTCAATTTACCAAAACTTATACAGCCAATGTTTCTGTTCCACAACATGAGGACCCCGCTGTGAGCTGAGTGCTGGGGGTGGCATAGGATTAAAGATGCCACCCTTCCCTTTGGAAGTCAGTGGTTCTCAAGGTGTGGACGGAAGATGGGCAACACCACCTGGGAATTTGCTGGAAATGCAGATGCTCAGGCCCCATCCAGATCTACTCAATCAGAAGCTCTGGGGGTGGCCCCAGCAACCTGCGTTTTAACAGAAAATCTGATATTCAAGTTTGAGAATGACCAGACTTCAGGAAAACACAAGTTTGGATAGAAGTGAAACCCTCTGTCAGACAGGGTATAAGTTCCTCAGCATGAGGGTCCCCGCAGACACCATACTTTCCCCAGGCTTGATGCCTGATGAGTCTCGGAGCAGCCGAGAGACCAGACAAGAAGCTCCTCCTGCTCTAAGGAGGGGGAAGCCTGGACCCAGCCCTGACGTGCTTCTCTCCTCTCGGCCTCTCCCCTCTAGTGGGGGTAGAGAGGACTGGTTCAAGGCACTTGGTGTCCTGGACAGAACTCTGAGACCAGGTCAGAATAGCAATGAGCAGGCCTTCCCATCCTCCCTCCAAGCCTGCTCTCTGCTGACCCTGCCATGGCCACTCTTCCTCTTCCACCAGACTGTGGGGACCCCATGGAGGACCACACCGACCAACCCTGCTTAGATTCAGGGAAGGCTTCCGGGCTAATGGAAACCTGCAGCCCTGCAAAGTGGAGGTGCTGTCCTCACCCTCTGCAGGCAGACTGCAGAGGGAACAAAGCCTGGGGGCTGTGTGGGCCTGGGGATGCTGAGCCATGAAGCCAGTTCCCAGGTACAGGAGTCTTTTGTCCTGCCCTTCTGGTCACAAGAGTACTGTGGCAGAAAGGGCACTCCCTGGCTGAGATGGCAGACCTGGGTCCCGTCCCATGTAGCTGGCTCTAGCCCCCAGTGTGGTTGGCCAGTGACCGCCACCTCTGGCCTTAGCCTCCCTGGGCATCATGTGACAAAGCCAACTTGGTATTGGCTCAAATCCCATTAGCATTCGGAGGTTTGGAATGAGGGACAAAACAGCTGCATCTCCAACCCCCTCCTCTCCTCAATAAACACCTTTAAAACATGCCAAGGCTTTTGCAAACAAAGCAAGCCAGGCTGCAAGCTTGCTTTCACTCCCCACGGCCACCTCTCTGGGCCCTTTTTCCTCACCCTCATTGAGCTGCCTGCTACCTTGGGTGCCTCCCCTCCGCGCATCTGTGTCCTGGCCACCACTCTGAAAGCCACTCTGCACAGCACCATTCTAGGTTCTCTTTGGGGTGGAGGTCCCAGGACCAGTGAGGAGCAAGGGCTTGAAGGAAACAAGTGCTTCCTGGAACCCCCCTGCATCCCCCCAGCCACACACACAGTGCCACAGACATAATCCACCTAACAGATCAAGGCTCCTGTTCCAATTGACTCATGTTACTAGATTTAATACATACACACAAAATACATACAAGTATGTTAAACTCTATAAAAGACACTGTTGTGAGTTTACACTCACAGGTACTGGAACAAGCTGTCAGGTTTCCTTTTTCAAGTGTGTTTCCAGGACATGCGCTGAGCTTTGGCCCGTGTTCTGTGCATGGTGTGTGTGCTTGGGGCCACACGGGCAGGGAAGGCGCAGGAAAGAGATGCAGCAGGAGGGCTGGCACAGACAGTAACACAACGCACAGACGTTGAGTCTTTGGTACACTCAGATTTGACGTGGCTAGTAGTGAGCTCCCCAGCCTAGTCTGTCTGCATCCTGAGAGGCTGCTCTCTGCCTGAGATGGCATGAGTGACCTGGTGGATGCTGTGTTCTGGCCAGTGGTTCTCAGACCTGGATACACTTTAGAATCGCCTACAGGTTTTAACAATACATGGAGCCCCTCCACCCACCCACCCACCCAAATGCTGAAGACTTTGGTCTGGAGAGGGGCCTGGATATCAGCATCTTTAAATGCTCCTGGGGGCTGGCTCTACAGTGCTGCAGGTGTGATGAGAGAGTTGGAGGCCCATCTTTCCCAAGAGTGTTGAACTTGCAGCCAAGAAGCCAGCTCCAGCCGGGGCGCCCCTAAGAGCAGGCTAGATGTTCTTAAAGGGCAATGGGGGGAAATTAAGGCCTCCCCTGGTGGGTGACAGCAAGGTCAATGCTCTCCAAGAACTTGAGGCCCCCTTGAGGAGAGACCTCCAACCTCAGCCTGCAGGGCAGGCTCTTCCAGGGGCCTCCCCTCCCGCTGGCCTGGCCCTCTCCTTCCCAAGCAAGTCACTAGAAGCCGAGACATTCTATCCCAGGCCTTAGAAACATAAACACCCTTTGGCCCTTTCATAGCTAAGAAAGGGGCAGACCTCTAGCACATTTCAGGGCCTCTCTCTCCCCAGGCCTCTTTCCAGCCTCACTGTAACCTCTGCTGTATGACTTTTCACTCTGGCAAGGTGAAAGCTGAGGGCTAGGGTGTCTCCTCTTCTGAGCAGCAATGTAGCCCAGGGGTGAAGGCACAGACTCCAGAATCATCCACATGCACACCTCGGTTCCACCTTCTCGGCTGAGGGGTTTACTAGGTAAGAGACAAGCAACCTAACCTCTCTCTGTCTGAGCAGCCTCACCTGTTAAATGGGGGTAAAACTCTACTGAGCCTCTAGGTTGGTGAGAGTTAAATGAGTTCTTGTGTGTGTATGTGTGCACATGCATGCGTGTCTGAAAGAGATGGAGAACCCAGTGTCCTGAAGCGCTGGCTGTTACAGTGCCCACCTGCCTTACTCACTGCTCCCTTTCTGTCTTTCCCTAGCCAAATGCTTCTCTCCATCTTGCCATATTCTCCATCTGCCCTCTGAAGCCCAGATCTGGTCCCCAACCTCTCTCCCCTGCTCTTCCAGAGAGCCTTCCAGGATTGTTCCAAGTAGCACTCACCTGCTTCCTAGAGAGATCTCTCTACTCCCCAGAAGAACTGGGATCTAGCAAAAGGTGGGAGCCCCGGAGACCCCCAACACTATAAGATGACAGCTCCTAATAAGTACAGCGTCTTAGTTAAGCACTTAGCAAATGTTATACATTGTCCTTAGCACTCCTCAGACTTTTATCACTTAATGCAATAATCCTATGTGGTAGGTATTACTTTTCCTCTGTTTTTCAGAAATGAAAATGAAGATGTTAAGGGCCCTTCAAAGATCCCACATCTCGTGCTGTGGCTGGGCGGTGGGGCAGGGTGGAGGAGCAGTGCTGGGACTCAGAACGTGTCACTCTTCAGAGGCGGTGCATCCCAGCAGTCAGGGGTACAGGCTGCCTCAGATCAAGTTCCACCTCTGCCTCTTAATAGACCATGCCCTTAAGCAAAGTGCATAACCTCCTTGGGCCTCAGTTACCTCATCTATGAAATTGGGGTCATAACAGACTGCTGTGGTGGTAGAATGAAGTACTGGCATAGAGCCTGGCACACAGGAAGTCTATAGAGGGCCTGTCTATTTACATGATGCACTCCATCCCACTCATTTTAAAGGAGGAGAACCTGAGGCCCAGAGCAGGAAAGAGCCATGGAGTTGGTGGTCCAGCTGGCCCTTTAGTCTTTTCCTCTTTCCTACCTAATGGGTGACCTTTGCTTCTGCTTAATTAGCTCAGCTCTGTTTATAAAGCCCTACCCTATGACTCAAGGGAGGTGAGAGGTAGAGATGAGGGACCTTCTCCTTAGGCAGACTGTGAGAGGGTACAGCCTCCTCTCCCATCTGGACAGGGTTAAAGGAGAGCAATTCACCCACCTCTTGGAGAATCCTTCGCACCCTGATCTCCTGTGGCCAGCTCTGACTCACAGGGTCCCTGAGGAGGGGTGAGTGGAGCCCCTGGGGCAGTTGCAGAGATGCCAGCTCCATGGGAGCCAGCCACTGCTTTTCCCTGCCTTCAACTCCAGCAGCAAAGGACATGAAATACACACCCTGGGCCCTCTGCTATGCCCCCTCAATAGCCCAACCCATCTGCTCCAATTCTGAGTTCCAGATACAGGACGTTACTCGAGACCACCAAAAACACCAGGCTCCCGCCTCCTGTGGTTTCCTCAGCCTACGTGTTCACCCATTCATCTAGCCCTCAATTCTCCCCTGCCTTCAAATGCCTACCTATCCCTTGGGCTGAACTCCAGGGTTCTCAACACCAGCTTCTCATTAGAATTGCCTGGGGAGCTTTTAAAATCTATGGTGACTATGACGGGCCCAAGCTTCTGATTTAATTGGTTTGGATTGTGGCTTGAGTGCATTTTTCTGAAAGTTCCCCAGTGATTCTGATGTGCAGCCAGGTTTGAGAAGCAAGGATCCAGTTTCAATATATGAATCCTTCCCGAGAGAACTCATCTATTCCTTTCCAGAGCACGCCTGCGGGTGAGACCTCCTCCCCAGCACTGGCCTGGCCCCTCCCAGGATGCTATGTGTCCAGCCTGGCATCCGCCTCCCTTGTCTGTGCCACGACACCCCTGTGGACAGGCCTGTCTTGACTTCTCAGCCCAGAATTCAACAAGCAGGTGTGCAATTAAACTGCACACAGCTTACCCGAGGTCCCTGTCCCACCCCAGCCCCTGCCTCTATTCTTCCCTCTTGAATGCTTTTATTGCTCAACCCCAGATGTATCTGAGACGTGAGATGCAGGAACAATGGCCCTGGGTTGGAGCGGGACACCTGGATTCCAGACCCACCTCAGCCTGGTCCTCCATGTGATCATATCATCCCTGCTCTCCAGACTCGGCGTTCCCAAGTCTAAACAGAGCTCGCAGCAGATATCCTTGGGATATTCTTTTGGCCTCCTCCAACTGTGTGCCCTTCTGGGCCCCCTGTCTCAGTTTCCCTCACTGGTGGGGCCCCAAATCCACATTCGGCCTTGGTTAGGGCTAAGCAAGAGCTCAGCTGGAGGCAAAGGCCAGCATGACCCGGGGTAGCTCCCTCACCAGTTAATGTTCACTGAGAAGCAACTGGCCGGGGAGCTCCATCCAGTGGGACCATTACATTTAACTGGGCTGCAGATTAATCAAGTGTGTTTAAACAGATGGTGCTCAGAGGAGCCAGGAGGATCCAGAAAGAAAAATGAACCCCTCCTGCCTGAGCAGAGAGCCCTACTTAGGCAGCATGGAGCCGGTCCTCCAACAATTGAGGCAAAAGTGAGGCTGGCGAGGCCTCTAAGATGCCCCCTCCCCCAAATCCCCAACGTCCCCTGAGGCCAAAAGCTGACGGTGCCTTTGCTCTATGCGTCTTAGCTTCCCATCTGCACAATGGGGAGTTTGGAGGGGGAGGGGTTCAATGGGGCTACTGGTTCTCACCAGCAGCTGTACCACTCCCTTGGGACATTTAAACTGTTGGAAGGCATTTTGTAGTTGTCATCAGGGTCGGGGACATTATGGGCATTTAATGGGAGAGGCTAAGAATGCTCAGTGTCCTGAAATGTGTGCCTCCTCTGGCACAGGGAGGCAGGACCCTCCTCAAATGCAGCACCAGGAGAAGCATTATACCCGAGTCTTCAGGACTGCTGTTGCTGCTTCTGTGGCTGCTGGGAATGAGCAGAGGTGGGAAAGGCCCCCACATTACCTGCCCTGGGTTGACCAAGCACTTAACAGCTCAGCCACAGGCAACAGCTGTGTCCCTGCTGCCACCAGGCCCATGCTGCCTGCTAACAAGCTCTTGACAGCCGCTGCCCAGCCCAGGCACCAGTGCTATCCTGGGCCCTGTGGGAGAGAAAGCGGCCATGTTCAGTCACCCAGAACAGCCGCAAGGCATCCAGGGCACACTAGCCTTGAGGAGGGCGGCCCCAGCATCATTGCCCAGAGCAGATCCAGGACATCAGTATTCTGGAGAGATTTCTGAAGCTTCCAGAAACCCATACCCTTGACCACTCACGGCTAGATGAGCCTGAGGATAGGAAAACAGTTTAATTAGCTGGCACTGGGGACATGGCATGCTCCCTGCTGCCCTACTCACCTGGAGAGGAATCATTGAAGCCCATCAGCTCATTGGCCCTCTGGATCTTCTCCAGGCACATGGCTTGCTCCTTCTTGAAGATGCAGTCAGAATGCATGGCGGGGGCCTGTGGGAGAACACAGGATGGATGGTGGGAGCGGGCAGGGAGGGCTGTCTGCAAGCCCTCCTACCAAAGCCCCAGGGGCAGTGTCCTGCAGGGAGTGGGGAGCAGAACCAGAGAGGAAGGTGATGAGATGTTAGGGCCAGGAGAGGCCCTGGCATTCACCTTGAGAGATACCATGAGGGCTCTTCTCAGTCACCAACTCAATGCGTGGCTTTGGACAGGTCCCATTCCCTCCTTGGGTCTCAGTTTCCACATCTTATAATAATAGGAAGCATATACAGCACTTCACTAGGTACATGCATTATTCTGACTGTCATATGTGTGCACATATATGGGTCTGGAGAGTACTATGAAGTACTATTTTTATCATTTTCCATTTTACAGATGTGGAAACTTAAGTACAGAGACGTTAAGTCACCTGCTAAAAGTCATATGGCTCAGTGGACTGAAAAGCGAGGATTCGAACCCAGGAGGTCTGACTCCAGGGGCCACAAGGCCACAGCTGCAGTTTAGGGGAGAAAATAAGTGGTAGGGAGAAGTCGGGCGGAGAAATCTCATCTGTCTTCTCCAGGGGCTCAGGGAGAAGGTGCCCCCAGCAGCTGCAGGCTATGGAGCAGTGGTGCCATTTAACGGGGCCTACTCACCACCCTTATTTACAGAAGAAGAAACTGGGGCTCAGAGAGGTTAAGAAACTCCAGCCCAAAATCACATAGCTGGTTAGCAGCAGATACGGGCATCAAGTTCAGAACCAGGTAACTTCACAGCCCATGCACTGCTATCATGACAGCTGCTTCCAAATGCTGTCACTTTAACTCAAAACCCCAGGGCAGGGACGGTTCCCAGGGGGGTGTCAGCAAGTGAGGAGGCAGTCACAAGGCATTTTAGTTGCCAAGGGCCATGTTTGGGGACAGAGTCCAATCCCTACTATTCACAGATGTGCAGGCAGTTTCCAGGGAAAGGGATAGGCTTGTCTGACCACACAGTCAGGGCAGAGACAGAACTGGTACCCAGGGTCCTGAGGACAGCCTCACCCACCGCTACTCTGAACTCTCAGTTCGAGTGATGGGACCAGTATCCGGGAGTCCTCCTCTGCTCACTCTCCATCCCTACCTTTGCTCGGGGAGAGATCTGAGCAGAGGGCAGTCTTCTGAGTTGTATCCTGGGAGGGCTTGGTGGGCTGGTGACGAGAAAATCAAAAGTGCCTTCGGCAGTCCTGAACAGGGATCCTGCATTCAGCTGAGCAGATTATGTACTGTGTAACTCCAAATGTTGCCACAAGTTACCATCATAAAGATTTGTACATTTTGTAATAAATTCTGGTCAAATCAATGCAGGGTCTTGAGGAAGGCCCGTCTTTTCTGATTCACACAAAGGCACTGGGCGGCCCAGTGTTGCTGGTGGCAGAAATACCAGCCAAGTGAATAGTTGAGCTGAGGGCACACGAAAGACATGGGTTCTCTAGAGCAGGAGCTCAGGTGAGCCTGGGGCTCCCAGATGAGATGTTCCTGGGCTCTTACCATAGGCAGCAGGAGGAGAGCAGCCAGGGAGACCTGCACGACACCAGCCATGATGCTTCTTGGCCAGCACTGTTGGCTTCCCACTGACAGCAGTGGTGGATCAGCCCCAATGTATCTACGAGCTAGAGAAGAAGGAAAGGTGTGAATCCTGTAGGCCCAGTGCTGTGGTGGGGTTGGTGGGGGAGGGGGTGGCAAGACCACCTGCCTTCCTCATTCCCCCAGCTCCCTGAAGCATGGCTCTCAGCCTCTAAGGATAACCCCACCTCCATGCCTGCATCCGTCTTGCTCTTTCTTCTTCTGTCCTGCAAACATGTGCTAGGAACTCAGTCTGTGCTAGGTGCTGGGGATACTGTGGGCACACACTGGCTCAGCTCCGTCAGTCTCCTGGCATGGTCTGGAATGGCTTTCTCCTTGGCACTAGAGGGATTTTCTCCCCAAATCCTTGCATGTTCACCCTCCACCACAGTGACAGAGTTTTAGCTGGCCACATGCATGCTCATCTAGAGATATTTTCTGGTCTCTCTTGCTTGGAGGTATGAGTATGTGATGAAGTTATTAGCACTTACGAAATATAGGCGGCAGCACGTGACATCTGCACCCTCTGTGTATGAGGGTGTGGCATGATCTCTGCTCCTGCTCTTTCACCCTTCCCAAATGCCATTTGACAGTGTGGACGTGAACAGTATCTGGGGGTGTAGGCAGCAACACTATGAGAGGAGGCAGGATCGCCAAGTGACCTCGTGGAGCCCAGCCACTGAGCCTGCCTGGAGGGCTCACCTACCTCCAGACTGTTACGCCAAAGGGAAGCCACCTTCCAGTGAATTCACCCTCTGAAAGGGCCTCTTTGTTCCAGCTGCCTGGCCTGGTACCCTAACAGTTACACCCTCTTTTTGCCCTACCTCACTCTGCTTCATCTTCGGGATAAAGACTTGAACCATGACACGGGAAACACAGTGACAGCTGAAGCGTGTACTCGGGCCTCAGACCTGCAGGAGCTCCAAGGGAGCAGGTCTGCAAGGACTGGAACCACTAGTGGAGACCAGACAGACGGGTTACAGGGAGCTGAGAGGATTCTGCAAGAGCACCCTCACGGGGGAAGAGTATACTCTGCTAAAATTGATCATTACTACATATACCCTACAATACAGCAATTCTGCATCTGAGAAATGTTTGCACTTGGACAGAAAGCAGCATAGGCAAGCATATTCGCCGCAGCATCCTTTAAAATAGCATCAACAATAAAAAATGGGGCAGCAACGCACCCATCACCAGGCACTGCTAAATAGGGGCAGCAACGCACCCATCACCAGGCACTGCTAAATAGGGGCAGCAACGCACCCATCACCAGGCACTGCTAAATAGGGGCAGCAACGCACCCATCACCAGGCACTGCTAAATAGG